>JARFIW010001211.1:0-600000 GCA_036346225.1 Platerodrilus igneus
TTCAAATTGCAGCTGAGCACAGCCTTTAATAGAAGTATATGGTTTTGAACAATTTTGAAAAGAGAATTTATATAATATGGAGATTACGAAAGATGGGAATGTTATTGTGCTACCTGCGTACGAGTGCATCAAGCTATTAAATTTGAGAATTGATCTGTTTTAAAATGGCCGAGTTAAGGTGTAGAAACTTTCCAGAATTTTACGAAAATTTGTTGGTGATATAAAAAGTATGTGGAAATACGACGGAGGAAGAAAGGGTTCAAACGTTATTAGAGGGAGAGGCAGTGCCAGTATTTCTCTGTCTAATGATTGCAGCAATTTAAATTACTTGACAGTGTTGGAACTTATTAAATGTTTCCCATTCAGTACTTAAAAGATGCAACTGCAAGGCAATCGCTTGCGCAAATGTTTAGAGATTTGGCTATCCCAGATTCGCCAGACTCTGGTTACCACAGCGGTTTATAGATGTTATCAATACATGTATTTTCTATTAAAACATATTTCTTGATAAAGTTTGTTTTTACATATTTGTACCGCCAACATTACCATAAATTATTAATAGACGTATTAAACTATCCTGTTTTTATTTTTAGGTTTAAAGTGGTGTACCCCGCAAATAATAAACACAATATACCGCATGTTAACAAAAGTTGTGGGGAAATTTAAAGACGAGTTTAACGGTGACTTGGTGTTAGAATTTGTAGGTAGTAAGGCTAAGTCCTACTGTATTGTACGCGAGAAGGACACGATTAAAAAAATATTAAAGGGATCTCACGAAGTGTAGTTAAGTAAAACCGGGTGCTACAACCTATAACGAGCATATACCCAAAAGGGGTGGGCATCTAGCTACGCAACAGTGCGTGGGAGAATAAGGATTTCTCCAATAAGAAATTAAAGTCATTGGGTAATGGTGGAAATGTTAAACCTATAAAGGCGATTATTAATTGTGGTTTAGTGACCGCGTTTGTGCACTCTTCGAGTGTTTTCGGCAATCTTCGATTGTTTCCAAAGAAAATATTCAAGCATACCATTTAATGTCGTGGTGTAACATCGTCCACGGTTGCTTATACATCCGTCGGTAGCAAAGTACTTAAACTCTGGGTCTTGCAGTATCGCTTTTACAAGAATAGCTTACAGCAACACAAGGAAAACAGCACGGTATGTCATTAACAGTAAACGTTCAACTCCACCAGTTGTTAAAGGGTCTTGTACGAAACAACCAACATCCGTGTAAAGCGTGCGAGATGGAGGTGTTAAAGTCTGCATACCCTGGTCCTAATAGCACAGCAACCTAATTAAGGTAGGTCAGTAAGCAATATTTAATTTCTGTTAATTGACTTGCATTTAGCGTACTTTCCTATTGTAATAACCGCATTTGTTTGGAGAAGAAATTATAAACAGCTTTCAAATGTGATTCACATGTTCGTTAAGAAATTGATTTGAAACGACTTGTATTTTCCAAGCATTTAGCATCGAGCATATCTATTGTATTTCTCAAATCATATACCCGCTAATTAATAAAAAGAAAGGCTACTTTCACTTTACGTCACATAATTGTAAAGCAATTAGTTTGTCCTCTATGCTACTTTCACTATACGTCACATAATTGTAAAGCGATTACTTTGTCCTTGTCTATGTATTTCCCAACAATTTAGCATTGTACATGTAATTATGTTAAAACCAGAAAAATTTTAAGCCATGGGTTTTGCAACATTCTGAGAAAAGCGCATTACTTTGAAAAATTAATGTTTTAAATATTAAACACTTATGGCTTATAAAGAACTCGTTTCTAAAATCCTTGCGGTTTTAGATTTTTGGAGATGTTTGGTTAAAGCATATGTTATTGATGAGCAAAACAATTTAAAGAGGTTTGGGAGCTTTAAAGGGTAACTTTGTAAGGAGTAGTCCGATTTTAAATCTGTTTGCAGATTTGAATTCTGCGTAAAATTCTAAGCTAACAAGATGTATCGCACGACTAAAAAATTTATAAAACGCTCAAAAGTCGCAACAGGTGAGAAATCTTAAAATGAGGGTAGCTCCTTGGGGATGATGCTAACTTAAAAATTCCTAAAGATTCGGGTAGCTGAGAAAAATCTAATATTAATTGATACCAAACAAGATAGGTTTATCTCGAAAGATGCAATGGCTAGACAAAGAAAACTATTTGGTTCAGATTTGGGAGCAAAGAGCAAAATGTAGAGGTTTGAGAGCTTAAAGTGAAACTTTGCAAGAAGTAGTCCGATTTTAAATCTGTTTGCAGATTCGAATTCTGCATAAAATTTTAGACTAATTTAATGTATCGCATGACTAAAAAAATTATAAGAACGCTCAAAACTCGCTATAGGTAAGAAATCTTAAAATTGGGGTAGCTCCTTGGGGTGATGATAGCTGAAAAATTCCTAAAGATTCGGGTAGCTGAGAAAATTCTAATATTGATTGATACCAAACAAGGTAGGTTTATCTCGAAAGATGTAATGGCTAGACAAAGAAAACTATTTGGTTCAGATGTGGGAGCAAATGAGGATGCTCATTTATCTCGAAAGATGAAAAATGGTTAGTCGAAGAAAACTATTTGGTCCAGATGTGTGAGGAAATGTGGGATTCTGGAGGAAATGTGACTCCACCACATTTCCTCCTTATGGGGATTTACATGTAAATTTGGGAGGAAATGTGGGATTCTGGAGGAAATGTGGTAGTGGAAGACCTGATTTTACTCTACTATTACTAGCATGTATCAAGTTATCATATCCAAAACCAAATTACTATCCTTAAATGAACAAAGATATGGTTATACGAACGAAAAATGTAACGAAGTCACACCAAACCAATATTTATAATCATTGACAACAACAACTATTTAACAAAACAGCCCTCGCGAAGTACAATTATTAAAATTTTCAAATCATTATGAAAACTGTTAAGCCAAACCCGTACAAATTATCATCATGAAGATTAAAAAAGTTACAGAAAATAAATGGATTGCCATTTTCCCAACAAAAGTAATAGCAACCGTCCACTGCAATCAAGACGAAGACAATCTAGCATTTACAGGAAGCAAATTAATCACCCTCAAGGAAGACTGTTATTTAAAACTAAAAAACAAAATAATCGGAGTTTACCAAGATCCTGTAGCAACCAAGAATCTCGCATACTTACCAGAGCTACAAATCAAGACAACGCAAATCGAAGATGAGGAAATAATCCAAAAACCCATGCAACTAGAACATCTAGAATTAGAAGTCCTCAACCACGCCATGAAACTAATGGAAAACTACAAAGAACATTTAAGCGAACTAAAAACACTCAAATTACACTACGACAACATGTAACTTATTTTTCTTACTGGGCGCCAGTGGACAACTTTTATTTTACAAAAGACTGAAACGTCTTTTTTTCTACATTAAGGCGCTAGAGAACAAAGTCTTCCGACATAGCTAGGGGTCTATTTCTGGGTAGAGCAATGAGAAGTGGGGGGGTAAGGCGAATTCTGTTTGCAAACCAAAGTTAAGCTAAATCATATAGGCGCCACTATGTCCTGAGATAATTACGATAATTGCAAAGCACAGTTCTAAGGGCGGACGTGGAAACCCAAAGATAAAATGATCGCCTTCGTTAACAAAAACCTGCCTTATTAAGATAAGACGCAGCTCCTGTAAGAAATTGCTATGATTAAATAAATAAAAAAGTAGAACACCATTTGTGTCCTATAAATGAATATAAAGAAATAATAAAAAAAATATTTCCAATATAATATTGGCATCAAATTATTACTCAGAAAAATTTTTGCTTTATGTAATTAGATTTGATCGCATTTAACCAAAATAAAAGTCTTAGATTTTGAACTAAACGTTTACTAAACAAACTCTTTTAAAATATCGGAACTTGTAACAAAAAATTGTCATAATCAATTACATCAAAGTTAAAGTTTTAACTTTCCTTTTTTCTTTCATTAATCAACCAACTTTACTTTAAACATGAACTTGTTATACAAATTAAAGTGATAATGATTTGTAAGCATAACACAGTGAATTAAATTCTAACCTGGCAGATCTTTTCAGGTAGATAACAAATTACTAGAACTTAACATAATGAGAATTTGAACTTTTATATTTACGTTTAATAATCTATGTATAGATAAAGCTATCACAAAAATAGGCATGTTTGTTTAAATTGCATTACAGCTGCTCAAAGCATTTGCTTTCAAGACAACATCTGTCAACTGTGCAAAACAGAAAAATATGAAGTCGAAAACGTACGTTGAACTTATCGAAGGTTCATATGGAACAAAGCATGTTTTTTAAAAAGCTAATTCGACAAAATTTCGTTTTACAACTTGTAAAACCAGCTCAACAATTAATTGAAATTTACACAATTTACGTGTACTAAACATAAAAGCAAGTTTACGTGTTCTAAACTTTAAAACACATGCAAAAAATATCTTATTACTAATTACGAACCAAAACTGCTTTAGCCGCTTCACGACAAATTGAGACGGGATTTCCGTTCTTCAAGCAAAGTTAACAGCCATTCTAATTTGAAACGACTGCATCCAAATTAACTTTCATAATTTCTTATAGCTTTATGAGACACAGATATATTAATATAATTAGATCCCTAAGGAACAATGCACGCTTAGCGCATTATTCTTGTAATTCAATGCAATTAAATTACGACTGAAAAATAAAAATGTTACAAACATAAGTGCTTGGACAATTGTATTAATCATTTTTCTAATTTTTCTAATTATATATGTAGAATAATTTTATAGATAGTAGGTATTCAAATCATTTTCTCTAGAACTAATTTAAGTAACTTCATACTACAATAGTATAGAACATGCGACGCCACTGCTAGGCCGAATAGCTTCAGGGATTAAGCGGGGAGGTGTAAAGGTTGTTTTAAGTAAGGGTTACTGACGAGGGTAACGGTCCCAGTCGGTCCAGGGAAGTCGGTCAAGTCGGTCCGTGGCAGCAAGACGAGGTGGAAGCTTAAGACGTAAAGCCCATGACAAAAGTCGATGTCGATGGGGTATGCTTCCAACGCGAATATTTAGAACTTGTACCGGAAAGTAATTGTGGCACGTATTGTTTATAACAAGTATTTTATTAACATCAGTATTGTTAAGTATTAATAATTTCACGTGTAGTTGGCTCAAATATTATCTTTGTGTTTAGTAAATGATATCTAAAGCACTCGGACCTTTTTATTGAAATAACAACCCTAGACAACGAAAGAAAACCTCTACAAACTTGGGTGCTCGGTTCCGTGATATGCACATCAGTAAATATTCGATGTCAAAGAATGTAGTTACACTTGCAGTGCAATAAATAAAAAGGCTTTTATTAGTAGTTGGTAAAGCTGCAAGCGAACAACGTGTTTCAGACGAATAACAGAAAATACTTTGAACCTGTTTTTATGGTCGGTGGCCTGCGTTATTGTCGTGCAAGCTAATACGGCAGGTAAGCTTCAGTTTTCCGTTAGCAACTGTAAGCTTTCAAAACTGGTAAGGACGACGCAGAACGGATTGTATGCTGAGATACAAGGAAGGTACACGTGCACATCAGATGACCAGAAAGGTAGGGATTTGCTCTAATTGTAACCAAACCATCGCAGCAAGGGATTTTAGAAAACTGTAAAGACGTTGACCCTAAAAGGACTTTGATTTTTAACTCAGTTGTACTATTTTTGAAACAAATTGATTTATAGGAATTAAATGTCGGGTTATTCTTGTAAACACTTATGTAAACGTGCTCGCAATTATTTTCATGTTACTGAAAATTAAGGGATTGCTTTGATTGAGAAGTCAAATCAATATTAATTTAAAGCTTGATTCTGAATCCTTTAACTTTAATTTTATTTTTATGTATTAGACTAAGCTGTGCTGGTTTAGTTACGAAAAAGTTTAAATTATTTGTTTGATTGATTATAAAGCTACCGCGCTTATTTATTGGGGTAGTATACATAGCAAATTTTATTTTCTTTTATTTAGTTCGAAATTATACGTCAGATTTTTCTTTGAATAAATATGTCGACAATAAAAAGAACGTTAGATAGCAATCTCAAGGTTAGTTATAACATTACTCATAATAATTTGAAAGCAGTTAAGGCGCTGCATGTCATAGTATTTGGTAATGAAGGTGAAAGTAGAAAAACTAGAAAAGCTCTTCGCGGTTTTTCCGGATTTGAATTCGACCGGAATTCTGATGAATATGTAGAGAAAGTTAAAGAGATTAACTTGCGTATGGATATAGTAGACTATATAGCGGTATGTCACGTGCTGGATTTGGACTATACTGGAAGCAAAGATGAATTGGCGGATCGCATTTGTTCCTTTTTAACCGATCTTAATACAAAGCAAAACTCAAATAAAGACGATGACAGATATAGCGAAAGTGAAGACGAATATGAGACAAGCGACGTTTACGAAGAAGATGGCGAACTGGTTGAAGAGAGCAATGCTCGAGGAACCATAGCTACGTCAGGACGAAGATCTCGAGATTCGTTTGCTTTAACTTTTCGCGATGTTCAAGATAGTATTAGGGTCTTTGACGGGAAAAACGATTATCCGGTGACGAAATGGATATCAGATTTTGAGGAAATTGCGGCCATAACAGGATGGAACTCCTTACAGAAGTTGGTATTTGCAAAGAAATCTTTAAGAGGTTTAGCAAAGCTTTACATTCAATCAGAAAAGGGTATTACGTCCTGGTCTGTGTTGAAAAAGAAACTAACTGATGAATTCGAAATCAAGGTAAGTAGCGCACAAATACATAAAATGTTGATGTTTCGTAAAAAGAAAAGGGAAGAGTCCGTACAAGAATACGTTTTGGTTATGAGAGAGATAGGTAGCCGTGCAGATATTGAATCAGAAGTCGTTATCCAATATATAATAGACGGGATACTTGATGAAACGTCTAATAAAGTGATTCTATATGGTGCAAGGAACTTTTCAGAATTTAAGGAGAAGGTGAAACTGTATGAATGTATCCAAAGCAAAAAGACGATTATTGACAAAAATGTTCCTAAGTTAAAGTATGAAACCGACAGTAGTGTTAGTAAAGAAAAAGAAAGGCGAAGATTTAATTGTTTTAACTGTGGAACAAAAAATCATAAATCGAAGGATTGCCCTGACAAAGAAAAGGGAATGAAGTGCTTTAATTGCGATTTCTTTGGGCACGTTGCAAAGAAATGCCCTAAAAAGATTACGCCACGAGTGGACGAAAGTAGGCAGGACAGACTCGCTATTAATATAATAGAAACGGTGCCAAGAAATTCAGTGAAACTTATAATAAATAATATACAGATGGATGCACTTTTTGACACCGGAAGCGATATAAATGCTATCAGAGAAGATGTGTATAATGTTTACTTCAACAGCATACCACTAGATAAAGATTTCGTAACGGTAAAAGGATTAGGTGGAAGCGTAACATCTACATTAGGATTCTTTACTAGAAGTGTTGTGGTAAATGACGAAGATTTTATTTTAAAAGTACATATCATCCCTACAAATAGTTCTGGCTTCAAGGCAATTATAGGTAACAATCTATTACGATACGCTGACGTCAGTATACGAGAGGATGGACTGATGGTCTATAAAAAACAAGAAGACAATTTTTTGATGAATATAACAGTTGGCGGTGATACGGAAGAAACAGAAATTAAAGTACATCACATAAATAAAGTAGAACATAGGCGGACAATGGAGCACTTAATTGAAAACTATAAGCCAAAGCAAACTAAGACCGCGGATGTTCAAATGAAAATAGTTTTAAAAGACGAAGAGCCGATATATCAACATCCGAGACGACTGTCAGCGCCCGAAAAAGCTGAAGTGGAAAGGCAGGTAGAGGAATGGTTAGACAAAGAAATAATCAAACCGAGTTCATCTGAATATGCAAGTCCATTAGTACTTGTAAAGAAAAAAGATGGCAGAACAAGAATATGCTGCGATTATAGGAGACTGAATAGAAAGGTTGTGAAAGATCGTTTTCCTCTCCCACTCATTGAAGATGTGCTAGACGGTTTACGAGGAGCAAAAGTTTTTAGCACCATTGACTTAAAAGATGGGTTTTTTCATGTGTTTGTTGAAGACGGTAGCACAAAATACACAGCATTTGTAACACATAATGGGCAATATGAATTTTTAAGAGTTCCCTTTGGGTTGTGTAACAGTCCAGCTGTTTTCCAGAGATTTATTAGCCACGTTTTTAGACCCTTAACAGCGATCAACACAGTAATTTATTATATGGATGATTTAATTATACCCAGTAAGGACGAAGAAGAAGGCATAGTAAAATTAAAATCTGTTTTAAAAGTAGCCCAAGACTATGGGTTAGAAATTAGCAAAACAAAATGCCAATTTTTGAAGGAAGAAGTAAGTTTTCTTGGTTTTATTATCCAAGACGACAAAGTGCGGCCTTCGGATGAAAAAACGGCCGCTATAAGAAAATTTCCAGAACCGAAGACATTTAAACAAATTCAGTCGTTCCTAGGTTTAACTGGTTATTTTAGAAAATTTATACCCTCATATGCTACAGTAGCAAAACCTTTGAGTGACTTGCTAAGAAAGAATCAGAGTTTCAATTTTGGAGAACACCAGAGAGCCGCTTTTATGAAACTGAAAGAACGGTTAACGACGGAACCGGTTATTCACATTTATCAACAGGGGTTGGAAACTGAAATACACACTGATGCAAGTAAGTTTGGATACGGCGCTTGTCTAATGCAAAAGTCAGATAGCGATGGGAAATTTCACCCCGTGTTTTATATGAGTAAAAAAACAACGCCGGCTGAGGAAAAATTTAGCAGCTACGAACTCGAAGTACTCGCTATTATACAGGCGGTAAAAAAGTTCCAAGTATATGTTTTGGGTATGCCAGTCAAAATTATTACAGATTGCGCAGCATTTCAGCGAACTATGGAAAAAAGAGACCTAACCACTAGAGTAGCGCGATGGGCCTTACTATTAGAGGAGTATGATTATACAATTGAACATAGAAGAGGAAATCGAATGCAACACGTGGATGCATTAAGCCGTTGTCCTGTCACGATGTTCATAATGGAAGAAGACGGTATTATCTCTGGACTCAAATTGGCCCAAGAAAAAGATGAACATCTGTCGATAATAAAAAAATTATTAGAAGCACAAAATGAATACGAAGACTATCTTTTAAAACATGGTATTTTGTACAAATACGAGAAAGGAAGAGAATTAATAGTAGTTCCCAAAGCGATGCAGAATGAGGTAATTCGAAGAGCGCATGAGGTAGGGCATTTTTCTGTTAGAAAAACAGACGAAATAGTTAAACGGGAGTTTTACATTCGGAAAGCAAGAGAAAAAATTGAAGGCATTATTAGAAATTGTATACCTTGTATATTAGGAAACAAGAAGGAAGGAAAGAAAGAAGGTCTTTTGCACCCAATTTCTAAACAAGAAGGACCCCTTCACACGTATCATGTCGACCATTTAGGGCCTATACCATCGACAAATAAGAACTACCAGTATATCCTGGCAGTAATCGACGATTTCTCTAAATTCACCTGGCTCTATCCGACGAAATCTACCACAGCTGCAGAGACTGTCAGTTGTTTAATCAAACAACAAAAGATATTTGGAAATCCATATAGAATTATGACGGATAAAGGAACTGCTTTTACCGCGAATGAATTTAAAGAGTATTGTAGCGAAGAAAATATAATACACATGACAATCACCACTGGAGTGCCTCGTGAAAATGGTCAGGTAGAGCGGATACACAGAACTGTTATACTACTTCTTACGAAGCTTAGTATAAACGACTGTACAAAGTGGTATAAGTATGTAGATCGCGTCCAGCAGGCGCTGAATTCAACATTTCAAAGAAGCATTAATACTACTCCGTTTGAAGTGTTAATAGGAGTCAAAATGCGAAACAAAGAAACTATACGCATAATAGAGTTAATAGAAGAAGAAGTTATAGAGCAAGCTCATGAAGATAGGGAGAACTTGAGAAAAGAGTGTAAACGGCAACTTCTAAAAGTACAAGAAGAAAATAGGAAGACTTACAATTTTAGAAGAAAGACGCCTAAAGTATATATAGAGGGAGCGCTGGTAGCAATAAAAAGGACGCAGTTTGGATCAGGATTGAAAGTAAGTAGGAAATATTTAGGGCCTTACAAGATAGTAAAGGTAAAGCCCAAAGACCGATACGATGTTGAAAAGGTAGGACATGGTGAAGGACCAATACTGACGTCTACTTGCGCAGAAAATATGAAGCCGTGGGTCGAAAATGAAAGTGAATCTGGGTCGGATTCAACGTCGGATGGCCGAATGTAGGATAATTTTATAGATAGTAGGTATTCAAATCATTTTCTCTAGAACTAATTTAAGTAACTTCATACTACAATAGTATTGAACATGCGACGCCACTGCTAGGCCGAATAGCTTCAGGGATTAAGCGGGGAGGTGTAAAGGTTGTTTTAAGTAAGGGTTACTGACGAGGGTAACTGTCCCAGTCGGTCCAAGGAAGTCGGTCCGTGGCAGCAAGACGAGGTGGAAGCTTAAGACGTAAAGCCCATGACAAAAGTCGATGTCGATGGGGTATGCTTCCAATGCGAATATTTAGAACTTGTACCGGAAAGTAATTGTGGCACGTATTGTTTATAACAAGTATTTTATTAACATCAATATTGTTAAGTATTAATAATTTCACGTGTAGTTGGCTCAAATATTATCTTTGTGTTTAGTAAATGATATCTAAAGCACTCGGACCTTTTTTTGAAATAACAACCCTAGACAACGAAAGAAAACCTCTACATATATGTATTTTACAAAATGTATCTTAAATATAAGAATAAAGAAAACAGTTTTAGATTTAAGGAAACAAAGGTAAACAAAGAAACAAATAAACCCTTAGAAACTATGAAGTTTAAACAATGAATTTAAGTTATGAATTTTAAATTAAAAATGAAGAAAGCAAAACCCTTAATTTTTCATGTACGTTGGGAGGAGTTGCATATCTTCAATTATGTATGTATTATAAAATAGAAGTTAATAGGAAATTATTAAGAAGTTACTAAGTGAAGTGCAACAATGTAATACAAAAACAATTAGTAAAGTTTATTAACAGCTCATGAGAACGGATGCAATACTTTGTATCCAGATGATAGTGACACTGCAGGTGGCAGGTCACAGACGGTCAAAATACCGCAATTACCTAGAAAATAAGATTATAACATTGTAACAATGAATAGAATTAAGAATAAGCTGACATGAGCTCTGCAAGTTCCCACAGCCATATGAGGGGATAGCGACATTATAAATAGCCCGAAAGCCGCAAGACCCGACAGTAAGTCAAAGTATTCAGCTTTAACATTGCAGTTGTTTAGGCTACTCAAAATAGTACAATTAATTCTTTTTTCGACTTGGAGTAATTTTAGTTCAAGTTTGTAAAATTCCACATTAAATTTTGTAACAATCAAATAAATTTGTTAAGAAGTTTGCAAGTGTTTAAAAACGCAGCTCCCAAGGCCCGAACCTTAACTCGCGTTACAAATAAGTTAATCATATTAATTGAAGATATATGTAATGTAATCTTAGGTTGTTAGGTTTCAGTAATGAATCGGTAGTTTTTTGAAGCACAAAAAGGAGTACCTTGGAGAAGGCATACATTTTAATGCGACATTAGCGTTAACTTATTTACATTCCCTAAATATACGTTTTGCATCAAGGGTCGCGAAATATTTACCTTTCAGCGGCTTAGAATATCAAATATACATGTAAAAGGATATTTGAAAGCGAAATAATGTACGCGTGGTTGGAATTTACGATTAACTTACAAGTTCTCTATAATGTGTTATAGAAGTAACGATATTTTTATAGACCTGGATTTGAATGATGTACATCCAAAGATATAATTAGATGTGCTTCAGTATGCATAAGATTTATCTGTCAACTCAAAGTTTAATTATGTATACACTTGTTTCAATATGAAAAGTGGTTTTTACATCTTAGCTTATTTTATTCTAGAATAAGGTAACTTTTTAAAGGAGAGAATCCCAAACAAATTCTACAACTTTTACTTTATCGCAGGCATGGATAGCTAAGAATTCAAGAAGGAATATAATTTTAGCAGGGTAAGGCGAATTTATTACAGCAAAACCGCCGTTATAAATTTTCATCTCAAAAGGTGGATATCCACGCTTCCGCTGATTCAAATGTATTTATATCGCTAAAGCGCATTTATTGATTACTGCAGCAAAACATTAATAAACTTAATTGAGAAAACTTTACGCTGCACTTGAGGGAAAGATTATAGAATTGTAAAGAAAATTCTATTTGCACAAACATCAGTTCTTTATTTTCAAACTGATTATGCAAGCCTTTTCAGCAACTCGTAATTAAAATGGAATTTAAAAGATTTCACAACTATATATTTCTAGCTAATTGCTAACAGTACAAGTATTATCTTATTAAAACTATGATATTATATTCTTAATTACTTACTATCGAAGTACTACCCAAGCAGTAATTATTGATTTACAAAATCACTACAGAGCAATTTATACAAACAGTAATTTATATCACTGCTTTGATTCATATCACGACGACTAAAGCTTCAAATCAGAACAAGTATCGCAGAACTGACGGACGTTCACCACGGTAATTTATATACATATTCAATTGCACTAGTTATTTCGAAAACATACCAGAAATTATGCAAATAACATTATTGAGATTTCCTAGTGTAATCTAAATAACTCTTAAATGCAAAACTCATGTACCTGTCTAACCAGTCTATTTGATGTGGTGTCGCGGGACCCATCAATCATATTTGTGTAAAAACGCTTAGTTTTCGTTCCAATGTAATTATTCTGGCCAGGAGTAGGCCAACCGACGCTACAAAATACTATTTTCCATAAAATCACAATGTTTTTAAAGTTTGGCGTTGTGTTTCATTTACATACGACAAGCGTATTCTTTTACTAGACCAACTTGAAACATCGTATACCTAGAAGTTTTGATCGCAGGCAACAATAGAGCTTATGAGGAAGAAGCAATTGAAGAACTTACTGCAAAAGCTTTATATGCTTATATTTTTGTAACTGTAAATTTCATAAACCGAAGACCGATATGCCAATAAAAATATATGTAAATATTCGTCCCAATCTCTTTAATGTTGGGAGACCACCTTGGAAAGGTACTTGCCCAAGGTGCGGTTCATGCTTTCGACTGTGGATGTAATTGTGTTGTGGTGGTCTTTCTCATCTCTTTCAACCTGTAACCTTCTTGGAACGATACAAACTCAAAATTTCTGTCCTATTTGGCGTGCAACTTAATAGGTATTCCAAAACGGCTGAACAGTTCTTTTACCAGCACATCAATAACGGTTGCATTTTTTTGATTTGTTATGGCATATATTTCGGTCGTCAAGATGTACTTATTCCCGGAGTCAGCCTTAGGGAATGGCCTGGCTATATCGTTTGGTACTCTCTCAGAAGGGCTTTCCACGTTGTATTGCGGTATTAAAGTCTTCCGGTTTCCCAATAGTGCACACAGCTGACACTTGCTGTACCACTCTAACATCGTCCTTGCAGCATACCCAGTAAAAATCTTGTTCGGACTTTGTCCAGTCTTCATAACGCCAAAGTGTCCTCTTGAGTTCCCATTATGTAGATGTCCTAAAATCTACAACATCCGGTTTTAGGGAACCATCAGCTGAAGCGTTCTCACAGATATATCTTCATTCTTTAAAGATCGCACCAATATCTCATTATCTGCCTTCAGGGAATTCTGTGTCCAGTACGACTTCGAGGTGCTACTCAACGGACTAATGTCCTGACAGGATGGACGTCCTCCTCTGACTTTTCAACCCAGAACGACACCTAGATCTTTGTCATTCTCTTGTTCGGTTTATAACTGTAGAGGCTGCCATTGATCACTGTATCTGAACAACAAGATGACATTTTATCTGCGCGACGCGCACGACAATTTTCATAGTGGAATCTGTGCAGCTTGACTATCGTCCCGTTCCGTCGACCCCTTCTATTAATTTTGGCTCTTAATTTCTTGCTTGAACCGTTTATATCAGTTTTGCATGTGCCTAAATCCGTGGTTCTGATATCGTAGCCCCTTTTTCGCCGAATGCTGGTCACTCAGTACACGTGGAATGACCTCCTCTATTCTCTCTAGGCTAGGCTTCCCTCCATAGCGTCGTAAGTTGCCACAGATTAAATTCGTTGCTTGTTTTGCCGCTTTGAACTCTAAGGTATGAGCCAATGCGTATTTCATCAATGAGGTCTGCACTGCCACCAGTTCAAGGGTATCCGGTGCTGTGGGGTAGACTAGCCTTACCAAGCGAGCACTATCTGCTTCAAACTCTTGCAGATTTTCGTTAACTTTTTGGTAAAACTCTTCACTGGAGTTTGGTACACTTGCTGCAGGTGAGAGTCGACGAGCCTCATAACAAGCCTTGACGTTAAAGCTCTATACCTTTTTGGCTTCGCCCTGTCATGCAAGAATCAATGCGGTTGCCTTTACACCATCGTTCTAGCCGCAAGTCTTCGCAGCAGCTTCGAATTACTTAAAATGCCTGTCAAGGTGATTTTGCATCAAACGTAGGTGGTTTATTGCTAAACCTTAACGTCGCTACAGTTTTCCCGACATTCTTAAATTCTGGAACGTGTTGCTGAATCAGTGGCGCTGAAGGTTATGGTTTGTGCTGTTAGCGAATTAATTCGTTCTTCCTTTTCCTTCATTTTACGCAAAGTCTATAAAAGTTTTTCTGAAAATCTTGCTTCCAGGCCATGCGTGTTTTCTAAGGAATTCTTGGAAAAGTTTGTTTCTAATTTCTGTAAACCTCCGGAAAGTTTGGCTTCCAGCTTTTCCGCGGTTTTTGTAGTTTCTTGCATAAATTTCTCTTTCAATTGGATGTAATTTTCAATTAGTGTTTGTTCAACTGCTTCTACGTTCTGATCTAGTTGTTCCGTACGGTTCGCGGCGGTTCGTTCTTGTTATTCCGGAGTTTTTTCCAATTTTGCTGCGAGGTTCGCAATGTTTTCCTGGAATTTCTCTGTGACGCTTGTGGAGTTTTCATTAAATTTTTCCATGAATTTCGCAGAGTTATCAGTCGAGCTCTCCTCTGCGATTGACTTGAACTGCTTCAAAAAGGAAAGAATTTTATTATACATTTTCTGTTGCTGACTACGAGTTGCCGGCATGCAAACAAAAATCGTTCAAATGTTTTTTTCGCTACTAATCCCACTGCTCACACCTGTGTAGCAAAAACTCATTTCGAAACAACAGTTCTTTATTACCAAACTGATTATGCAAGACTTTTCAACAACTTGTAGATATAATGAAATTCTAAAGCACTCACGTCAATTAATTTACTTCCGGCTAACCTCTAACAGTACTTCTTAAAAGATACAATGGTAAACTTCTTATTTAATTACAATCGATGTACTATAATTGAGTTAAATCGATCACAACTTTAATTTATTTACATATTAAGGGTATGTACCACTAATTTATATCACGACTTTAAAGCTCGAATAAAAACGTAATATTATAACTCAAATTTTAATTAGAACTGAAACTCAAATCCGCTTAATGTCAATTCATACCTTATCTGATTGATATAAATTATTTTGGGAATGTACCGAAAATTATGGAAATAACATGCTAGAGGTTTCCTATTGTGAAGTTAATAAAGCTGTTAAATGCAAACTCTTGTAACCTGTCAATCAAGTTCATCTACAAATATCGCGTCACAGGATGGCTACCAATCATTCTTTGTGTAAAATACATCTTTTACATTGTGATATATTATTATTTAAAGGTAGACTAAATGGCACAGTGTTACAATATGTTTTACAAATATTTTAAAAATGTGTTGAAATGTTAAGAACGTCTTTTAAATGTATGCTTTGCTAATATCTTTTAATTATGAGATATTAAAAGTGCATGCACTTGTTTCAAATATAGTTAAATGACATGTGTCCTGCATGTGCCGTTAATTGCTACCATTTTTACGTGTTCCTGAACTCAATGATATTAGTGACGATAAAGTGTTGTTTCAGAATACGCTAAAGCAGAATTTCACTTCCCTACCAAGCTAAGGCAAAGACAGGTAACCTATCTTAGCTAATAACTAACTTCTGCAAAGGTGAAAGACACCTGTAACGTCAAAATGTATTACATTTTATGTTGTAGACATGATCATATGACTGTTTAATAGGAGGAAGAACCGTGTAAAAATCAATCATTTGCTTCGCAAAAGTCACACTAAGACAAACACTTGGTTTATTTTACAGTATAACTGGTTTCTATTATACAATGATAGGTTAGTGAAAAATAGAATACATACTTGGATGCTTACTGTTTCTAGT
Organism: Platerodrilus igneus; assembly: GCA_036346225.1. NCBI lineage: Eukaryota > Metazoa > Arthropoda > Insecta > Coleoptera > Lycidae > Platerodrilus > Platerodrilus igneus. Next base: position 16,372 of record JARFIW010001211.1, read on the forward strand.
AAGATTTTAGCCAATTTGTATATTGTAGCGTATTTTTTCAAAGTGCCTAGCCGTTGCCGGCGCCAGTGAAACGAATACTGTTTTTTGAGGCACCTGCCCTACGTTTATTGGAAGCCAGTGAAACTAATTTTTCTTATATATAGCTGGCCTCACGTTATGAGCAAGTGTAACGAAGTCTTCCGACATAACTAGGGATCTATTCCTTGGGTAGAGCTATGAGAAATGGGGGGGTAAGTCGAAATCTGATTGTAGGTCAAACTTAATCTAAAACAAATAGGCGCCACCAAGTCCTGACTTATTTATGATAATTGCGTGGTATATTTCTAGGGGCGGACGTGGAAACCCAAAGAAAAAAAAATCGTCTTCGATGACAAAAACCCGTCTTAACAAAATAAGACGCTGTTCCTGTAAGAAATTGTAATAATTAGATTAATAGAAAGGTGGAACACTATTTGTGTCTCGCAAAAATACCTAAAGAAATATTAAAAAGATATTTTCTATATAAAATTGGCATCAAAATCCTACTCTTAAGGATATTAGTTTCCTGTCTTAGGTTTGACCATTATTTGATCAAAATAAAAAACTTTAATCTTGAACCAATAATTTACTCAAAAGATTCTCTTTTAAAACAAAATGCAATGCAACAAAATTTCATAAATAATTAAATAAGTTCGTGAATTTTAAATTAAGGTTTATCAAAATTGTTGATAATCAAACATTTTACAGCTTAGTGTAAACTTGTTACACTAAAAAGGTCCGACCCGTGCAGATCTGTTCGAGCGGGTTACATTTTAAAAACGTTGTTACTCAAGTTTTTCCTTTTCTAAATTATTTGTATTAGTTTCAATTTCTACTAAAAAAAGCAGATCACAAAAATATTCTTGTTTACTCAACTTGGGCAAACGCTGTTCGAAGCATTTGTTTTCTAGAACACATGTGTCAGCAGTATATTGCAGACAAACAAGTGACGTCAGTAACACCTGTTGCTGTTACTAACGGTACATAATGAACCACGTGTGTGGTTTCTAAAACCATCAAAATAGTGAATTATAATTTTAACACTGGAAAATTCCAGCTCAACAAATAATTGAAATTTTTATAACATTCGTACTTTTACACCATCAAACAAATTAAAGTGTTTCTAACGTATAAACCATCAAAAAAAGATTCTTAAAACTAACTACGAACCAAAACTGCTTTTTGTGGCCTTGAAGAGGTGTTTGTAATATCAAGCGGAATTTACTGTATGTTGTGTGGACCCAGCTCATCCTCAACAGCTCCTAGCACATGGAATTGCTCCAGGTGTCGAATTAAATGTAGTCACAATACATCCGTCAGCTGCTGCAATATGTTGAATCACGCTGCCTTACCAAATAACATCTTTATGTTGTATAATAAAATGGTCTTCTATAAATTAGTCAAATTTTCCATCATCTAAGTTGCTTTTTACAGGTTGTAATACAAAGTGGTTTTAACATCAGTGATTGGATTTCCTATTTTCAAAGTTGCATTTTTAGTGTTGTTTTTGCGCTAAATAAAATATCTCAATTAAACAATTTAATAACGTTCATAGGATACCAACCGCTATTTAAAGATGTGTCTGGACTGCTCAAAATTTATACGCAAATTGGCGGCCTGCGTTTTTTCGTACATCTTGACTCTACTATCTCGCATGGCCGACTGGTTATCAATCTCGCTCGGACGAACGGAGTGTCCCAGGAGGGGGCTTTCAACCAAAACGCGCTTGCAAATTACTATCGAAGACACAGATATTTGACTAAACATAGAATGCTACATAAAGATGCCGCTTTAGCGTAATACCAAAGTTGTTAAATGTATTTTACTTATTATTTTAATAAAAGTGTTTTATAATTCTTGCACTTTTATGAACGGATTTAATAACCATAAAATAAAATTGTTACAATATTATCTGCAAACACTTTGATTTCATCCTGCCGTGAGTTATGTATCTCCCAATCTATATGTACCATTAATAGAAATTAAAATTGTTACATTGTATAATGAATATAATTAAGAAATAAGCAGACATGAGGTCTGCAAGTTCCCACAGACATGTGAGGGGCAAGGACAACATAAATACGCCGGGAGCCCCAGATCAGTGAGTCAGTCTTGAGTATTTCAGCTTTAACATTGTTGTTTGCTTAGGCTACTCGCCCTCATTTAAATTCAAATATTAATTATTTTTGACTTAGTTTAATTTATACAAGTTTGCCAAAATTCCACATTAATATCTGTTTAATAAATAAATTTTGATACGAAGTTTTTGGAAGAAGTTTTTAAAAAGACCGCTTTCAAGGCCCGAAACGTAACTCGTGTTGCTCTAAATTATACTGTGCTAACGTATTTGATATATACTACTCTATTTATTCACTTTTTAGAATTAACATCATTTTAATGCCATGTTCCCCACAATAGTAAAATGTAGGAATCTCTGTACAATTGTTGATTTTTAACCATTTTTTTTTATATATCTACTTGCATCAAAACTTTCTTTACGCTATGCGCTGGAAAATATAACTTGTGTACCTAAAATTCATGAAAATTTAATAATTACGGGGGATTTTAATGCAGTGGTAGGTAAAGGTAGAGAAAGAGTGGTTCTAGGTTTATTCGGTTTAGGAACGAGAAACGATAGGGAAATAGACTGGTAAAATTGTATGACAAAAACAATTTAACCATCACAAACACATTATTTCAACATCCTGCTACAAGACAATGCATGTGGAAGATGCCAGGAGACATAAAAAGATATTAAATAGATTACAATCTTGTAGACAGGGGTTTGGAAATCAAGTAAAAGACTGCAGAAGCTAGCCTGAATCTGATATAGACACTGACCACAACATAGCAATTATATAAGCTACGCTTAAATTTAAAAACTTGAAAAATGGAACGGAAAAAGCTTTACACTAAGATACTAAAAGATAAAGAAAAACAAAAGATTTGAGAAGAAGTGAAACAGATTGTTGAAAAACATCGGGAAAATATCTGATACTAAGAAAGTAGAAGCAGGGTATAAACAAAAAGGAGGAAAAAAACACGGGTGACGAATAATATTTGGAATTTAATAGAAAGGGGAAATACAAAAACAGACCAGATGAAGCATGGAAACAAAGGTACAAAGCCATAAAATATGAAATTGTTTGCAAATGCAGGAAAGCTAAAAACAATGAATTGAGGAACAGTGTAAAGAAATACAAACTAGGATGGAAATAGGAAAGACGGACAAAAAATGCTTTCATTCCTGCTTAAACCGTCTAGAAAAAAGAACACTAATATTCCTGTGTTTGTATTGACATTGTATCATTACTTTTTCCGCTACCTTCAACTTAAAAACTTTTTGTACGTAGATGTCGATAGGTGTCAATGTCACAATGGGATATATATTGCTATGCTCCCTAAATTATTCGCGCCCTATCATTTGGTCGACATATAAATATTGCTATGTATTAACTGGATTTATCAATCTCGGACGTTGGACTGTCATATAAATATTGCTATGAACTCCCTCCAAGAACTTAACTGGATTTTATCTTGAACCGACCTTGTCGACCAATATCAAAACTTGATATGTTACCGCCTTACTCCTTATCAATTTCGTATTCAACTTATAGTTCCTCCTTTATTGTTTAAATTATCAAATCACTCCCATTAACTTTATCTTATGACCTCGACTAGCATTTATTTAGAATTATAAAATGAAGTTAATTCAATTTTATATAATGAAACAAATATTATGTACAGTTTTTGTAAATTATTTAAAATACACTTTTCAATTAATTAATGTTGTAAATCTCATTTATCAAAAATCATATACTTTTTAATCAAATCTAAAGTCACCAAAAAAACCTATTGTTTTTATAAAAAGAAGTGTGGAACGTTCAAAACCTCTTATCATATAATGCACTTTATACGTATGCAAGTCCTCTGTTTTGTTGACTTCGTCACATTCATTTATATTAAGCAAATTCAATATTCAAATAAAAAAATAGAAAAATAATGTCTTATAACTAAAAATCTAACCTGGTCTATTTTCTTCGCTATTTCCTTCTCGCAATTGACGTATCCATTATCAGCTAATATTTTCCATGCATTCTACCATCCATTTGGATAAAAATTATTTTCCCCCAATTCATAATTATTACATGCCCATTCGAAATATTGTCTATTCACACGCTTAAACCATTGCATTTAAATTATTGCCATCACCCTCTAGACTACCATTATTAAACTTATACTTATGCACCTCCAATTATTGTCGTCTCATTTCGATTTATTACTTCTTCTCAGAATTTATTCTCATCAATTTCCCCAGACTTACAATACCATCTATTCTCCCCGAACTTAAAATTTGTATTATTGTTCTTCTTCCCGAACTTGGAGCCCTATTATTATTATGTTTTAGTTTAAATAAATTTGCCAAAATCGACTTACGTTTAATCGGCAATCGTAATTTTCATCTTAGTCGCACTAATACAACTTCTCACTTTAAATTATTATTACGTATCACACTTTGTTTCAGAGTGGCGCACCTCGGCCTTTGTTGAGTTAAAAACTGAGTTCGTTATCACTGTCCTTGTTAATATATCATTGATCTCCTACTCCGTCAGAGGGTGTGGCCTACAAGCTCGTCGCTAATTTTAACCAATCAAATATTTGCATTTAAAGTAGTTTTTGATGTAATTTTCTATGCCTTCAAATAATTGTGGCCTGGTCGCAGGTGCCTCGTTATCAAACATGCGGTGTTTTGACGAATCTAATCGCTTTTCCATGTTGTACATAAACAACTGATGCAATTCGACTTTTAATTTTCATATCTGCCTGTTATTTACGCAATTTTTAATCACCTTTCTTATTAAAAATAGTTAACTATTTGTACGCATTTACACTATGCTTCTCGAAGCTCTATTTCTTATCTCCGTATTAACCTAATTGTTTGGAACTCTTTTGAATGCGTATTTAATTACACTTTATTATGTTTACTTATAAATACGCGTGCTTCCACTGAAAAATATCATTATTTGCATTGCCTAAATCAACTAAAACTCTATCTACAGGGTGTCAAACATTCACTATTCACTCAATGCATGTCTTTCTTGTTTACACGCCAACTATACGTCCTCGTGTGTCTATTTGCGTCGCTTAAAACTACTTATACTTTATATACAGGGTGTTGACTGCTTACTATTTACAAACCATCTCCATTTCTCAATTTTTTTACTAAATAAATGCAGTTTTTTGCTTCCTATGATACTTTCTAATTCCTAAACGACCTTTACTATAAAGTACACCCTTAAACAATCCCTTATCACAGCAATATATATATATATATATATATATATATATATATATTATTTTGCTATGATACTCTCTAAATTATCATGCCCCTACGTTGTGCGCCTTATTAATTTCGCTATGAACTGCCGGAATTATCGAGCCCCTACTTTTGGCTCGTATATTATTTGCTATGTACTCTAAATTATTCGCGCCCCATCATTTGGACGACCATTTTAATATTTACTATGAATAAACAAGATTGTAATTATCTTCTCCTACGTTGGGCTGTCTTATTAATATTGCTATCAATTCCCTCCAGAGACTTAACTGGATTTTATCTTGAAGCAACCTTGTCTGCCAATAGCAAAATTCGATACGTTACCGCCTTACCTGTTATCAATTTCCTATTCAACTCGTAGCTCCTCCTTGAACTATTTAAATCTTATGTCCTCGGCTAGCATTTATTTGGAATTATAAAATTCAGTTAATTTCGATTGTATATAATAAAACCAATATATTATGTACAGCTTTTGTAAATTATTTGAAATACACTTTTCAATTAGTTAATGTTGTAAATTTCATTTATTAAACATCATATCCTATTTACTCAAAACCCAAAGTCACTAAAAAAACCTATTATCCTTATCAACGAAGCGTGGAACGTTCTAAACCTGTTATCATATTACTCACTTTATACTTATGCAACTTCTTTTGTTGACTTTTTCACATTCATATTATATTAAGCAAATTCAATATTCAAAATAAAAATTTATATAGAAAAATAAAAATGTCTTATAACTAAAAAAAAATCTGACCTGGTCTATTTCTTCCCATCGACGCTTCCATTTGAATAAAAAATTATCTTCCCCCAATTCAGGATTACATTTAAATTATTGCCATTACCCTATGGACTACCATTATTAATTTATGCACCCCAATTTATTGTCGTTTCATTTCAGACTTATTACTTTTTATCAATCAATTTCTTCAAACTTGGACTTTTATTATTCTTCCCCCAGACTTAGAAATTGTAGTTTGTTTCATCCCCGTACTTCAAAATTGTAGTTTATTTTCCCCAGACTTCGAAATCGTCGTTCGTTTCCCCCGGACATAGAAGCCGTTTAATCGGCAATTATTATCTTCATATTAGCACTTATTTTATCTTTCACTTTTAAAATTATTACGTATTACTTTATTTCATAGCGGCGCACTTCGGCCTTTGTTGAGTTCAAAACTGACTTCGTTATCACTGTGCCTGCTAATATATTATTCCGTTCCCACTCCGTCAGTGGGTATGGTCTAGAGCTCGTCGCTTATTTATGACCAATCAAATAATTATATTCAAAGTAGTTTCTGATGTAATTCTCCACGATTTCCAATAATTGTAACCTGCTTCCAGCTGTCTTCGTTATCAACATGCTGTGTTTTGATAGATCTAATTGCTTTTCCATAAACAACTGATGCAATTTGACTTTTAATTTTCATATTTACATGTTATTCACGCAATTTTTAATCTCCTTTCTTATCAAAAATGGTTAGCTATTTGCACGCATTTACCTATGCTACCTGAAGCTCTATTTCTATCTCCGTATTAATCTAATTGTTTGGTACTCTTTTGAATGCGTGTCTGCTTACACTTTATTATATTTACATATAAATATACGCGTGCTTCCGCTGTAAAATATCATTATTTACATGGCCTAAATTACCTAACACTTTATCTACAGGGTATTAAATATTTACTATCTACTTAATGCATGTTTTCCTGGTTCCTACGCTAACTATGCGTTTTCCTATGTTTATTTGCGTCGCTTAAAACTACTTATACTTTATATACAGGGTGTTGACTGCTTACTATCTCCATTTCTCAATTCTTCACTAAATAAGTGCAGTTTTCTGCTTCCTATGGTAATTTCTCATTTCTAAACGACCTTTACTATAAAGTACACTCTTAAACAACCCCTTATCACAGCAATATATATATATATATATATTGCTATGATAATAGGGTTATTTAGGGGTATATGCGGTCACAAGGGTAGTATACTTCATGTAAATAACACCAAAGTCAAGGAAACTAAACATTTGATTCGTTAATTATGCAAAAAGCAAATATCAAACACACTGTATAAAATCTACAACTAACTTTAGACAATGAAGGGAAGCTCATTCTTTAATGATTTACCCACATTTAGTAGAATAAATAACTCTAGACACAATCCGATTCATTTTAGAAACAATAATATATTCAAAAACTTTAAATAAATACAAATTAGAAGTATCTAAAGTCAAACAAACATAAAACAAATTTTTTAAAACTTAAGATATTAATAATCATGCGTGCCCACAACAAACGGGCTTTTCAAAACAAGCATATTTCAAAACGTAAGAAGTCAATAAAACGCTTCTGATTTACGTCATCTGTTAAAGACTCCCATTATAAAATTTAGTCTACGTGATGCTTTAATTGTAGGAATCGTTACACTTTCGAATAAAACCCAACATATTGGATAAACAAAATATGGAATAAGTTTGTATACGTGCGGAATTAAAAGCAAAATTTGAATAATTTCTTATACAAAACACGAAAACATGATATTGAACATTACAAAGTGCCATAGTCAACGAACTCTACAGTGTGAAATTTTGATATCTACGTGATTTGGGAAGTATTGCAAAAAAATTTAGGATAGGTAGCTTTATGTAAAATCCGAAGGCTTTCATGATAAGACAAGTGCAATTGGCTGACGTGAAATAAACAAACAACTGAAAACAAATGGCGTTTTATACGGTTTCGCATTCTGATAGTTCTTGGTTTTTAATGGGACTAACCCATTTACTAAGCAGGCGTTTTTATTTTCAAGAGACGCGCGATATTAACCTCTGACGACTTAGAATTGCAAATCTGGATGTGGAAGAGTATAAAAAGTAAAAGCATAGCAGCACGTGGTGTGGATTTGCTGTCTATTTACCCTACGTGATTTGTTTTCAAATGAATCAAAGTGTTTTGATAGAATCTAGATTTGAAGTGTATCGCCTAAGGAAAAATTTAATTTTTACATTAACTGCAGCTAAAGCTCGTTTAAAACCGCTAAACTTGAGGTTTGAAGTTATATTTGGGAATTGTGCCTTCATTTGTCAAGTCGTTTTATCAGTATCTTACTGTCATATATTCTTTTAAAGCAAGTCAAAGGCCAAAGTAAACACATCTGAAAATCCTTTTACTAAAGACAGCTGCATCGATGATACGAATTACTGCTTTGGCGACGTAGACTAGATTGGAAATAACCTCTACCACTACTGTTGCTATGGGAAATTTAACTGGAAAACCATTTGTGGTAAAACAAAGATCTTCCAGTGCTCCAGTTTACTAAAATGTATGTGTCGCTAAAATGCATTTTTGGGTCGTTGCATTAAAACATTTACCAAACCGTGAAAATTTAATGCTACTCCTGGGAAAACAAGATAGCAGAAAGCTGCAGTGCTTCGAATAAATTTTCTGGATAATATACCGTACCGACAATTTAAAACTATAGCTCATTTGAATATGGTAAGAAAAATATTATGTTTTTTAATCAACTTAAAATGTTACATGTGTTTTTATTTTAATTGTACTGTGACCGAAGATTATAGCAAGAGATAATTTTTATAATTTTGACAACTGCTGTCACTTGGAATCTGTTGAAAATATATCTAATTGTAAACTAAAGTAAGAGGCAAGCAAACTTGTACCAATGACAAAAGCTTTCCAATGCTTCAAGTTTTCAAAACTTTTACAGGTAAAGTAAAGAATAATTATTCCGCAAGGACTCTTGAGATCCCACAGAAATGGCTGATGTAGTCTAATAAGTCAGGTGAAAATGATCCTTACACTAGTAGGAGAAAATAAAGGTACTACGAAATTTGAATTTTACAATTTTTCCAATATTTTCGATTGCGAATGTTGTAGCTAAAAGATTTACGTATAAATTATGGTGGGCACTACTTGCTTGTCAATTGAATGAAACTAAATTTCCAACTTTGAGGCACGAAATGGCCTGGCCGAAGCCATGTTCTAGTCAAAGTTTACAACACAGAATGAACCAGTGAACAAAAGGGTTACTAATAGAACTGACAATACTTTACCAGGATAGATCTAAACGTTGTGATAGGCCGCCATCTTATAAATCGTTGATTATTAATTTTAAGGTATACTTGTTATTTATAAACTGAGAGATAAATGTATCTTCGTAGAACGTTTAGCATACAAATGTTTCGTAGGGATAGACACTGCAATTTAACTACGGGGGTTGCTTGGGCTCACGGACGATTGAAAAGTGCGTGTAGAGGTCAGACGCTTAACAGATAAACACGATAGTTAAATCTAATCGTACCGAAGGTGTTTGAAATAAAGTCGAGAACCGTGCGAATGTTGCTTTATATAATCCTTCATATTACTTGATAAGAACGATATTCCACGTTACAAGAACGTAGTTTTAGATGAAACATTAATGTCCGCAATATTCTATAAGAACGCAAGATAGGTTTTGGGCCTCTTGGAGCAGCTTTTTAAAAAGGCTTTTCCAAAAAACTTCTTCTATCAAATTTATTTTATACTGGTTTACAAATAATTTTTCATTTAAAAGTGGAGATCGAAATAATTCTAAGTTGAAATTCACTTTGATTAAACTCACTAAAATTACTGTGAGTATCTGAACTACCAACAATGTTAAAGTAGTGAATCTTTAGACTGACTGGCCATCTTGAGCTCTTGAGGGTATTTATGCTATCCCTGCCCCTCACATTACTTGTGGGAACTGCAGAGCTCATGTCTGCTTATTTCTGTGTTTAATACAATGTAACCAATCTTAATTCTAATAACTGCTGTCTTATAACTTACTGTGACCTACACCTGCAGTATCACGTTACGTCTGGAATACAACGTCTGTTTCCGTTTTCACTGTCTGGCTTGTTGAACTTTCATTAACCTTTTTATTATGTCCTTCAATTTATACAATGTAACATTTAACTTAAGTTTTAATAATTCAATTTGTTTACATATATATCCTAATTTAGGGAATATGTAACTCGCTCTAGTGCTGAACGCTACCGTTCAAAATATATGCACCGGTCGTCAGATAAGATTGTGGAATACCACCTGCATTCTGAATTGTGGGTTAGAAATGATGTTGTGCTTATTAACCTCAACAACATCTGCTAGTGAAAAAGCAGCCATCGGGGGAGTAGGATTACACTGATTTTGTTGAGATCGATTGCATCACAAGGTGAGTGAAAAAATTATTGTTGTGATTTTATGACATTTGACTTAAACTAATTATTTACACAATCTAGAATAGGATTTATGGTAATAAGCGGTTGATTTAGTATATTATGGGGTATAATTTGCTCATTTGTAATTAAGAAAAAGGGGTCATTAAATTTGACATTGTTGTTCACTGAACCAAGCTGTATTTTATTACATTATCAGTGTTGTATGAGAACCCGATACTAATATTTGTAATATTTGTGAACTAAATATTTGGCGCCCCGGGATTACTAAAATTGTTTATTGTTTTTGCACTAGTACAATATCAAGTTATAGAGTCTTATTAGCTTAAAGGTGGGGTATGCCGCCTGCCTGTCACAACGTGCACAGTCTTAGTAACTTATAACGTCTAACCGCACCTTGACCAAAAAAGGTAACAAAATTCAAAAACTATCAACGAAATAAATACAAATATTTACCCGATAAATAAACAAACGATCGATTAACTACTTAACACTGGTGGACTTTCTAAGAAAGCACTACACTCAACGGTAAATGAAGAAGTTGGTCAACGGAAACTAATACGTTTCCAGCTATTTGATAATTAATAATTTATTATTTTTAATATAGTATTTATTATAATATCATTATTATAATTTTTATTATAATAAGAACTTATTCATTATAATGTAGCTAGAAACGTATTCGTTTTCGTTGACCAAATTTCTTACTTAGCATTGGGTGTAGTGCTTTCATAGAAAGTCCTCCAGTGTTAAGTAATTGGTCATCTGTTTATTTATTTTTCATCTTGTCTTTTGACTTGTTATTAAAATTTTTATTGCAATGCCATCTACACTATCATGTCGGTGACTTGAAAAAGCGACCGACTGTTAGTTGTTTACATTCGAGTATAAGGAGTGCGTGAGATTCATTTTGTACATATTAATACACTATGATTTGTGTATAATTTAATAACTTGATTGGTTGTTTTGCAGAGAGAAATGGACCAATATAACAAGCTGCAATAACAGCGAAACCGGTCATTGAGTTATCTCTTTTCAAAATAACTAACAGTTTTATATTAATTTTCGTTCACTGTAATCGAATTACTTTCCTAATGCCAGACAAAATAATTCATTACTAAATACTTGATGTCAAATTTAATTTTAAAACGATAGTTTATCTTTTACACTTACAAAATAATTTGCAATTTGAGATAGGTTACATCAGTTTCCCCTCTTTCTTTTCTTTAGTATATGTTTATCTATCTTCTTCTTCTTTTTGTTTTCATTTTTTATTTTCCTAGTTGCTTTTTTACCTTTACCTTTCCTTTTTGTTTTGATACTACGAATAAATAATACGTAGATACAAGTATTAGCATCATTTAGGTGTAGTTTGTATAAAAATATATTCTACTGAACACACGTTTGCGGGTGTACTCAATGATTTCGTGGTTAATACACTGACAAATATTACTTAGATTTGGCAGCAATGCTATAGTAATTTCTCTCACATTCCTATAGTGCTTATGTCACTTTTTAGTTTCTTATATATTTATTGCTGTGATAAAGGCCACACGTTGGTGCGCTACTAAAGGAGTGCTGTGATAAGGGCCGCACGTTGATGCGCCACTAAAAGAGTGCGGTGATACACATACAACAATTTGTAAAACTTGAAATTGTTTATTTACCTTTCTTTCTAGCTTTGCCTGGCCAGCTCAACGAAACTGACGAAGTTTTCTAAATGAAATCAAACAGCAATATCACAAAGTATTTATACAGTATGGAATATTCTCTCCCATACAAAAGCATATAGAACATTTACAAATCGTTTTTTTCAAACATAAAATAATTTTTAAGAAGTACTTGTTATAATAAAAATTGTTCCTTACTTTATTTTAAATTTACAGAACTAAATTTCCTTTTGCATGGATAGTTTATCTGGTAATGTTTATTACCACGCTTGTATGGTTTGTTTGACTAAAAAATCATTTACAGATATTCTATTAAAAGGTCAGAGTGTTTCGAACTCCGATCACAAATTTTCCTGATAAAAATCTCTTTAAAAAAATTATTAGGATTAACACTTATTATTCTACCTTAAACTAAATACAAATATTCCAATACCAGTTAAAATAAAATTCAAAAGTAATACTTGCAGAATCCACAAAAACGCTCCTCGTAATAATATATCTTCTTATTTTAAATTGATGTCAAATCAGCTTACAAGATTGTCTATATTTAAAATTCTCGTTTCAAACAGCAGTTACCAAAATAGATTTTGGTTAAATCTTCCTTGGAATTATTTAATAAAAATTTTAAAATAGCATTATGTTGAAGAATTTTCCCTCTTTATTGTGATTTATAAATTTAATTTTGTATATTATTTGCGTTAAAACATCACTTCTATATACATATTAATTATTAGATTAAGGTATACTTATTGCATACTTCAAATATCGTCTTCGCAAAGCAACAGTTCGCGACTTGAAATAAAATTTTGCAATCGAATTCAATAAACGCTTCCTTATATGCAAATTATCTATTTTCTAAAATGTTACTAGAATAGTGTGGAACATTATGATGCAAGGTTCTCAGAAAAATTCATTAGCGTAATTACCTTGCTATCTGGTTCCAGTTATTCGTGACGTGCTCTGTTTGTTCTCATATAACACTCAAAGTTAATGCACGCGGTCTCCTATCCTAATAGATCATAAATTTTTTTTTAATTTCTATTAAATTTTCTGGGTTTTTAGTGTTCTGGACCGCTTCTTGGAATAAAATGTTTGATTTATTAATTAGATATTTACGTAGTTCTAAATACCGATGATTCATTCTTCTATATTCCTAATTTTAGAAAATTTCTTTAATCCACGGGGTAATTAATTTAAATTTTAATAGCCTTTTAATGCAAAAATGGTTGCATTATCTTAGAAAATATTTGCTTTCGTGTTTCAGTACACAAAATTAAGACTAGAATTGGTTTTTTTAATACGGGAAATTATTTATTTTTATGCTAAATGCGTAACGCTAACACTATTCTATGCTATTTACAGCAAATGAAAAGCAAAAAATGTATTAATAACTAATAAGTAAAATAAATGACTTAAATGCGTTTTACCGGTATCTTACAATTAATTATTTTTACATATATAACTAGCGTTACTTTCTATTTATATAAATATGCTTATATCATACGAGGAAAATATTTATAAAAGTACGTTTGTATTCTATACGGCATAATATTGAATTTACGAAAATTTTCGTTTTTTTCAGGATGTTTTATATTTTACTGGGATTTATTTGTAGAATTGCGATTTCAATGACCTCTCGTGACCCCTTATCACGTCATTTTTCTCCAAATCAAAATATAAAATTCTAAATCTACGTTATTTTTCCGCATATGTGAGTAATTTTACTATTGTTCTTTACAACTACTTGCTATCTATAGCTAATTCTATAAGTTTTATATCATACTAGAGCTCTTCTTCTTTTAACATCCATCTATTTCTATCTTATAATCAACTAAATTTTCCTTAACTCTATTCTAATATCATTTATGATCTAACATTTTTATCCTATATTTCTAACTTTTTCATATTTACACACGGTCTCATAAAGTTTAATTTCAAACAAAACCCTTTTCACTATCATACATAATTCATTATGTTACCACACATTCCTCTCTAAACTCTCATAATCTTGGAAAAATATGGGGTATAAAATTTTCATAAAGTTGTCCCAGCAACTACCTAACCATACTAGTGATGTCGAAAAATTATGGTCTAGAATCTCTATATCTAGCCTACTTAGGTTACTCTCCAGTTACACTTCTTTCAATTATTCTGCATTAAATGCATAAACTTAAGCCTTAAATGGTTCACTATTAATAACTTCTGACTTATTTTCACAACCAGTAGCAATTCTTAACTCTGTATCTTCCAATTCGCACAATTCTTCCTATTGCAACGATTCTATTTTATTTTTTAACTTCACTTGAACATTTAACAACAATTGATCCCTTATCTACATTATGTTCACATTCTCTCTCAAAATAATTTACATCTTTCTCCAAATAATTCACATTTATACTATCAATTCCTTCATCCTTTTTCATCTCAATAATTTCTTTCTTTTTCATGCACTTTCAATTCTTTCTTACATCCGCATAATTGAATGAATATTTCGACAAACCAAAGGCTACTCCTCCATAATTATACATATGCCATTTCAAATAACATATTGAATCTCTAATCGCAATGATCCCAAACGAATTATTAAGTTCTACTTTTCTAAATTATTTCATAATTATTTAATATTTTTCTACTTTTATTTATTTTATTTTTAAGTGCTGCATTCACAGAAAGTTCCTTTATCTCTTATTCAACACCTGCAATTATACTATTTTCAACAGTTTCATCTATTATTTGATTCTCCTCAACATTATCTTCTGCAGTTTCCAATAATTCTGAGTTTTTTCTAAAAAGGATACAACTTCTCTTCTAACTCCACTAGGGCACTTAATACTCGAACTTCTATCTCCTTCACCTTCCATTTCCTTCTCAAATTAATTTAAATTCATACAATCTCCTTGTACTTTATATGGACTTCTTCGTCCCATTTAATTCTCTCATCTCCCATAAATATCACCTTATTCTCGGTATCTATTATACTGTTGCGAGCTACTACTAGGCAACCCATCAAACACACAAGCGCTGTAGGCTCTGCATAGTTTTCAGGATACGAGAATTCTTCTAGAAGTCAAACACACAAAACGCCGCCGGCACTGTTTATTCTCAATAGACCTGGAAGTTTCTCGTAATTACCAGAAGATGAGTCATATATTTTAATCTGAGTATATATAAGACCGCTAAGAAATGCAAGGGTCAGTCTATACTAGAATGTCGTATATAAATTAAAACGTTGTAAAGTAATAGTAGTTTTGAGCTTTTAGACGTATACATAAATGTGATATGCTGTGTCTAATGTACATGCAGCTTGTAGTATACATAAATAAATAAAAGTGTATAAACAAATAGTTGTGTTAGTGTTATTAATGAACCTATGGTAAAGAAGTTAGTTTAAGAAGATATTAGTGCTTGTAAATTCATTAGTGTAATAGTGCTTCATTGTTAAGTGGACTGAAAACATCTATAAATAAGACAGATACTGTTAATTAGACTTGTGAACAGTGAGTAATAAAGACCATTATTATTACTTGTTTTAAATTAAAGAAACGCGGTAGTAGTAGCGCGTTACAATACCTTTCATCTTACTTATAAAATTCATTCCCAGAATGGCATCAACTCTTAATCCTGGTACTATTAAAATTTTTGCTCAACTTCCATCTTTCCCAACTTCACTTTCAGAATTATGATATTTTTGATAACTGCAAACTTCTTATTATTCGGCGATACTAAATTATTTCTTCTAATAGGGATAACTTTCTGCATTAATTCCTCTGATTTATCTTTAATAAAACCTTCACTTACTAATGCTGCTTCAGCTCCTATATCTATCAGTAATTTTATCTCTTTTCCTTGTACTTGCAATTTTATTATAGGTAGTAAATTCCTTTTTCATTAATTTTTTCATTATTGTCGAACTCAAGTCTTATAAATTCACACGCATGTTCATATTTATTAATTTCTATATTTTCCTCGTATTGATTTGTCTGCATCTAACAATCCTACCCGCTTGACGTTCCAGCTGATTAATTATCTCTGCAAATGTTCCTTTATTTTCGTTGCTACCAACTATGCCGTCTGTTGGTACATTTGCCATATTGTCCCTTCCCCGGGTAACGGTTCTATTCTCAATGGTCCGGGATTCATTATTCTCCTTTTCCCCCGTCACTTCTAATGACATTTCCTCTATTGCAATTATTTCTTTGCATATTCTCCCTTTCAAATGGTCTGCCTTGATATCTCTCCTGTCGATTATTCTTCTGGAATCTAAATATGTTCATAGGCTGGCTCCTTGGCCTGGTCTCCATCCTCCTTGGTTGACCAATATCATCATAACGTTGAAGATATTCTAAAAGCGCATCTCTATCAGCAATGTTTTGTAAGGCTATGTATTGACTTACTTCCGTTTCATAATGACTTGCTAAATATTTTATAACTCGCTTGTTTGGCAATGCTAAATTTCTTGATCGCATACAACTTCCTTGTCATGCCTAAATCGCTACTGTATTTGCCCATCAATAAATTATCTCTAACTCTAAATTGCTTTAAAAATTTAATCTCGAAGTCTCTAAACGAACTCAACTCACACTCAATTAGTTCAAACCAAATTTCTGCACCACCGTTCAACATGGATCTTACAATATTTAACTGTGTTTGCTCAGCCCAGCTACTTTGCATTAAAGTATTTAAGTTATTTAAAAATATTTTAAGGTGAAGTTTATTATCCCCATAAAATTTTGAATGTTGTTCCAACGAAACACTGGTTGGACTTCATCTCATCGGTTCCCCAACATGAATATTTTTAACTCTATCTTCTAAATTTCCAAACTTATTCCCTAAGTCTATTTTAAGATTTCCTAATTTATTTCTAAATGTTTTAAAACGAGCTTCGCAGCTTCCATCTATTTCGTTTACCTTTTTATCTAGAGTTTTAATTTTTCCATTAGTTTCGCTGTCACTTGCTTCCTGATTCGCCTTTATTTGAACTATTTCTTCTTTAACATAATCCATATAATCTAAAATTTGTAGTACTTTTCCTCTAATTTCATATTTCATTTCTTCAATGGTTTTGTTAGTTTCCTTTCAGTAATCTCTTTAAATTTTTTTTCATTCTTCTCATATTCTAATCTTAAACTTTTCCCTAAATTTACTATGTTTGCTCCAAATTCGGCTCGTAACTCCTGAGTATTTTTGTCCAATTTGTCACCCATTTCTTTTATACATTTCTCACTTATTTCTTTCATGTCTTTTTCATTCTTTTCAGTCATTTCTTTTAAATTTTTCTTTTGTTCTTGCATACATTTTTCATTCATTGCTTTTTGTTCCTGCATACTTTCAATTAGACTTAATAAAAGAGCCATCATTTTTAATTCCTGGGTCTCTCCAACACTCTCGGTCTCTAGATTCCCCTTTTTCGCTTCTTCCGCATAAATGCTTTGCTGAGAACCAATTTCCACTTTCTCAGCTTTCAAACGTTCACGACCTTCTTTCATTTTATTAGTCATAATGGAAACTGATCAGATATCACAAAGAAAAAATCCCAAAAATATCCTACGAGACAAGAAACTCTAATTTACAGACGAATTAATCGTGCCACAGGTTGAGTCGCCGCTAAAAGGGTGCTGTGACAACGTCTTGCTTTAATGCGCCCTTAAAAGGGTACTGTCATACAGATACAGCAAATTGTAAAATTTGAAATTGTTGACTTACGTTTCTTTCTAACTTTACTTTACCTGGATAGCTCAACGGAAATGTTGGAGTTTTTAAAAATGAAATCAAACACAGCAATATCACAAAGCATTTATACAGTATGAAATATTTTCTCTCATACAAAAGCATATAGAACATTTACAACATCGTGTCTTTCAAACCTAAAATCATTTCTAACAAATACTTAGTTGCTTAGCTAATCTTAAATTTGCAGATCTAAAACTCTTTTCTATGGTTAGTTCACCTGTAAGGTTAGTTTGGCCAAAACACCCTTGACAGATTATCTTTCAAAAAATCAGAGTGTTTCAAACGCTGTTCACAAACTATCTTGGTAAGGATCCTTACAAAAATAAAATGATTGGACCTTTATTATATCCTAAACTGGATTACAAACACTCAAATATTAGTTACAAACAATGTTCAAAAGAATTATACTTGCAAAAAATTACGTAGCATTTTTTATCCAATTCGTAATTAAACATCTTCTTAGTTTAAATTGACGTTCAAATCAGCTTACAAAATTTTCTTCTTATTTACATCTCCATTTAGAAGCCAATGTGCATCACCGGTTGATTATTCAATAGAATTTTAAATAGCTTTTTATATCGAAACATTTCCCATCTTTATACAGCATTTGTATATACAGCAATATATTTTCAGATGAATAACCAAAGAAATTTTTTAATAAAACAACCAACCTCACAGACAGTTAAGCGCCATTATAACGTAAATAAACACCATGTACGTGCTTTGCCTGTATAGTGTTTTGAAAACAAGCACCTCCAATTTTACCCAAAGAAACGTATTTACAGTGAGACCATTATAAATGTACCCGAAGTCAAGGAAAATTCGATTTACTTCACTGATTCTAGAAATAAACAAGATGTGTCTGATACTATTCAGTATTCGTCTATTATATAAAAACTGACATTTTCGTAAATTCTGTTGACAGCTTCAATTTCAGCGCACCTTAAGTCCTTCGCAGCTGCTTATTCGTATTGGTAGGTATGCTTTATCGTATACAATATATACATTACTGTTACATAGCTATATTTTGCGTTCGTCTTTTAAAAGGAAGCTGTTTTGTAAGGATATAAGGTTTTCAATTTCTTGATTTGACAGGTTTAGACAAAACTTAAATTCAAATATTTTTACAAATCGAATTTTTACATAAGCCTTATCGGTTTTGTGACGCTTAAAAAAAAAAACATTTATATATTTAAGCCCGTAAGGTGTAGATGTTCTACTACAAAGTTGCCGTTTTATATGAATTTGGAATGATGTGGAATAGGGGTTCTTATACATTTCAGCATATATAGATGATAAAAGAACGCAATAACTAATTAGAACTCTTTTAATGACGCAACAAAAATATAACAAATTGAGGAAATCATAAAGTGTCAAATCAAGTAGTATGCGCAATTTATCATTATGTATAACGACAGGTTCTAAACACTTGCAACCACTACTGTAGGATACCAAGCATTTACTTCCACAATCAGATAAATTACATTCAAATTTCCCTACAGACTTTAATAAAATATTTTCGATTATCGTGCTTCGTGTTACAGTCAATTCAGGCAATGAAATTAAGAAAAATACCCAATTAGGGGCAAGTAGACTCTTCCGAGCCGATTTACGGACACCACCTACACCAAGCAACCCACTGGTTTTAGGTGGTTCTAAACAACCTTGACAACTGTCATGTTATCAGCTATCACTTTGAAACCGACAGATATCACTTTAACAGCTGTCACTTTGACACAACTGTCATTTTCACAGCGATTATCCTTGATTGCACCACGATTTGATTGATAATCCTGTATATAAGTTTTGCAACGCCCTGTATATTTCCAATTGACTAACACCACCATTTGTTGGGGGTTGGTCGTGACGGATACGGCTTTCTGCTAAAATCTTTAAAAACTGCGTTGTGGAAAGATATGGGAGCCTACCACAATATTTCGCAGGTGTGCGTGGCCTAAAACACGAAATACATATGATGGAGAGCTCACAAGTAAAATTCTTGTCCGGAGGTAAAATACTCCCTCATTCGGATCTCCGGGAGGGGGTACTTGGGGCTCGTCATCGTAAGAATATAAAACAACAGTTCGATTTAGTGATAGGGACTTGGAATGTAAGGTCATTACTTAGAGTAGATAAGTTAACGAATTTATTAGTCGAAATGAGAAAGGAAAAGCTGGACATTTTAGGTATTAGTGAGGTGAGATGGCCAGACAGTAATGACATTTGGAAAGATAATTATAGAATAATTACAACTTCTTCAACTAATGGACAAGCAGGGGTAGGAATAGTGTTAGGTAAAAGATTAGTTAAAGAGTACTTACAATTTAGTGATAGAATAGTTATGGTTAGATTGAGTACAAAACCCACAGACACTGTTTTAGTACAGGTTTACATGCCAACAACTCAGTACGAGGATGAGGAAGTAGAAAAGGTATACGAGGATATAAATAGTATAGTGAGAAAAGTAAAAGGGGATGAGAATTTAATAGTTATGGGCGATTTTAATGCGTCAGTGGGAGAAGGTAGTGAGGGAAAAATGGTAGGAAAATTTGGGTATGGCAGACGAAATGATAGAGGAGAAAGATTAGTTGAGTTTTGCCAGGAACATAGATTAGTAACTGTAAACACCCTATTCGAACATGTTAGGAGAAGATATACCTGGAAAGCGCCAGGTGATAGGGCTAGATACCAAATAGATTATATTTTAGTTAAACAAAGATTTAGAAACCAAGTTAAAAACTGTCGTAGTTATCCAGGGGCTGACATAGATAGCGATCATAACTTAGTTAAAATGAAGTGTAAACTAAAATTCAAAAAATTGAGAAAGGGTAAAAGAGAAAGATGGGATTTAGGTAAGCTCAATGATAGTAGGGTAAAAAAGGAATATAAACAAGTATTAGATAATAAGAGCAAAGAGATAGCTGTAGAAAGGAACGTAAAAAATAGATGGAAAGAAATAAAACTGACTGTACATGATACAGCAACACAGACTATAGGTAAGAAAAAAATAGAAGCGAGAAAACCCTGGGTAACAAAGGAGATATTAGATTTAATAGAGAATAGAAGAAAGCTTAAACCTTTCAGAGAAGTGGATAGTGAAAGTAAGCAAAAATATAATACAGTTAGAAATAAGATAGTACATGAGTGTAGAAAAGCTAGAAATAAATGGGTGGAGGAGAACTGTAAGGGAATACAAGATGATTTGAGAGTAGGTAAGACAGACAGGGCATACAAAGCAGTTAAAAAGTTTTTTGGGGAAGTTATGAAAAAATATAATGGTATTAGAGACGAGAATATTGAGCTTCTAATAAATAAAGTTGAGGTAGCAGATAGATGAAAAAGATATTTAGAAGATTTATATAAGGGAGACGATATGGATGAGTTAGAGAACGACCAAGTAGAGGATGTAGAAATAGAGTTCTCAATATTAAGAGAGGAATTTGATAGAGCTGTTCGGAATCTTAAAATAAACAAAGCGCCAGGGATAGACGATATTCCCGCAGAATTAATAAAATATGCAAGTCAGAAAACTTTAGATAGATTATATGAACTAGTAAAATTAATATATGACACTGGTGAGGTTCCAATAGATTTCGAAAAAAATATTATTATCCCAATCCCAAAAAAGTCAGGAGCTGATTGGTGTGAGAATTTTAGAAGGTTAGTTTAACTTCTCATGCTTCCAAAATACTAACAATAATAATTAAAAATAGAGTTGAAGCTTTGACTGAGAATTATTTAGGCGAAGACCAATATGGTTTTCGTAAAGACAGAGGGACTAGAGAACCGATACTAATGATTAAGGTAATTATCAAAAAAAGGTTACAAAAAAATTAAAAGACTCATTTCGCGTTTGTAGATTTAGTAAAAGCATTTGATAGGGTTAATTGGATTGTTATGTTCAATGTTTTGCAAAAAATAGGAATCTCTCATAGGGCTAGAAAAATTATTTACAGTCTATATAAAAACCAAAGCGTAGTAATTAGATTGGATGAAATAGAAAAGGAAGCTAAGATTAGAAATGGTGTTAGACAGGGTTGTATACTGTCTCCCTTGATTTTTAATGTTTATATTGAGGAAGCTTTAAACTTAGCTAGAGAGAGAAAAGAGATAGGTATTAGTGTACAGGGACAGAAAGTAGACATGTTACGTTTTGCAGATGATATAGCCATTATGGCAGAGTCTAGAAAAAAGTTAGGAGAGTTTTTAAATATTTTAGATGAGATACTACAGAGTAACTATAGTATGAGAATTAACTCAGTAAAGACAAAGATAATGACAAGTGAGTTACAGCCTAGTTCTAAACCAAAATTAAAAATAGGTAATACCGAGTTAGAGGAGGTAGATGAATTTTGCTATTTAGGTAGTATAATTACAAAGGATGGACGTAGCAGAAGGGATATAGTAGCTAAAATAGCTCAAGCTAGAAAAATGTTTTTAAAAGAAAAGCTTACTAATAGCTAATAGTATTAGTTTAGATAATAGAAAAGTTTTTAAAGTCGTACGTATGGAGCGTTCTACTATACGGTAGTGAGACTTGGACAATTAAAGAAGTAGATAAGAAAAAGATAGAAGCTTTTGAAACTTGGTGTTATAGGAGAATGTTAAAGATTAGCTGGACAGATAGAGTAACAAACGAGGAAGTTTATAGAAGGATAGGTGAGGAACCCTGTATGTGGAAACAATTGAAGGTCAGGAGAGATAGAATGATAGGGCACCAATTAAGACATGAGGGACTATTTAGCAAAGTCTTAGATTATAGACTACCAAATAAAATTAGAGTAGGAAGGCCTAGACAAAGCTATATTAGTCAAATTATTAGAGATTTAGGTTGTGAAGGGTATGCAGACCTTTTTAGACTAGCTCAGAATAGACAAGAATTTAGAGCTGCTTCAAACCGACTTTAAGTTCGAAAACAAAACAAAAAAAATAAAAATCAGTTAACTAAATGTCACCATGACATAACTCACAATTAGGTAGCGGTCTGGCATGTTGGCAGCGATTCGTTGCTTAAACCTTACCATAACATATAATTTAACACTTTTCCTTTTTTGAAGCGGATAACCAGGTTATATTTCATTTCCTTATAAATGGTATTCATGTGAACATGTTAGAGTTCTTTAACAATCATCAGGTTGCTAATATCTATGTAGAGCCAGGTGGATAGGAAAAAGATAGAAGGATATAGGAAGACCTAGACCAAACTATATTAGTCAAATTATTAGAAATTTAGGTTGTGAAGGGTATGTAGAGCTTTTTAGATTAGCACAGAATGGAAAAAAGTTAGAGCTGCGTCAAACCGACCTTAAGTAAGGTCGAAAACAAAATGATGATGAACACCACCATTACCATACTTGTTCTGTCTGGTTCTGGGCCACTTTGACATTAATAACTGTTAATGTATTATAGATTAGGTCATTAGCAATTAATTTAGCCAGGTTATGCCTCATCTAAAAATTAACCATTTCCATGATAGTTACAATTTTATTATTTATTTGAAAAAATAGGATACGCAACGTTAAAAATTCATAAGAAAATACTAATAACCATAATCAAATTTTTTTATTTATTAAATGTTCAGGACAGCATACTAAATCATTAGCGAGATAGGTGTAGATTGAACGTGTAACGTTCGTTGACAACGTTAGAATGAGATGAGGATAACACGTGTTAGGAATATAAGGTAGTGCAGTGATAACAATGGAGTGGTTATACAAAGTGGAGTGAGTACAAAGTAAGAGAGAGGCGATTTTGGGGCGTAGGTTAGAGAGAGATAGATACTACACTTGTTGCATTAGGGTAGTATTAAATGTTAACTTTGTCAGTTGGATCTTAAATATACACAACGTGATTGGTGAGAGATGTTTTGAATACGGGAAACAAGTCAAGTAAGAAGCTGGGTTAGGAGCGTTGGATTTTCAAGAAAATGTTTTGAAAAATCGTGGCGGTTAAGGAAATTACAAGGAATTTTAAACGTACGTTAGAATATTATTGGAAAACGGTGGCCGTTAGAGTTGTTTGTGTAGTAGAATTTTAAGAATTGTGGGCGGTTGAAAGTTTTACGTGGAAATGAATGTTTGTATTGATGCAAGTTGCAGGAATTGACAGGTTTTTGTGGTGTGAGAAACAGGATATAAACCCCCAACAGATGGTTGTGGAGCTCTCTTAGTTTTTCTGAGTCAGCGAGTTCGTTGCTGGTCGTCACTCACTTGGTCTAAAAAAGAGCCCCTCTTTCTGAGTGCCAAAATGCTGCAAAAACTCTTTGAGCTCCACTGTTGTGCGTCATTAATTGCTACTACCTTCGGAGCTGATGAAGTGTTAATATGCTATGCCTGAAATGCTTAAGAGCACACACTTGCCACGACTGCTCAGCTGCAATTCAACTAACACACAAACAAAAAAATAGCTGCAACGGTAAATCACATACATTTATTACATACTCATAAAACAAAATATATACGCCAAATCATAAATAAACTCCTCCTTCACATAGTATTTCTACATTATATACAATTCCTGATAAAATAAGACATTTCGCGATTAATAATTCGCCAGATTAATTATTTTTCATTGATTATCCAAAAAAGTAACAGGACTTTACCATATGTTTTACTCTAACCTAGGTTTAATAAGAGCTCCTAGTAACCATAACGTCTCGTGCTACTTTTCGCACATCAAACAGCAAAATGTCCCTTTTAGTTTGTACAAACAAATATTACCATTATCCTAAATCTTTTTTTCGTAATTTAAATTTCCACATAAAAGTACAGTAAAATAATACAATATAAAGAAATTCAATCAGTAACTCTTTCCAATTTTGTCCTTTTTGTTCGTAGATTATACACCCATAATGCACAAAAGTCATTGAATACCAGTCTATACACATAGACAATAAGAACAACTGTTAAACCAACAGTTATCTGGATACTATTTTTGCATACGGCCTGCTACCATTCCCTCAGAGACTGCGGCATACTGGAACACCATCTTGACTTGCAATAACCATAATTGCCAGCAGCAACCATTTAACCATGACATCAACTCATCTACCACATTGAAGATGCATCCAAATTCCCCAAGCTCCGCTGCTAATACCATTACATGTAGATACACAACCAAATTGACCAACCACTGATATCTACTCCATCTCCATTTGTATGCTTTTGCACACTTAATGCAAATTAAAATTAAAACAATCTTTACTTACGTAAAGTACTCTTTCATTCTACTCGTTAACGTATTTTATACTTGTAGCCATCAGCTGGTTATAGACTAAATGAAAGCTTTCTACTATTCGAACTCGGTGACTCAGAAGAACTCAGAGAACCCCACAACAATCTGTTGGGGTGTATATCCTGTTTCTCACCCCACAAAAGCCTATCAATTCCTGCAACTTGCATCAATACAGACATTCATTTCCGCGTAAAACTTTCAATCGTCCACAATTTTTAAAATTCCACTACGCAAACAACTCTAGCGGCGACCGTTTTCTAGTAATATTATAACGTACGTTCAAAATTCCTTGTAAAACCGCGACGATTTTTCAAAACATTTCCTTGAAAATCTAACTTACGTTCCTAACCCACACTCTTACTTGACTTGTTTCCTTATATTCAAAACATCTCTTACCAATCACGTTGTGTATATTTAAGATTCAACTGACAAAGTTAGCATTTAATACGCCCCTAATGCAACAAGTGTGGTATCTATCTCTCTCCAACCTAGGTCCCAAAATCGCCTCTCTTTTACTTTGAACTCACTCAACTTTGTATAACCACCCCATTGTAATCACTCCACTATTTTATTTTCCTAACACGTGTTATCCTCATCTCATTCTAACATAAACGCTAAAACAAATATCCTTCACTTCATCTGCCTTCCCCGTTGTCAACCGGCGTTAAGCGTTCAATCTACACCTATCTCACTTGTACTTATTTTACCTAATATTTCCTCTTTGTTTTTTTGTTGGAAAGTTCAATTTCTAACTGACAAAAATTATCTACTCATTCCACCTATAAATCTTTTTAATTGACGGCGATAACCAATACTACCTAGAACTTGCTGTTGTTTGTTCAACGTTATATACGCTTTTTAAAATATACCGGGAAAACTTAAAACGGTTACATTCGTTTATTATTTTAATGTTTCTAGGAAAGCTACGACAAACAGCTTCAAGCTTTTAACAAATATAATACGCAGAAACTAAAACGCTTTCAAATGCTAAGCTATTGACATTATACATCCATCTTTGACATAATGAAATATGAAGTTTAAATTGTTTTACAATATGAAATATAGATGTTCGCTTCTTCGCCCACATATTCCTATACTTAAGTACGACTGCTAAAATATGTTTATAACTATCAAATTTGAAAATTCTAACTTATATACGCTATACTTTATGAATATTCACATCTGCAAGATTATGAAAATTAACTTTTAGCTTTTTAAAATGTTACAGTAGAATTTTAATTTCTACACTAACGATTTTGAAAAGCGTTTTAAAATTGTACTTTGTTGTTTTTACATACTAAATAACGAAATTCATTGCAATTGCAATATATATGTTGCTGTGAATAAAAAGAAATAGGCCGGTCAAACGTTGGGACCCAAGAAATATGCTATGGATGCTAGCTTAATAGAAAATGCGAATTCTTACCTCAATTTGCCCGTTTTTTCTTGCCAGCTGCACAATAAATATGCTGTGTATTATGTTTGGTTAAACATTCTAAAGTTGATATCAAAAATTATGGTACAGATCGGATAGCATAAAATATAAACCAATTTTTACAAAAACTAGCAACGAAGAAAATAAGAAAAGCGCGAACAGTAAGTGTCTTGAAATAAATCAAAGCACTAAAAGATGTCCTGTGGGAATATTTAAAAAATTAATGCTAAAGATCCTGATTTTACTTGTCAACGGTTATTTTTGACACCAAATCCATTTTGGAAAAAGGGAAAATCTCTGTGGTACAGGAATTCAGCAGTCGGCAAAAATATCATTTCGAAGTGGACTAAATTGGCAGCCGAGTCTATTTATTGGTTTAGATACAAAAAGATTAAAAATTACAAATCAGTCACTCTTATAGATCCACCGCCGTTTCTCAATTTGCAAAATCTGGAGTACCGTAACAACAACTGATTTATACAACAGCCCTACCTTTAGATGAATGAGCACATCACTAAAATATTATAGGTAAATTAAGGAGTTAATATGATTGCTCTAGTGCAATAAATACAGCTGCTACAACTTCAAAAGCTGTTCAGATATCGCAGATTGCTTACACAACACTACATGTATAAATTGCGTTTTTAGTTTGAAGTAGTTTAAGTTATTGTTCTTACTGTTAAACATGTTACTCGAAATAAATCTTATTTTGTGTTCCAAGTAGTATAACTATTTAGATTGAACTTTTATATTCTTGACCAAAGAAACAATTTTCCCAAATATAACACGAGTTAAGTTTTAGGCTTCGGAAGCTGCTTTTTTAAAAGAAGTTTCTTCCAAAACTCTTCTAACAATATTTATTTATGCTGAATTACAATATCAAATTAGTTAATTTACAAATTTGTGGATCAAAAATATTCCAAGTTGAAGTTACTATTTTAATTAAACTAAATTACGGCGAGTAGCTGAACTAACAACAATGTTAAAGTTGAGAGGCTCAAGACTGACTGATTCTCTTGGACTCTTCAGGGTATATATGTTGTTCCTGCCCCTCACATGGCTGGTAGGAACTGCAGAATTTATGTCTGCTTATTTATTTGTTTATTTATACAATAAAAAGTAACAATCTTAATTCTAATTATTAATTATTAATAAAAAAAATAGGGGTTAATTTCTAAGAAATATCTGGAAATATTTTACAATAATCAAATTGACAATTGGATAGATCAACGTGACATTTCAAACCTTAAACTATCATTTGTATGAAAAAAATCGACCCTTTCAAAATGTTATTGAAAGTTGAATTCAATAGAATCCAACACAATGGAACATAAATCGTCTTTAAAAACATACCACACCACCAACAGCAACATCAAGAATTCAAAGAAGGAACATCTCACTGATAACTCCAAAGATACAGGTAACCTGCGCAAATGTATGCTATGTAATCGAATGTACAAAGGACTAAAAGGTCTCCAACTACATACAACCAAATCACATAAAGAAGAACCTAACAATGCGAAGTCTCAAACTGAAACAACTTCAAATAAAATTATATCTAATTCCTCAGTTAAACAAGCAACACACGCTCTAAAAATAAACATAACAGAATTAAGCATTCATTTATCCCAACTAAAAAACTCCAAAATATTAATAAAGCACATACCAAAATCTGTACGATCCCAATGTGCCCTTTCTCTAAGTGAAACCATTAACAATTGTATCAAATTAAATTCTCTCTCTGCTTGGAAATCACTTTTATACTTCGCATTTAAAACATTCTCAATATCTCCTCCAAAATCCACAAACCAAACTTCTATACCTTTACAAATTTTACAAAATTTAAAAACGCCTTCAGAACCTTTCCCAGTTGAAAATTCGAAAGTAAAAAGAAACACAACAATTAATCACGCTGCAAACACCAAAAGAATAGTTTCAAAAATTTCAGATGGAGACGTGTCCTCTGCTATTAGCATTTTGTGTTCTAATGATGTTTTTACCCCTTACAGCGAATCGGATTTCAATGAACTTTTATCAAAACACCCGAAAGCAAATCCTGCAGAAACCCTGATCTCAAATTTCAATAATGAAGCATTAACTATTACACAAGAAGACGTTCACCAAGCTATAAATTCCTTTAAAACAAGTTCAGCCGGTGGAATAGATGGTCTTCGACCATCACTTTTACAAGACATGCTATCTTTCTCCTGCGGCACAAATGGTCAAAAACTCCTATATTCTTTGACTACATTATGCAATTTTATGTTAGCCGGCAATGTAAACCCTCAAATATGCCCTATTTTATATGGCGCCTCCTTACACGCCCTCAAAAAGAAAGATGGCGGGATCCGCCCAATTGCTATCGGCATCCTTTTTCGAAGGCTGGTTGCCAAAATATGCTGTCGGAAAATACACAACCCTTTAGGAGACCTTCTCAGACCCATACAATTTGGGTTCGGAACACCAAGCGGGTGTGAAGTAATCTCACATTGCACTCAAGCCTTTATTAATTCTAACGAATCCAATTCCAACAAAGTCCTCCTCAAAATTGATTTTCACAATGCCTTCAATAGCATACACAGAGATACTATTTTCAAACTTGTCCGCAAACATTTCCCATTTCTATATCCATTCATTTCTCAATGCTACATGTCTCCATCCTACCTCAACTTTGGCTCTAAACTAATTCTTTCAGAAAGGGGAGTTCAACAAGGTGATCCGTTAGGTCCGCCCCTTTTCTGTCTAGTAATCGATGCTCTCACCAAAAGCATTGATTCCGAATTTAACTGCTGGTATTTAGACGACGGTTGCCTAGGAGGCGATACTGAATGCGTATTGAATAACCTCATAAAATTAATCGAACTTTCCTCCAACCTAGGTTTAGAACTAAATTTCAAAAAATGCGAACTTTTATTTCTCACTCCTCCTAACAATAATATAGTCACACTATTTCAATCCATAGCACCCAATATAAGTATTCTTTCTAAACTTAATTGGACCTTACTCGGAGCTCCTCTTTGTACCGAAGCATTTGAAGCTTGTTTTCAAAATAAAATCAATGCTCTCCAACTAATCTCAGATAGATTCCGCGAACTAACTTTACCGTCTCATATTTCATTTTTTCTCTTAAGAAATTGCCTAGCAATCCCTAAATTATTATATACCCTAAGATGTTATCCCACATGGTTAAATGACAATTTATTGGAATCTTTCGATAGTCTATTACGCAGGAGTTTGGAAGAAATTACTAATGTCCAATTTAAGGATATAGAATGGCTACAAGCAACACTCCCTGTAATAGAGGCGGACTTGGCATACGTTTATCGAAATCTCTTTCTCTGCCTTCATATCTGTCCTCTTTCAATACATCACTGCCTTTAATCAAACAAGTTCTATCAAAATTTAATGTAAATTTAAATAACAAGTATTATTTAGCAGGAGAAGAATTGTGGCTTTTAAGTAATAGAACACCCAAAGAATATCCAAAAGAACTGGGACCAACTATTGTTAGACACCGTTTCGAAAAATCTACTTGAATCAGCAACTTGCCAATCCGACAAAGCTCGTATTCATGCGGCGGCCTCGAAATATGCCGGAGCGTGGTTAAATGTCCTACCAGCTTCATCTCTGGGCACACTTTTAGATAATGATTCCTTCAGAATAGCCATAGGTGTACGGCTAGGTGCACAATTATGCATCTCACACAATTGCATCTGCGGAGCATTAGTGAATGAATCAGGAACACATGGTTTGAGCTGCCAACTCAGCGCCGGACGACAATCCAGACACAGTGCAGTCAATGACTTAATTCGTCGCCCTTTAATTTCTCTAAAGTTCCATCAATCTTAGAACCAAGTCATTTATACAGAAATGACGGAAAGCGCCCAGATAGAATTACACTCATTCCATGGAAATACGGTAAAGCCGCGGTCTGGGATTTCACTTGCACTGATACACTTGCCCCATCACATGTTGCCGATTGCTCAAGTAATGCAGGTGCAGCAGCTAAAAAAGTGAAGCTTTAAAAGCAAGAAAATATTCGATTTTAACCGATTCATACCTTTTTATCCAGTTGCAATAGAAACCTTTGGGGTAATTGGAACTATCGGACAACAATTTATTAAAGCAATCGGCAAACGTATAAGTGAAAATACATTAGAACACAGAGCTACATGCTTTATATTTCAAAGAATAAGCATTGCCATTCAACGTGGAAACGCTGCCGCAGTCATAGGCACAATACCTCCCTCAAAGTCTTTTGAAGAACTATTCCTCATACCCCGACGTAGCTTTCCAAACTTTCTCAAAACAAAATTCAACCAAATAAAAAGTAATAATATTAATACAAACACACCTTATACACCCAATTTACCCTCAACACCTCTTCCATTACAACCTATTAACAAATCCACTAAAAAACAATTCGAAAATAATTCACTAAAAAATAAACCAATTTATAATAACAATAATTCAATACCAAACATAAACTTAATCTCAGATTCAATAAAAACGCCAGAAACGAAGGAATCAGAAAATATTGATAACAGTTATTACTTAAACGACGATAATAATTGCAGAGTCTGTAAAACAAAACACATTGAAACAAATAAACAAAATTCTGATATTTATATTGCACCTAATCTTCAACAACCAAATTGTAACAGTAACCCACAAACTCCCAAATCGAATAAACTTAAAGACAATACTATACAAATAAAACTTAATATAAATAATTCTAAGGCACATTCGTTAATTAATTATTTCGATAAAGAAATAAATATGTATAATTTACGGAAGCGAAACAATAACAAAGTTGAGATCCCTAAAAAAAATTTTGAACAGTCAACACAAAATAGTCAAGACAAACCAAAAAAAGGTACACACAAAAGCAATTTTTTTCCAAGAACACGCGGCTTAACCAATTTAGGCAACACTTGTTTTTTTAATTCAGTCATACAATGTCTCGGACAAACTCCATACCTATTAGAATTACTCAAAAAAAGTTCAGAGCCTGGACAATATTTTCAACTACCTGGTAACATAGTAAACCCACACGATAAAGATCCATTGATATTAGATTCACTAAACGCAACTTCAGAAAAATGACGACCATTAACATGTAATTTAGCACAAACATTACAAGAATTACAAAGTGGCAAACCACAAGTATATAACCCTAATATACTATTTTCAAGTTCAACAAAAAAAATGCCAGCATTTGCAAAAGGTCAACAATATGACCCACATGAATTTTTAAGACATCTGTTTGAAGCAGTACGCAAAGAGGTCTTGAAAAGAGCACAAGCATCCGAATTACTATCACCCACTAAACAAGTTTTTCAAGGTGCCTTAGTTAGTACATTGCAGTGTCAAGATTGTAAAAATATTTCACGCCGGATTGAATTGTTTTTAGATTTGAGTTTACCAATATCCGAAAAACAAATTCCACCAATATCGCAGTACAAAACAGAAGAATTAGATGACAGCCAAATAAATGTTACAAAGGACAGCACCACAATACCAAAACACCAATACGAAGAAAGCCAATATTCCGTACATTCTTGCTTAAACCAATTCTCAACATGTGAGTTACTAACTGGAAACAACAACGTAAGCTGTGTTATGTGCTCAAAAAAGCAATTTGATCTTGTCCAAACAACTGTTAATACTAATACTTCTAAACAACTCCTAGTCTACAATCCACCCGCTGTATTGATTTTACATTTAAAACGATTTGAGTTCTTCAGTTTTCGATCTAAAAAATAAATAGCTACGTTTCTTTTCCCATGTTACTAGACCTAACACCATTCTGTTCAAAACAATGTGGCAACATTCCAACGTTCATTCCCAATCAAGCCAAAGTGATATACACATTATATGGTGTTGTAGAGCACAGAGGTTCAATTGATAATGGTCATTATGTCGCTTATGTTAAAATAAGAACCCCGTTGCAAAACAACAGTTATCGTTGGCAATTTATACCAGAAAACCAAAAAAAAAAAGTTTTCAGAATGTAAAGACGTTGAAGCTAACATTGAAATGCCATCAGGCAAATGGTTTTATGTTAGCGATCTACAAGTTTCAGAAGTGCCAGAAAAACAAGTGCTTGAAGCACAAGCCTTTTTATTATTTTACGAACGAATTGTGTAATTTTGCATTGTTGTGTTCTTTTTATTTTCGTTTTTAAGTACGTGTTTTGTAAATCACGTAATTGCATATGTAAATAATGTAACAATCATTAAAACCCTATATTTTGTAAAAAAAAATGCTATTTAATAACCGTTTGTGACCTGCATCTGCAGTATCACTTATATCTGGAATACATTGAATTCACATTCGTTCTCACAACTTGCTTGTAAATTTTTATTATCTTTTTTTTATATATCCTTAAATTACATTGTCTAACTTAAATTTTCTAATAGTTTTATTTGATCACCTATATATTCTAATTTGAGGGATATGTAACTCCTACCAACGTAGATGAAAAATTAAGGGTTTTACTTAATTTTTTAAAATTTCATTGTCCCTAAGGGTTCATTTATTATTTCCTCAATTCCTTTCGTTTTTTTGTTCTTATGACTAACATTTGTTTCCTTATTCTTATTACTAAAATTCATTTTTTCGTTTATGTATCAAAGATACATTTAAACAATACATACATAGTTAATACAATGATTATAATGATCAATAAAATTGTCCAAACACTTATATTGTCATAATGTACTTTTGGTACTTTCAATTCACTTAAATGTTCTTTGTAGTTGTCCATTAATTTCACGGCTTGGTTGAAGTCATCTAGGTCTAGGTGCTCTAGTTGCATTGGTTTCTTGTTAATTTCGTCGTCTTCGGGTTGTGTAATCTTGAATTGTAGTTTCGGTAGATTTGCGAATTTCTTGATTACTCTTGGGTCTTGGTATAGTCGATAATTTCGTTTTTCAATTTTAGATAACAATCTTCTTTAATTGTGATTACTTTGCTTCCGGTTAGTGCTAAATTATTTCGTCTTGTTGCAATGGGCGGTTACTATTACTTCTGTTGGAAATACAGCATTCAATTTGTTTTCCGTAACTTTTTGAATTTTCATGTTGGTGATTTGTACTGGTTTTGCTTCACAATTGTAGTATTGATTTGAAAATCTTAATAATTGTACTTCACAGGGACTGTCTGCTTGAATAGTTGTTGTCGTTATTGATGTTCGGTGCTACTTCTGTGTCTTTTTTTTTTCATTCGTGAATCCATACCTAAGTTAATTTAGGAAGAGGAACTTGGCTTTTGGGATAATAATTTGATACATGCTAGTAACTTTTATGGAAAAAGCAAATAAATGATAATAATTATAAGGGTTTCTCTCTACAATAGGGATTTCTATTAGAAATGTGATTTCGTTATTCTTTACATAACCTTTCACTATGGCTACTTTTTCAAATAGTAGTTTATTATATTCTATTACTTCAAACGGTAGTTTACTGTTAGTTATAAGTGATCTGATTCTTAATAGTTCATTTAGTAAGTCAATTGGTTCTATAATACTAAAGTGTAATGTGTTTAGTTTAGCAAATGTTATAGCGTTTTCTAATGTAGTTAAAATTTGTTGAATTACAGTAAGGGTTGATATTATTTGAGTGAATATCGTAGTAAATCTGATTAAATCTCGCATTCCTAACATTGTGATTTGCATGTTACTTTCAAAGGTTTGTATTCTATTAGTTATACTCTCTTGGCTTTTTACTAGCTTTCTTAACGTATCATTGAATTTTATTATGGTTGACTGGGTTAAAGATATTTGATTTCTAACGATGGTTTTTATGTCGTTTTGGTTTTCAATTAACTGCTGTATGCGGTTGTCATATCTTTCTATTAAATTTGTTTTCTGTATTTCTTAAAATATTTTCTATTATACTGTTGTAATTAAGCATTGCGTGTTCTTTTCCGAATTCGGATGTGTCCATTGCTTGTTTCAGTCTGTAATAGTTGTCTCTAATTAAATCAAATTCTTGTTTTAATTCTGTTAAATCAAATTTTTCTGAGAATGTCCAATAATCTATCGTGGTTTGCATACTTCCTAATTTTACTGGTAGTATACCGGGGTTGTTTTTAATGTCTTCAACTAATATATCGTTGTCCGTTCTACCTGGATGGAGGTTGATGGCAAGGGTGATGGCTGTCCATCTGAAAGTACATGGTGTCTTAGGTTTTTCAAATGGATATATTTTACTTTTCTTCTTTTGTCTACTTCGTCTATATTTTTGTCTGATATTTTTTTGATTTTAAATGGACCTAAATTTCTGGGGGCTGTTTTGTGTCTTTTACTTTGAAAGTTTTTCTCATATACGGTTTGTCCTTCTGAAAATTTGTTTATGTCGGTATTCTTATTGCGGGTTGTTGTAATACGTTCTTTGTTGTTATCTAGTTTATTTTTTACATTATCATGTTATTTTTAATTTTTCCTTATGGTCTTTAGCATACCGTTGGTACACTTATTTGTTGTAGTGTATATCGTAAGGGTTACGGGAATTTTTTTATAAGCTAATCTCAACAGTCTTATTTGCTCTAATAAAGTTGAGTGTAATCTTTCAATTAATCCGTTTGATTTAGGGTGATTTTCGGTTAAAAAATAAATTTTTATTTTATGTAATTCTAGGGTATTTTGCAGTGTTTCATTTCTAAATTCGCTGCCATTATCTAAAGTTATTGTTTCGGGTGTGCCATGAAATGTAAAATATTGTAAAAATCCTTGGGTTACATCTATACTATTTTTAGACGTGATGGGTATCGCTTGGCCTATTTTGGTAAATGCGTTTACGATTGTTAAAAAGTTGTGTGCTTCTACTACTAGAATGTCTGCATGTATTTTTTGAAAAGGTTTGTCGGGTGTGTTAGTTAACATTAAGGGTCGTATTTCGCTTTGTCGCATAATTCGCATTAGTTAATAAAATATGTGATTAATTCTTTCATATCTTTAAAGTAGTATCTTCTCATGAGTTGTTTTAGGGTTTTATTGATTCCACGATGGTTGGTTTTTCCTTCATGTTGGTTTCTGATTACGTCATTTATTTTGTCTGGATCATCTAAAGTTACTAATTTTCTTGTACATCTAATAATTTCGGGCCCTGAGTTATTAAATAATCTGGCATATATTTCTGAGAATCTCTTGTATAAATGTTCGGTGGTGATATAAAAGTAAAAACGCTTTTTCTCGGGGGTATATTCTTTTAGAATTTTCATTATTTGCTCCTTGTTATCGTCCTTGGTTATTTGAATTTGGTATATTTTCTTGTTTTCTGTTTTAGTGTATTTTACTGGATTGAGGTTGGTTAAAGCTTTAGTAATTATGAATTAATTTGTTTTTATGTCTGTAGCTTCATTTAAAATTTTAATCGCGGTTTTTGATTCTTCGTTTTGTGTTGAGTGAATAGTTTCTATTTCTTCAGGGTCTTCTCTTATCTCTGTTTGATCCACGTTACCCATAATTGATTACGTTTCTATTGCGTTAAGTTGAATTCTGCTCAGTGCATCTGCGTTATTACTATAAATTCCTTTTTTGTATATAATTTCGTTATCATATTCTTCTAATCTAATCTTCCATTTTTATAATTTTGAATTCGGTTCCTTGAGTTTGCATAGCCATACTAATGGTCTATGGTCGGTGTATATATAGAATTTTCTCTCATAAAGATATGATCTGAAATATGTTGTTGCCCAAATTACCGCTAATAATTCTTTCTCAATTGTACTATACTTTTGTTCTGTCTCGTTTAATGTTCTGGATGCGCAACTGATTGGTTTATCTCTACCTACTTTTCCTTGGCTTAATACTGTGCTTAGTGCTACGTTCGATGCGTCTATTGTTAATATAAACGGTTTTGAAAAGTCGGGGTATTCTAATATGGGGTGATTTGTATGCATACAATTAATTTTCTCTACTGATTTAATAAATTCGGGGGTGTGTTCGATTTTGTTGTCTTTCTTTAAACAATTTGTCAATGGTTTGGTTATTTGTGCGTAACCTTTGATGAATTTACGGTAATAATCACTGAGTTCTAAAAATCCTTTAATTTGTTTATTAATTTTGGGCAGGGGGTAATTTAGTACTGCTTTCGTTTTGTCTGGGTTTGGCATAACTCCTAAAAATGCTACTTTCTTTTGTAAAAATTAGCTTTTGTCTAATAGAACTTTAAAATGAGCTATTCTTAGTCTTACAAAAACTTCTCTTAATCTTTCAATGTGTTCTACGAGTGATGTCGGATATACTATTATATCGTCCAGGTACACAAGACATTTTTCGTTTTTTATTCGTCTTAAGATGTTATCCATAACTCTTTG
This sequence comes from Platerodrilus igneus, assembly GCA_036346225.1. NCBI lineage: Eukaryota > Metazoa > Arthropoda > Insecta > Coleoptera > Lycidae > Platerodrilus > Platerodrilus igneus. Next base: position 53,329 of record JARFIW010001211.1, read on the forward strand.
GCCGGTGCGTTCTTTAATCCAAACGGCAGGCGTTTGTATTCGTAGTGTCCTCTAGGTGTGCTAAATGCTGTTTTTGTTGTGTCCTTCTCGTCCATCTTTACTTGGTGATATCGTAAGGCGAGGTCTAATGTTGAAAAATATTGACACTTCATAATTTGTCTAAAATCTCGGTGATATTCGGTAGTGAGTATTTGTCGTCTACTGTTTTGTCATTTAATTTTCTATAGTCGATAACCATTCGATATTTTCGTTTGCTTGAGGCGCCTAATTTCTTTGGTATTATTAATACGGGGCTGCTCTATGGTGAGTTTGAGTGTTGGATTATATCTTGCTTCAATAGGCCTGTACTTATCTATCTGCTTCCTCTCGACTTGCCTGAGGTAGTCTATATGCTTTCGAGAAGATTGGTTTGTTATCTGTTAATTCTATGTTATGTTTTACAGTATTGGTGAAAATTAAAGGTATTCCTTCGCAATGGAATATGTCACGTTATTCGAATCATAAGTCTTTAATTGCTCTCTCCTCCTTTTCATTAATGTTGTCATTAAAACGAATGTTAATTAAATTTTCTCTTAACATCATGTCGTGTTCCGCAGAGTTGAAGACATTTTCTGATTTTTCGTTTATTTCCATTTCTCTAAAATTTATTTCTTCTATGTTTATGGAGTTTTTCAGCGATAGTTCTATGGGGTAATTATTTGAGTTTAAAATTGTGGTAGTGGCGTAATTGTTTTTTACTTGTACTAATGCTGTGGATGTTTCTACTCCGGGTAGGAATGACATGTGATTTATAATTCCTACGTCGTCTTTTGAGTTTACTAAAATTTTTATTTGTGTCTCTGTCCGGGGTTTTATCATGTATTTTTGCTCGGTTTAGGTATTACTATTTTGGAATTTAATGGGGATTTGTTCGTGTTTTGTTCTTAATAAGCGGTTTTTTATATCGACGTTTGCTCCTAATCTTCTTAGAAGATCCATTCCTATTAATCTATCGTATTAATCGTTAAATTCAAAAATGTAAAATTTATGTTTCATTCTTACGTTAAAGGTTTCTGGTAAAGGTATGTAAAGGTATGTATGCTATTGTTGTAATGTTGTTTTGTGGGCTGTTTTAATTTTAAAGGGTTCTCTTTCTACAAAATCTAAATAATGTTTCGTTACCGTTCGGGGGCTAATTAATGTTTTTGAAGATCCGGTGTCGATTAATAATTTGAGTTCTGCATGAGGTATTTCAATATACGGTAGAATTTGTTGATTGATATTATTTAAGTTGATTACGTTTGGTCGTATTTGAATAAGTCTAACTGAAAATTTGAGTACGCGTTTTCTTCGTTTTCCTCTTCGTAGTTTTTATACGGTTCATTGCGTTCATAGCCTTCTGAATAATTCGTTTCATCGTTTCTATCGGAGTTCGCATAGTCATCCTTGTCATGATTATTAAATTCTTCCACTTCTTGGTAGAATAGTTCTTCCAGGGTAAAGTTTTGTTTTTGTTATAGCTTGGTCGGATTTTCGATATTTTTGTATTTTGTCTAGTGTTACCAGATGAAGTATCCATAGGAGTTGGTTTGTAATAACTGTTAGGGTTGTTATTGTTATTTATCATCAGTGAGTTTCTGTTGAGGTTTGCGCCGAATGTTTATCTTCGTTGGTTTGCGTTCTGATTAAATCTTGGCATAAATGTGGGTTTTGTAAAATTTGAGTTAAATGTTGGTCTCTGGTTAAAGGGTGTAAATGTCGGTTGTGTGGTTATTTGTCTTGCAGCTTGTATGGTTTTCATCGGTGAGTCGTTTTTATTTGCGTTACGATTATATAGTCTGTTTAGGTTGTTACTTAACATTTTCTTCTTCTATGATCATATTCGTTGCTTGTTCTAAATTTTGGGGATGTTGAAATCTTATTTTGTCTGATAACCATTCCGGTAATGCGTTTATGTAAGTGTCTAGTGTCATTTCGTGGTACATTTTCGTTTTCAATAAGTGGATATTTTGATCGGGTTCTTCGATTTCTAATTTTGTCAGAATTAAACTTCGTATGTCTTGACATTTCATACCGAATTGATAGGGTGATTGGTTGTTGTCCATCCGTAGGTTTATTAAATCGCGGAGCAGACATTTGATGTTTCTTAAGATGCGTTTGAATTCCTCCCATTCGAACAGATCTTTGCGGCTGGCAATTAGTGTTAGTGCTCTTCTGGTTAGTTTACCAATTATCAGGCGTAAAAGTAAAACATTGCGTTCGCTGTCTTCCAGTTTATAAAAGGTTTTTAAGAATATTTCGCAAGCGGTTATGAAAATCCTTAATAGTTTTTGATCTCCGTTATATTGGGGAATACTTCAAGGTAGAGCTTAATGTCTGAATTCATGGTTGTTTATGGTTGCTTTCAGTTTTAATTTGTATCAAATTTTTGTATAAATTAAAATTTACTTTTCAGTTTTGATCGTATTTAGTTATTTAAAAAATCGCTTTTTCTATCCAGTTATAAATTGCTATAATTACATAAAAGAGTTTCTGCTTGGTAATGTCTTGTCAATTATGGTCAGATAGGAGTGTTTATTTATATCGTTGCAGATATTACAATTGTCCCGAATTGAGTTTCAGTTTTCTGAATGGTTTTTCGTGAGGACTGTGCTATAATTATACGCTTTTATTTGCAGTAATAAGTTTGCTATAATTGTCCCGTTCGGTGTTGTATTGATAAGTGCATAAATGCTCCTTTATAACTACACAGTTCCGTTATCTTGAAATGTCTAATTATAAAGTCTCAGTTTTTCTGAATGATGTTATTTTAGTGATGTGAATATTAAATCGTTTTGTTGTAATAATGAAGTGCGTAAACGTTTTTATAATTATATACTTCGTTAGTTTGCCATACTGAAGTATTTAATTTTAAAATTTTATAAAAATGTGACGAGTATCGAGTCGTTTCCGCAATTAATAGCTATAATAAAATCATTGAGTCTCTATTTAAAGTTTCAGACTTTGCCGAACAAATTGTTTCGTTTGTCGTAGTAAGTTGTAATATGAATACGTTTTTTATAATTCCTTTGTTAAATAAGTTCTCTGAGTAAATGTTTTCTAGAAATGGAAAAATAATAATGCAAAAATAATAATAAAAAAAATTGTACATAAAAATTTGTTTCTTACTAGCTAGCATCAATATTCTGTTGATGGTTAGGAAAATGAACTTGGTACTTACAATAGTTTGTTTGCCAGTTCCATTCTTTTGCTCTTTGCTTCTAGACTTTGTCTATTTTGGTACTCTGCCCAGTTGGTTCTTGTTCCAGATTAAGAATCAAAATTCAAATCCACCAGTTTCCTTGATTTTGGATTCTTCTTAGTGCCTTTCTGGTATACTAGCGACTGCTCCAGTTAGGTTTTGGATCTTGGAAACTGTTTTTTTAAAAAAAGTTTCTTCGAAAACTCTTTTAACAACATTTATTTATACTAAATTACAATATCAATTTATTTAATTTACAAATTCTTGGATCAAAAATATTCTAAGTTGAAGTTACTATTTTAATTAAACTAAATTACGGCGAGTATCTAAACTAACAACAATGTTAAAGTTGAGAAGCTCAAGATTGACTAACCCTCTTGGGCTCTTCAGGGTATTTATGTTGTCCCTGCCTCTCACATGGCTGGTGGGAACTGCAGAGTTTATGTCTGCTTATTTCTTTGTTCATTTATACAATACAAAATAACAATCTTAATTTTAATAATTGCGGTTGTATAACCGTCTGTGACCTGCACCTGCAGTATCACTTACGTCTGGAATACATTGTATTGACATCCGTTCTCACAACTTGCTTGTGAACTTTTATTAACCCTTTTTTTATGTATCCTTGAATTACATTGTTGCATCTAACTTAAATTTCCTAATAGTTTCATTTGATTACCTGTATATTTTAATTTGGGGGATATGTAACTTGCGACCTTGATAAATCAGCGACTATTTTTATTGTGGCTAAATTTCTCGTGTATTTTGCATTTCAGCTCGACACATAATTTTGTCTTTAATGATCAAAGTTTAACGCTTTCGAGCTAAAGCTCTCGGGCTTTAATCATATTATTAACGACAAAATTATGTTTCGACGAATTGATAAAAAAACACTCGAAATTTAGATACAATAAAAATAGTCGACTATCTATCAAGGTCTTGTTGTATTACGTGTGATTATACTTTTACTGCATTTCAAGAATATTTCATTAATATTGATTGACACAAAAAATTTTCCGATAGTTTACCGATTATTTGAATTAAGTAAATAATGCCGAATGCTTATTAGGTCAAATGCTTCTCTAGAGTATGTAAAACAGGGGAGCAACATGACGAGTAGTTTTATAGTACAGGATTTAATTCCACATTCAGAGATTTATTTAGAACATTTAAAATACAAAAACCTTTTAAAAGGCCAGTGCTGATTTGGTAAACAATCCGTAGTAAGCGCCTTAAATTTTAAACATACTTTGAAAGTTCTTGAAATATGTATTTAGTAAAGCAAACAGGTTTGATTACTCGGTTTCATTAAATTTTCATCGTATTATAAGAAAACTTTTGCTTCCTGTCCCTATAACGTTATTCTAAAGTTAAATTCAATAACCGTCGGCAAAAGAGGTAGAAAGTAAAGGTATTTTAGTCTTTTGCAACACACGAACGATATCAAGCATTTAAGAAACCCGAGTGCAAATCGTGAATGAAAGTAGGTGTAAAACCAAACAGAAATAAATGACAGCACGGGACATCGTTATAGTAACAGTAAGTGTTAGCAATCTTTCTATTCAACTACAAAAAAAAAACAAAAAAAATTGTAAACAAACAAAGGGAAGATTATCATCGAGATTTAAAGATTCTTGTATTGACAAGAAACCTAAGATAAAATAAAATAACAACTTATTGAAAAAGAAAAGCCCATTCATGAAATTCGTCTAGCTAGAGTACCGTCAAAGGGAGTCGTGAGAGCAGCCGTGACTTGAGTAAAAACTGTAGGAGTATGTAACCAACCATACTCCTAACTAACTGGCCAATGGAGCACCTAGCACACAAGTAAATGCACGCCTAAAACACCCCTTAAACAATAATAGACTCATCTGACATCCCAAGAAATCCAAATAAAACCCTCCGAATGTACAATATAAACAAACCTTGGAATAGAAGGAGCTCCAAACGTTAGCGCATATCGCACCTCAATATTCTTTCTTGAAGAAAGTCACCAAACATTTTCGAGGGAGCTTAAAAATAGTGCAAGACGAAACTCACCAAGATCTTGGTGAACTAAGGGTATACTTCAGATTTTCGTAGTGACCATCTAATCTAACGGGATAAAATGAAATGAACAACGCTATGGACAGGATCCCGCCATAACTTCGATCGAACCACCTCCAAAGCGATTACAGCTATCCAGACCATTTCCTGGAGAACGTGGCGCCAACAAGCACATCGGAATAAAGGACATTTCGCTAACAGTCTGCTTCAATTTCTACGAACTATGAGAGCCGCCCGTACTTCAGTGTTCGCCCACAAATCGCTAGGTACTGAAGTGTATGGAAATCCGACTGCAATCACAATTACGAAGTGCCGCATTGCATTTATCATAACGGGTCTTGCAAAACAAGCAAATTTGAGAACGTAAAAAGTTAATAAAGCGCATTTAATTTACGTCATATGTTAAAGAATCGCATTATAGAATTTGTCTGCGTGATCTTTTAAAAGTAAACTTGACAAAATATGGAAAGACAAATTTGTATACGTGCAGAATTAAAAGGAAAATTTGAAGAATTTCCTATACCAAATACGAAAACATGATGTTGAACGGTACAAGGTACCATAGTCAACAAACCCTAGAGTGTAAAATTTTGATGTCTACGTGATTTGTAAAAGCATTGCAACGAAATTTAGGATGGTAACTCCATGAAAATCCGTAGGCTTGCACAATAAGACAAGTGCAACGCCTCAATCAACAAAGATAGCGCGGTCAGCCTATGACAACACATGGAAAGGCTTACCTTTATATATTACATCAGGCGGTTAATGGTCAGGCTATACCTAACTGAAGCACAAGCTGTACTAGTTTGAATAAAAATACTACGCAAAGTTTAATTGTGAAATTAAATAATGAAATTAAAGTTAAAGTTCATAATTAACAATTTCAAGTACGAGTGTGCGTTCAAATAAACAAGTGACATAAAAATTTGCCGTCGACATAAGACGGCACCAACCAACCAATCACCAACTAACCCACCAACTAACCACCAAACAACCAACCAACCAATTAACTAAGTAAATCAACGACTTAATAAGCCTTCGACTGAGCGCTTAACGAAACAAGTTCTCTAAGCAAGAGACTAAGCGACTCAATAAAAAATTAACAAACTAACGGAATAAGAAATCTCTCGAAGTACGGACGACGTCAAGCTAAAAACAACTCAAGGGTACTAGTTAGCAGCACGCAGCGGCAGGTCAAACAGATTGGGGTGAACTCAGAGCTACCCATTCAAACCAGGGAATCAACCTAGAAAAATTACTAGGTTAACATAAGACTGAATTTTTGTTAACATTTAAAACTTGCATGTATTTAGATATTTATGTGAAGCGTCATCAAAAATTTTAATTGATACGTAGAAATTACAAAAGGTCATTGAACGTTCAAAGATACTCCCAATATAATACAGAATTATTTTTGCTGGCTTTATATTATTTTAATGAAGTTATAATTTCGTGGGAAACAGATTTATATATTTATTTTGGTTCAATGGTTTGAAATAGCAAACAATAGTACGAAGGTTGTAGAAGTGCAAGTTGTACATATTTCTTGATTATTATAAAAACTTTTGGTTATTCAGCTTATACTATTTAGGTATGAAGTGTTAGAAAAAAAGGGGGGTAAAAATTTTTCTGTTATCGTATCGTCGTACAGTCTGTGTGGAGTTGAACTGAGCTAGTCGAGGCATAAATCTAATTGTGTGAAATCTAAAATTTATTCTAGATTAATATACATATAAGTATACAGAGGCGTATACTTATATACAAGTATACATATATTTTATATTTGCTAGTTCCAAGCCCTGATTTAATACTCTCTGAAACAGTGACAAGACTGTTCACAGCATCTTCCTTTAGACACGCTCTATCTTTACGAGTTATTTTTCGGCACTAGAAAAACTTCTTTCCGATTGCGCTGACGATGCCTGTATCACAAATAACCGGCGCGCAACTTCACTTAATATTGGTAAAATGCATCTTTGTTTTCCCCACTATTTTAATGGGTTAAACAGCTCATAGTTTTCATCATCATCTGTATAGAAAGGGTCGCCAAATGGGCTTTGAGTGCAATTGTACTGTCGAATTTCTCTTTCAATTTCAATTTTTTTTCATCGGTTATTAAATGCGATGTACGGAATTTTGCAAACGGATCATCCTTTCTTTTTTTTGCAACCTGGGCAGGGATCTGAAAAATCGCAAATAGCATGCTTATTAAACAAAATAAGTTTGTTTGATTACTTCACTTATTTACTAAAATCATACAACATTGATAATTGGGGAAACTGCTACTGCACTACACATATTATAAGGTGTTTTATTGAAAACAACCACATAAAAAAATTACTTCATTTTAACCTCTTTATATTTTAAGCAATTTTTACTTTTATATAAAAAAAATTTGCCAAACATCCAATTGGACTTGATATTTGTAAAGCATCCATACCAACTAAACTATTAATTTATTGAAGATTGAATTCAGATTAAAGCTAGAAAGACACATTTAGAAAAAGTTGCGGAGCCGCCAATAGCAAGAAGAAACAAGGTTAAGAACAAAAAGTTTTAGAAATAATAGGGGAAGTAAGATATCTGTGAAAAACAAAAATAGGAAAAATAGAAGAGGAGGACGCGTTGTAAGACATTGCGAAATAGTACGGGATATACTACACGCCGAGATAGGAAAAAAAAAGAGATAGAGTAGACATAGACTATTGTACGCAGATAGTGATAGATGTAGATTGTGAGAATTTCAAGGAAATGCGTAGGTTAGCTCAGAATAGGTACGCAATGCAGATACGCATCTAACTAGTTTCAGGACTGAGGACCTAATGATGATGATGCGGATGATAGGACACACACTAAAGCATGAGGGATTAGTGCGGATTATATTAGAAGCAGAGATAGGAAAAGGGAGAGGTAAACCTAGATTAGACTAATGCACACTGATAGTGAAATATGTGGGCTGTGGAAATTTCAGGGAAATGTATAGATTAGCTCCGAATAGGAAACAATGGAAGTACGCATCCAACCAGTTCTACAACTGAAGACCCAATGATGATGATTATAGCAGAACTAAAAATATAATGAAATGTCATGCTTACTAAACGCAATTATTTATGAAATCAAAATATACAAGATGCATGAAGATTAATTTTATCCGTTTAAGATTAATTTTCTCCTTTTCCATTTAGTTTTATATTTTAAGTGACGTAAAAGCGCTACAAATATTTAATCGTTATTTACATAAAATACAATTAGATATAAATATACAATTTTTTATCTACTTTCCTAAGGAAGAATGTAAGATTTATGTTTTGCTTCATAGCAGTCTTCGTAAATTCCATTTTCGCAGATCGTGTGGGTTCCCACTTGATACGTTCAATTTTACCCTTCTAATTATTTTCGTTCGATTTGCGACTTCTTTAAATATTCCCACACTTCCATTTCGATATTTTGTATAACTACCTATTATAGGAAACGCCCCTGATCACGTATTATAATTTAATTGTAAGACTCGTTTTAATACAATTGAAATAAGTGATTGTTCAACACCCTATAGAATGTTATTAGTATATTTAGTTTCAGTCAAAGGACCTCAATCTATCTCAATTGTTTGATATAGCATCGTAAATGTATTCAGTTATCAACAATCTTTGCTTTCTGAAAGAATATGTTCGCTTTATTAAAAGTAGTACAATAAGATTTTTAGAATAGATTTTCTACATGTGCGATTAGCGAAGACGATTAAATTTAAATTTGCCGGCTTCTTTATCTATATATGCATTACAAGCGCGCTAGGAGTATTCTTTGACATGTGATATCCTAATATTTTAATCGATTATCATATCGTTTCCTGAACTGAGTTCACTTATATTCTGCATTTCATCCCGGCATGTATTTGCTGCATTCCTGATACTGTTAATTTGATAAGTTGCAACAATTTAGTTTTAGGCAATTGCATAACGCACTTCATGCTACATAGGTTGCTAGAATTTAGGCGAGAAAGTCATTACTAAAGTAAATAATATCCCGCGCAGCTGTAGTTTGGATAGTCATGCGCATCGATGAGTAATGTACGGAAAGTGGATTCTTGTTTGTGAGGAAGTAGTCAGCAGACACGTTTTTTAAAAAGAAAGTGAATTTTTGAGCTATCATGGGTAGAAAGAAAATCCACTCATAGCAATTTCGTATAGCCTGGGATTGAGGCTAGACGTTGAGTTTTCTGTTAGAACGTGGTTCCAATTAGTCAAGTGATATTTATGAAATGCAAGCATGTTAGATGGTAATAAAATTTATGGATCAAAAATATGACAGCAGAATTCGATTTCAATAGAAATTATTGATCAAGTTTAAATTAATGACTTTTGCAAGAAAATTGCTATCCTTTATAAGGAAAATAGCAGAATCATGACGCTCTGAATCGACAGGTATCCCGAATTTTTTTTGTAATTACTTAATTATTTTTCTCATCAAACTTTAGTAACATTTTTTTTATGAACATATAATAACTACCGTTTTTGGAAGTATTCTACACGTGCGTGATGGAATGTTTTGTTTGAAGAGTACAGTTTGCTAAACCAAAATGTAATTATTTAGTATGTATGAAATTTAATATTTTGAATACCAATATTGCACGTATTCTTATTAAAACAAATCACAATTTTATAAAGTGTTGTTAGGCATTATTAAGTCGCCATATTTATGTATTAAACAATCAAAACAACATATGCAGTGATTAAAATCTAGTTCTCCAAATTTCATTAAAACAGATGACGGTAATGTTTGTTGAGTAAATTCTGTATTAAGAAATTTATGATTTCAGGAAAATAAAGTAAAATCATAGAAAGATTAAAAATTAAGTTAAAAACATTGTGTGGTACACGTTGGAGTGTATAAAAAATCGGGACAGCTCTAGAACGTTTCCCAAAGCGTAAAGCTTAGCAAATGGACTGTATGCAATTGGAGGTAAGACGCGAAAAACAGTAACATAGGTCAAACCGTAATTAATGTTTTGCTTACCTTGCAATGTTGTTCACCAATTTACTCCCACGAAGATAGATGTTGTTTACCGGTCGACGCACTTGGTCGGGCAGCAGCACTTATGCACTCGCGGTTATAGTTACTAGGTGTTGAGTCGGTGAAACGATACGAGAGAGTGTTGTTGGTGAAGCGAAAAGGCTTTATCGCTCCGCCATATGTGTAGCACAACAATAATATACGATAAGGCCATCTATATTGTAAATCGCTGACCTCCAACTGTATGAAGTTTTAACATACCCCCCACCCAAAATGGTAAATTTTGTTGTATACCGTGAAATGAATGGGAGAAAAATGAAAATAGAAATTTTAAAAAATGTTTAAGTATGTATAAATTAATCGAGTACTCTGCATTTTGCTTCCTGCATTAAAATATAAAATAAAACATAATTTGTAGAAAAGAAGGAAAAAATAAAATTGCATGTTAGAATGCTGAATTACTTATGGTGGAGGAAGTGGTACCACCTTGTTAATTGGGCGGACCGCTTCGCCTGTGGGTGTTTTTAGCTTTACAACTCTTGTTACACCATCTGTACCCCTAGAAGATATGTAGTGCGCAATGACGGGATTAGCTTGATCAAAATGTTTATATATTTCTAACATTTCTCTAGCCGCCCCACGAAAGTTGCGGCCCTGATCGGAGTATATGTTCGTGGGTAACCCGCGTCTTGCTATAAATCTATCTAATGCAGCAAGAGAGGCTTCCGTTGTTAAAGCTGTGACAACCTCCATATGAATGGCACGTGACACCATACAAATAAAGAGGGCAATATATGCCTTTTGAAATTTTGTCGATCGCAACGAGGATAGCTTGATTGTAAAAGGACCGGCAAAATCCAAACCGGTATGCGTAAAGCATCTTCCGGGTTCGAGGCGATAAAGCGGAAGATCTGCCATAGGAGGCTGAATAGGCTCCCCTTGGAAGCGATAGCAAGTCAGGCAGCGAAATATTCTACTTCGAATTAATTGACGGATACAAGGAATCCAAAATGTACGGGTAACTAATGATTGAGTTAGCCGCGGACCCCCATGACCTGAATATATGTGATAGTAATCACATATTAATACAGCTAACCTGCTGTTTTTTGGGATAAGGTAGGGATGTTTGCTAGTTATAGAAAGGCTGGAATGGCGCAAACGGCCCCCCACCATGACTAATCCCGTGGGAGAGAGAAAAGGTGACAACGGACGGTACATTTTTGTGCTAGGTTGCCCTTTTTCTAGTAAGACGATATCGTCGTAGATGTGCTCGTACTGAGTAATTCTAATGGCAAATGTGAGAGCGCTACTATACTCAGAGGCATTTAACGGACCAGTAATCTTTGCAAGATTACGTTTGCGTGCAAGGCAGTTAAACGTGAACCTTTTAACGTACGCAAAAATTCGTTGAACTTTTAGCAAGTTCGAGGCCTTTTGTAGTACTACCAAGTATTGTTTCACATCAACAGTAGAGACGAGTGCGTATTGTACGGCTTTAAACCCGGCTGCAATATTGTGTGTGTATTTATCACTTGGCCAATCACAATAATCGCGGTATAAAAAATCAGGACCCTGCCACCAGAGTGTACAATTCAGTAGTTCGGATGGCCTCAATCCTCGGCTTGCAGGATCGGAAGCATTCGCAGAACTGGGAACGTATCTCCATATGGCTGTGGGTTGATTTTCATGAATTTGCACCACTCGGTTCGCAAAAAATAATTTTAACTGATAAGGTGGCGTACAAATCCACGTCAGTGTGTTTGTAGAGTCACTAAAGCATATTGGATCTAGCAAATTGATGGTATCAAATGCTAATGCTGTATGTTTCATTAGTTTTGCCAAAAGACATGCCGCTCCTAATTCATGACGAGGAATGGTCCACGTTTTCAAAGGGCTACACGGGTTTTGGAAGCTATCAAATGTACATATATTTTTCATCAACTTCAAATCGCAGATAAACAACAGCGGCCATCGCTACGGAACTGGCGTCGGAGAATCCGATTAAACGGGCTTGACTATTGCCGATTTTCCAAATAGATCGTGGTATTGTTATGTATTCGAGAAGTGGCAGTTCATTTTGAATTTGCTGCCATTCTTGAAGAATTTCTGCGGGCAATTGTTCATCCCAATCCACCTTTTGTAGCCATAGGCGTTGCATAAGGCATTTGAGAAGAACCGTAAATGGACTTAAATAACCATTAATATCGAATATGCGTGCTATGCGTGACAAAATTCCTCGCTTAGTAGGGATGTCTGCAATATTTGGAACTTTACATCTAAAAGTATCGGAACCCATATCCCAACAGAGACCCAGAACATCACGTGTTGTCAACGTGGGGTTAGAGTTCGGTAGATTTAGAACGTCCGTCTCCGACTTATCAATCACTGAAGTGTGTGAACTTCCCCATTTTCCTAAGTCGAAGTTACCTAGTTTTAGTAAATTGATCAATTCATTTTTTAGAAGGAGAGTTTCTTCTACAGAATCGGATCCAGTCAAAATATCATCAATGTAAGTTGATGATCTAAGGGGTCGGGAAGCCCGGGGGTACGAGTGACCCTCGTCTTCTACTAACTGCTGTAGAACACGAAGGGCAAGGAAAGGGCTACAGGTAGCGCCAAAAATAACTCGGGTATGTTCATATTCCGTTAAAGGTTCACAAGGTTGAAACCTCCAAAAAATATGTAAAAAATTTCTATCTTCTGGGTGAACGACTATAGATCTAAACATTTGTCGAATATCGCAAGTGAGTGCGACTTGAGGTATTCGAAATCTTGTTATTACAAGACCAATATCAGATTGTAATTTGGGGCCCGGTAAAAGAATATCATTGAGACTTGTACCATTAATATCCCTATCGGCAGGACTAAACACGACTCGAACTTGAGTACTAGAGGGCTTATTTTTAACCACGCCGTGGTGAGTCATGATATATAAGGACTGTTTTACAGCGGGAATGAGTTGTCCCTGCGATACATAATTAGCAATATTTTCTGAATATAATTTATAAAAGTTTTTGTCGCGTGCAAATCGAGCTTCTAGTTTTAGAAAGCGAGTGGTAGCTAATTTTCGTGTTGAACCTAATGTTCGGGAAATGTTTTCTATGAACGGTAGTCGAACCACATACTGGCCTAACTCGTTTCGTATAGTAGTGGACTTGAAATAATTTTCACAAGCCACGTTTTCAGGCGACATTGGCGGCGTAAATGGTATTTCTTCAGCTTCCCAGAAGGCACGAATGGTGTCGCTAAGGGACGGTTCTTCTGAGATGCTAGTGTACAACGCAACCCCTGAATATGGTTGACTTAAAGCTGGTACATTACCCATAATAATCCAACCAAACGAGGTAAGAAGCGCCGATGGCTTGCCTGTTATACGCAACGAATCGTTGGGTGTGGCATCTAAGACAGCTTGAACACCTAACAGCATATCGACCGGAGCGGATTTGTGAAATTCAGGATCCGCCAATTGTAGGGACGAAAATTTGTCTATTAATTGCTTAGATAAATTTGCTATCGGAAGATCTGCGGTAATACGAGATAAAACAACAGCCTGTAAATTTAAAGAAACGTTTTGATCATATATTGATGTAACGTTACAGGTAGCAATTCCATGAACCTTTTCTAGCGGAGATTGGCCTACTCCACGTATTTCAAAAGGACATTTCTTGCGTTTAAAACCTAACTTGTTAGCTAAAAATAATGTGATGAAATTAGAATGCGACCCTTGATCTAAAACCAAGCGACAGCGATGCCAACTACCGTCACAGGCTAAAATTCGTACCTGCGCCGTGGCTAAAAGCGCAACGGTTCCCTGTTCATTTGCACAGGAATGAACAAGAGAGACTGGAGCAGGAAAATGTTCAGCCGAATTAGCGGCACCTGAAGAGTGTCCTACCGCGCTTTGTGGCGGAGTCGGAGTACTGCATGAAATTGGTGCCTCGATACACAGTAGCGTATGGTGCATTTTACTACCGCACCGTTTGCACTGATATTTTGACTTACAAGTCGAAAGAGGATGTGGTGATAAACACGCAAAACATCTATGATATTGCTTTACCATGTATTGCCTTTCTAGAGTTGATAAAGCTAATAATTTTGGACATCTGTAAAATTTGTGGAACTGATCTTCGCAGGTAGGACAGGGCTTAGAAACTGCCTGCTTTGCATTAAATCGTCGTGAAGTAACTTCCTGTGCGGACATTGTTACACGCTTATTGTTTACAGAATTTGTATAATATGGTTGAGGGTTAGCCCTTTGTGGTGGACTAGACACATTTTTTGATGGTGGTGTATTATTGTTACCGCTCACCAGTTCTAAGATAGAACATTTGTTGCGTAAATATTTTATAAAATCGTTAAATTTTGGAAATGTTTGATTTAAATGTTCCTTTTCGAATTCTTGTCTCGACTTCGGGTCTAATAAACCGAGGGAAAAAATAAAATATGTAATCGGCCAACTCAGGTAGCTGCATGTCGATAAGAGCTGTGACGTTGGCTTGCAGGGTTTCACATAAATCACTAAGAACTTTTGGGGAATCCGTCTTTAGTTGAGTTAGTGAAAATATTTTGGATAAATAATGATTAGCAATTAGTCGTTTATTAGTGTAGCGTTGAACTAAGAGATTATAAACAACCATATAATTTTCTGGAGCAAATCGAACAGATTGTGCTGGCTTTAATGCCGTCGCATCCAAATAAGAAAGGAAATATGTGAATTTTTCGCAATCATTAAGTGCGTTATTGTTGTGAATAATGTTGTCATATAGAGATTTAAACGCACCGAATTTCTCGGGTCACCTCGAAATATATCTATTTTTATTTCTGGTAAATGAACATTAGATCTGGTATTTCCAGAAATATCAATAGTATTTACATTGGGCGTTGTGTCTGAAACGACATAGCGCGCCGCATTAGCTAAAATATCATAGTACATAGTATTGAACGTAGATTCTAGATTAACGGTATCCGTAAATAAGGTTTTATAAACGTCAGAGAGTGACGATAATTCATCTAAGACATCTAAAAATTTTGTTCTTACGTCATCTAGCTGACTAACACGAGCTTTAAATTGATCAAGATTAGTTGGTAACGTAGAAATTAAATCGTAACAATCTTGCAAACGTCGCCAGTACCTTTCTTTGCGATTTGTTAATCGTTTAAATTCAACAATAACTTCACGTTCTGGTTCCATATTGTACCAGGTATACTCGTAACAAATTGAAATCACAAATAACTAATGGAAAATGTAACGCAGTTGCAAAGCCTTAAAGGTAAACACAGTAATGTTAATGTTGATACGGACTTAAACTAACATAAGTGAATTCAGAACTCTAAGAAATAAAGTGCATTACGTACGTAATATTTACAAACAAAAATGTAAACAAACAGTTTCGTTAAAGTCTTTTGACTTATTTTGTTATCTACACAGCTGATTGATAAGCGTAGTAACAAGATGTTAATGAACTACAAACTTTAAATAAATTGGAACAAGTTTTTGAACACCTGTAATGCTAAATGCAAAGTACTCGTTTTGTTGAAATCTTTAATAGAAATCATGCATTTTAATATTCAAACCCACTTTTAGAAAATAGTTTTGAAAATGAATTAATGTAATAATTTAAATTTTAATGATCCCGCTAATAAATTATATTAATTTTGACTATAATTCAAAGCTTATTTGTTCAGTAGGACCACTTTTTGTGATATGAGGCTCAGAAGGGCCATTTTTTGTGTGGTACACGTTGGAGTGTATAAAAAATCAGGACAGCTCCAGAACGTTTCCCAAAGCGTAAAGCTTAGCAAATGGACTGTATGCAATTGGAGGTAAGACGCGAAAAACAGTAACATAGGTCAAACCGTAATTAATGTTTTGCTTACCTTGCAATGTTGTTCACCAATTTACTCCCGCGAAGATAGATGTTGTTTACCGGTCGACGCACTTGGTCGGGCAGCAGCACTTATGCACTCGCGGTTATAGTTACTAGGTGTTGAGTCGGTGAAACGATACGAGAAAGTGTTGTTGGTGAAGCGAAAAGGCTTTATCGCTCCGCCATATGTGTAGCACAACAATAATATACGATAAGGCCATCTATATTGTAAATCGCTGACCTCCAACTGTATGAAGTTTTAACAAACATATTTTTTTAATATTTGTAAGCTATATCAAAGATCTCTGATTACAGGGTATGATTAATGTTAATAAACGTTAAGTAATTTTTCTATGACAGGCATAGTCTGTTAATTATTATATTTTTGCCTACTTAATAATTTGATCAGCATTCACTTTTATGCTGTTGCACATATAGCATTAATTTTGTACAAAAATGAAGAGAAAATTAATTTTTTTATTAGATGCTAGCCAAAACTCATCGTTTTATTTCTAAAATTTAATAGAAATAAGTAATCTATTGAATTTGTTTGGCAGTAAGAGATTGAGGAAATTATTAAATTACTATACATCTAAAATCAAGTCAATATAATTCTCTTAAGGTTTTTCTGCGTCTACCCTTAAGATGACCTTTAATTGTTAGTTTTCATAGACGCTGTGGTGCCCAAGATTTTTTTCGTAATACAAGTTTAGTCTCAGTAAAATCCCCCGACCACCTCATGTCTCCGCAGGAATAGACCGCGAGTTTAGACCAAGAGCACCATATTTTTTCTTCGCAACACCTTCTGGCACTATCATATCTTTATCCAAGGCCACCCTCAAAAAATTTTCACACCAGTGAAGGAAAAAACAATAACAAAGTTTATATTGTCTGTGCATTGTTCTTTTGCGTAGGTCTACTAGTCCAACTACGTTTGTAGCATTAACGAGTCTTGCTACTGTTGTAAGAATTCATTATTGAGCGATATCAAGATGTTTAGTTGTTTCACCTCATCGTTCCAATGTAGTACCTTCGGATGGAGCATTGGAGACGTAGCCGCAAGTATAGCGGCTCTTATTCACATTATAATGTTTCACATCATCCGATTTTCGTGCAAGATAAGTATTTGGGCACATGATAGTATATTGCGTTGTGCGTTCTTTCGTGACGAGTGGGATATCCGGCTGCTGATGGTCCTGGTCCTAGAGGGGGAACGTAACACGGACCAACATCACACACAACACACATACACATAACCATCCCTCACATATATACACATACGCACATAACACATGATGGTTACTTTCTGTGGGGAAGCCAGGTCTTCTTAAATTTCAGGTAGCAGACTACTGAAACGTTGGAACAAATAAATAAATAAATAAATAAAATATTACCATGTCTTTTTTGCATATCAAGAGATTATTGTTTATCAGCATTTGATGTTGGTACGTAACAAATGAACCACAAATAAACTCAAGTTACATTAGTCCGACGGACAGAGCAAGTTTACAAAATCCTCTTCGAAACTAGCTTCCCTAGTGTTTCTTGTTACTTTTAAATTGCTTATTAGAAATTGTTCCAAATTTACTGTTTAAACTTAAAATGCTAGTTTAGAAGAAAGCATAAGCACTACCTTTTTTGTTTATTACCGATCCATTTTACATACGAAATGCGCACTTCGTAGATCAATTATTAAAAATTGTTCTAGAATACATTTTTTTAAATAGAAATTTTTGGTTTGTTGTAAATAAGAAATTCGATGGCGATGTACTTTCTTTGTCATTGGAACCCTCCTTTCTTCGCTTTTATAGTATGCACGGCATTTCTAAATTTCTTTTTATCTTTTGATATGTTATCACGATTTGTGGGGGTCCTTAATTTACTGTCCTTTCGGTTTCTGCCTGACCCGTGCTTTTTACCGTAACACACCGAGGAAAGTGCCATTTACGTCTAAAGTTCAATATCTAAACAAATATCTATTTTTTTCAAGGTAGATGAATAGTAACTGTACTGTTGAATTTATTAAATATTTTCAAACAATACCCCCAAAGTAAAGTAATCAATTTTACTTTAAATCCCCGATTGTACACCATCTTCTTGAATGAAAGTAAATTCAAGTAATCACGAAAGCTTAATGCAATTTCAGTTTATAATAGTGAATGCTATACAATTTACGATTACTTAGCAAATTGCAGTTTCTATTCCACTTACTAACTTTATAAAATACTACCCTCCTAGAAGTGTTCTCTTTAATTGATTGCATTCTTATCTTTCACGATCGTGATTTATTTACAGAAATAATGAAAGAGTTAAGTATTTGCTTTGTCACGAGAAATTTACTACACCGTTGCCTGCTACAATAAACATACACTTATGTAACAAGATTTATTCAGAAACAAATAAAAGGGTTAGATTGCTTTAAATTGTGCTAGTGCTAAATTTTGTTTAAAATGTATTTTATCATTTACGCAAATGAAGATTTTTAACGTCTGAATTTCTATTTCATTCACGTTTTCGTTGTGTGCTATTTCATAGCCTAGTTTTCTTAAACTTATATGCATCAATTTCTAGCCGTGTGTTACAAAATTGCTTAAAATAATCAGTTCTTACCCTTGATATTTACATGGGATACGATTCGGTGATCTGACTTTATCGCTATCACACAGATGCAAGGAATTCCGACTAATTAGTTTTTAATATTATTATGGTTCCGTCAACTTGCCCCCACCCTTTTCAAACGATTTATTGAAATGTAGCATGTGCACCAGAAAGTACTAGTCTTACACCACAAAAACAATAGCTTGCATCATGCTGGAAAAACAATTGCGGTATTTTTTTATGAGGGGGGTTAGAATGACGCTAGCCCCCCTTCATTCCAATTAAAAAAAAATGATATGTGCACCAGTTAGAGGAAAGCTTGCACTACCTTGCACCACTAAATTTAGAGCTTGCACCACCTTCAATAAGTCGTCACATTATTATTTTATATTATTTTAGATAAAACACTGCCATACTACAACGTTTCTGAATTGCATTACCAAAAGAATTCTAAGCAGATCCAATGCTGAAATGTTTTTCTTGCGCTACTTTTATTTAAAATAGTGCAATTATATTTCATTTAATTATAGGAGTATTATCTAATAACGAGGTGAGTAATAATACGGACTTTAGGACATGATCAGGACGTTCCTACAAGAGGCTTACAAATGCACTTGCAAGGTATCCCAGAACACGTAATATAACTGCATGCTTTAGAAGTGTCAAATTTAAGTCAAGTTACAACCAAATAAAGCAGAATTCTGGTTTAAGCAGCATACAGAACCAAAGTTCCGGAGAGATCATGCACAAATTTTTTAATTTAATTACATTTCTATCTACAATACACTAACTTAGTATAATATTTAATATTAAAAGTTTCCATATAGTATAGTAAAAAAATTTATATAGAAAATAAATATAAGTAGTAACATTTTAAAATAGATCAATTAGTGTAGCGTTATTATGTTATATTAAGAAGATAACATATATATTGTAAATAAATTGTTCTGAGCATACACAGGTAGAGTATAATTGAATGTTGAATTCACCAGAGTCCATATTATATTAAAAACAACCAAAAACCTAATTTTTTTATTTCAAACTATGTAGTTAGAATTTTCAACAAATTTCAGGGTCAAGTGTTTGAAACGCGTCAAACATCAATTGTGATGGGAAAGAAAGCGCATGTCCGACATATTTAAAACAACTATCAAAGATTTGCCTAGTAATCAATAAAATGGTCAGTGTAATGTATGAGTGCCCTTTACACATACTTATACACGGTGTTGGAAATTGGTTTAGCACACCTCATAAATTTCATTAATTTTTTATAAAAGTCAAGGTTTATTTGGGATAAACCAGACGGTATTATCTACCACCGGTTTTGTACTTAACACACTCCAAGATTAATTATTATTCGCGATCACCGACGTTAAGCATCGTTCAGCAAGCACATAAAATTGGATGGGTTACCGCTTATTAACGTTTTTCAATTTATTGTAGTTTGATGATGTGGATCTTTATCAAAATTTAATACATTTAAATGTGCACTCATCGCAACTTGTGTACCAAATTTAAAACTCTTAGCCCACAAGAAAGTCTCAAGTTACGTTAAAAAAGTGTTTAAAAAGGGAAAACTGTTTTCCAGAAAATGGCTTAATGGATTAAAAATGTATCTATTATAGTAAAACTACAGAAAGAGCAATTCATTCTTAACAAATCATCCCCTTACTATTTCTCGATAAAATAAGGGAGCCAATTGTTCGCGCCGCTCTCAGTTTAAAACGAATACTCGCGAAGCGACCCGATAATATTGTGCCTCTACTGACAGTTGTACGTGACGTGGGCGAGGATACAACAAACTTAGTTGTACTCTCTCAAATCCTCTTATTATTTTCCTCATTCTTACCCTATCCAACCCCTTATGTGATACGGGTTAGTGTTATATACGGACAATGCCGATCTACCAGTTCCAGTGATGCAACCAACGCTCTAGCTAGAACAACAAGTGCTACAGATTTGGTGAGTGACTTTTACCGTAGACATAAATTGCATTTATTTTCCTCTACCTCTAACCCTCAAAAGATTCATCATCAATAGGTATTCAGTCCTGGAACTGGTTAGACGCGTACCATCATTGTTTCCTATTCTGAACTAACCTACATATTTCCCTAAAATTTGCACAGTCCCCAAAAATGCCTTAGAACGTATTCTGCCCTTCTATTTCTCTTATCTTTTTCCCCAGATATCCTTGTTCCCTTACTATTTCTATAACCTATTTGTTATTATCTTTGTCTGTCCATGCTATCGTCCTCATACATCTGAAGCACAGCATTTCAAAAGGCTGCTGCCGTTTTTCTATCTGCGTTCGAGACTTCCCGTATTTCATAGGCATACTGTGCTGTGCTCCACACATATGCTTTCAACAATTTTCTTCTTGTTTTATGTTTGTTGTCTTTTCTCATAAGCGCTGTTCTTTCTTGTTAGATGTAGTTCAGTCACCTTCTATTGTTTTACAATTATATACCCTATTTCTCCGACATTCAGTGATTGTGAAGGTAGGTAAGCAGCCTGTGGCTTCCAAGTTCCCTCAACACTTAACCATTTACTGATTTAATATATTTTCCAATATATCTTTTCGCACAGTCCTCATTAGTTGAAGATATTTCGAACCAACAACTAGTTGTTTATAATAATCATCAGATTTATCTGCGCTTAATTCTTCGTCATTAAGTTTTCCGTCTCAAAACTGGTTGGACACGTACCTGCACTTATTTATATTCTGAGCTAGCCTACATAGTTCCTTGAAATTCTCACACAGCATGTGTATACAGTTCGTTCCCCTTCTATTGTTTTCTAATTTTATGCCCTATTTCAGCAAGATTCAGTAAAGGGGGTTAAGCAACCTGTGGCTACCAAGATCCCCCAACACTTAGACATTTGCCGAAGTAATGGTTTTCCAGTAAATCCTTTCACACACTTAACATTATTCGAGAATATTGCTCAGCGAATTCTAGTAGTTACTTATAATACTCAGCACAGTTATTTTTTCGTCATTAGTTTATCCATCTTGGGATTGGTTGGATGCGTACCTCCATTGATTTCTATTCTGGACTAGCCTACACATCTCCCTGAAACCCCTACAGCCTACATCTTTTACTATCTGTGTGCAGTAGTCTAACCTAGGTCTGCCTCTTTTTCTCTTTTTTCCTATCTCTGCTTCTAATATATTCCGCACTATTCCCTCATGCCGTAGTATGTGGCCTATCATCTTATCTCTCTTCTTTTTTACCGTTTTCCACATATTTCTTTCCTCCCTTACCATTTTTAGTACCTCTTCGTTCTTAACTTTTTCTGTCCATGATATTTTCATCATACGTCTGTAGCACCACATTTCAAAGGCTTCTACCTTTTTCTTGTCCGCTTCTCCTACTATCCAGGCTTCACAGCCGTACAGTGCTGTGCTCCACACATATGTTTTAAGCAATCTTTTCCTTGTTTCTATGTTTGTGGTCTTTGAGCACAGTAGTTGCTTTTTCTTGTTAAATGTAGCACGACCTTGTGCTAATCTTTGTTTTATATCTTTTGTGCTTTTCCCATCTTGCGTTATTTGGCTTCCTAGGTAGCAGTAATCCTTAACCTCTTGTAAGTTCGTGTTACACACTTGTATTCTTGTTTTTGATTTATTTTCCCCACCTTTGCATACTAGAACTTTAGTTTTAGTTTTGTTAATTTTCATACCGTATCTCTCTGTTAGAACCGTTTCCATTTCATTAAGAGCACCTTCTAACTCTTCCTTTCTAGCCGCTAATACCGCTATATCATCTGCAAATCTAAGCATATCAATTTTTTGTCCCTGCATAGTAATTCCAAATGTCTTCCTGCATTTGACAGTATTCATTGCGTCTTCTATGTACAAGTTAAAAATCAATGGGGATAGGGCACATCCCTGTCTCACCCCTTTCCTAATGTTTACTTCTCTACGTTGCTGCTCTAATTCTATTACTGCTGTTTGCTCTTTGTATAAGCTATGTACTATTCGTCTATCCCTATAGCTCATTCCAATCTTTTTGAGTATTTCAAACATTTTTTTCCATTTTACAATGTCGAATGCTTTTTCCAGATCTACATACCCTATATACACGCTTTCCCATTTTTCTATTGTTTTCTCCATTATCACTCTCAGAGCTAAAATAGCCTCTCGTGTTCCCCTGTTTTGCCTAAACCCAAATTGGTCTTCTCCTAGTATTTCTTCCGTCCGTTTTTCCATTCGTCTTTGCACAATTCTAGTTAATATTTTTGACACGTGTGCTGTCAAACTTATTGTTCGAAAATTTTCACATCTATCCGCACCTTTCTTTTTTGTTATAGTTACTATGATGCTACTTTTGAAATCTTTGGGTATCTCGCCTGTCTCATACATATAGCTTACAAGTTGGAAGAGACGTTCTGTTACTGCTTGTCCAGCGGCTTTTAGAGTTTCTGCTTCCACTTTATCTGTATCCGGCGCCTTACCATTTTTCAGACCCTTTAATGCTAATTCAAACTCCTCTCTAAGTATAGGACATCCCAAGTCATCATTTTCAATGTCTGATTCCTGTTCTAATGCAGTTAGTTCCTCTCCTGCATATAAATTCCCTATATATTCTTGCCATCTACCCACTTTCTCTACGTTTTCTATGATGACGTTTCCTTGTGCGTCCCTTATATTTTTGCTATACGGTTTTATGTCCGTAAAATTCATTCTAATTAATTTGTATGCTTCGTCTGTCTTTCCTACTTCCATCATAGTTTGTACCTCTTTGCACTTTTCATCAATCCATTGTTCTTTAGCTTTCCTGCATTTTCGAATAATTTCCTATTTTATAGCTTTGTATCTCTGTTTTCCTGTTTCGTCTGATTTATTTTTGTATTTTCGTCTTCTATTAAATTCAGGATATTTTTTGTTATCCATGGTTTCTTTTTTTTTGTGTATACCCCAGAATATCTCTGGCCGCCATGTCTAAGCTGGATTTAATGTTATTTCATTCTGTTTCTACTTCCTTAGTATCAGAAATTTTTCCGATATCTTTGAGCAATTCATTTGACTTTTTTTCGAATCTTTCTTGAATATCTTTATCTTTTGGTTTCTCTAAGTCCAATTGCCTTTTTCCGTTTCTTTTTTTCAACTTCTTAAATTTAAGTGCAGCCTTCATAATTACGATGTTGTGGTCAGTATCTATATCTGCTTCTGGGTAGCTTCTACAGTCTTTTACTTGTTTCCTAAACCGTTGTCTAACAAGAATGTAATCTATTTGATATCTTCCTATATCTCCTGGCATCTTCCACGTATATCGTCTTCTAGCATGATGTTGAAATAATGTGTTTGTGATGATTAAATTGTTCTTGTCGCAAAATTCTACCAGCCTATTTCCCCTGTCGTTTCTTGTGCCTAGACCAAATAAACCTACTACCGCTCCTTCCCTACCCTCACCTACCACGGCATTAAAATCTCCCGTAATTATTAAATTTTCATGTCCTCTTACGTATCTTAATATGTCTTCGATATCTTTGTAGATGGCTTCTATCTCATCGTCACTATAGCTAGAGGTGGGCATGTATACTTGTATTATTACTGTGTTTACCGGTTTAGATTCTAATTTAACCACGAGTAGTCTTTCGTTCTTTTGTAAGTAATTTTCTACACAGTATCCTATCTTTTTTCGCATAACTATCCCCACACCCAAATTTCCTTCCTCTGCTCCTGTATGAATTAGCCTAAAGTCTCCACTCCAAAAATCTCCCGCCTTTGGCCACCGAACTTCGCTAATCCCTACTATGTCTAGTGATAACCTATTCATTTCAATTTTTAGGTTGTCTAGCTTACCTACTTGCTTCATACTTCTAACATTCCACGCTCCGACTCGCAGAATGTTCCCGACTCTTATTTTTAACTTTCTGATCGCATCCTCCGAAGTAGTCCCCTCCCGGAGGGACTATTTTAACTCCGGAATCTTTTACCCCAGAGAATGCCATCATGTTTGTTATAATTTAGGTACGCTGTGTACTTGGGAGATAATGTGGTGGTTTCCCGTTGCCTTCCACATCGCGGTAGTGTGTCTTAGACTGCCATATCGACCCCTATGGTCTCTGCCAATCTAAGTACCGAAAGAGCCGCTGTCCTCTTTCGGGGACCTGTCTTAGTCTGGTTCCTCACTAACGACCCTACTACTTTGGTTGGACCTGTAGTTTGGCTCTTTAGCTCATTAGAACACGCAAGCCATTTCACCTGTTCTAGTAATTTAGAACTTCGGCAAGGTGCAGGTCCATTCGAAATGGCTCAAAAGATTACAGTCCACTAATTCTTATACACCAATATTTACCAAAGTTTAATTTCGCATGTGATTTCCCTATGTATACAAAATAGATTTACAACTTGTATATGAACATCTTGCTAACACAAGTAGCACAAATGAGAACGAGCAAGAAGCAAACAATAACATAAGTTGAGGGGATGGTGGGCGAGAAGTAGCGAGTTAACACCATTTAAATAAATAAATCAAGCAAATATTTAAATGTATGATGGAGAAACTGGGGGTCAATTTTTCAATAATTTCCCAAAGAATAATGCTTAAAGCACAAACGTTAATTTTAGTGACGCATATGAAGCGCAAGTTAAAAAAACGCAAAACCCTATCAAAGATTTACATTAGGTGTTATGTTAATAAAAAACTTGATCCGCCACACAAATTTGCGTTAATAAATTAGAAATCCAGGTAGCGCAATTACAACTAACTATATACAGCGCAGGGAAGGGCACTCAACAAGTTATGTATCCCCCAATTATATATATGTATTGAATATATTGAATCTAATAGGAATTATTGGAAATTGTTAAATAAAGTATAAGTTCATTGCAACATTGTAATACAAGGATAACCCAGAGAGGTTATCGACAGTTCATGTGAACCGACATGCAACTTTGCATCCAAGAGGGCAGTGATACTGCAGGTGGCAGGTCACAGGCGGTCAACATACCGCAATTACTTAGAAATAAGATTGATACATTGTAACAAAGTGTAAAGCAGACATGAGATCTGCAAGTTCCCACAGCCGTGTGAGGGGCAGGTTATTGTAAAAAGCCCGGGAGCTCAAGGCCCGGCAGTCAGTCTTCGAACTCCATACTTCGTTGTTCAAGCTACTCACCTTAGTACAATTAATAATTTTTTTATTAAAGTTATTATGAACCAGCTATTCTAAATTTCATTGTAATTTCTGTTTCAAATTAAATATAAATTTGTTAAGTGTTTGAAGTTGTTTTTTAAAAACACAGCTCCAAAGGCCCGTACCTTAACTAACATAGGTTTCGATAAGGATTGGAGCGGTCTTAAATTGGGCAGCACTTACCTAAGATTTAATTCCACGTTTTAATTGGATACTAGGCAACGGATTAGGAATTACATAAGATAAATACCATTACAATATTTACCAAAACATTTAAAAACAATGTAATCGTATTAATTAATAAATAACATTTCAACTAATGAAATCTATCTATGTATCCTTCATAATAAACAATGACCCTTGTATTTAATTAAACAGTGCGCATTAAAAACGTAATTAAAAATTGCGGTACTCGATAACCTACAAATAAACCACAAGCTTTGGAATTTAGAATTTAGAAAGTTCCTAGTTCGTGCACGACCGTTTTAATTTGTCAGCTACATTCATACCAAAAACCGAGTTTCACGAATACTAACAATTGGGAATGGAATTGTACGACGCCGATAGGATTATTTAATTCAAGACCCTTTTGCTTGCTGTTGGGATTCTACTCGAAAGTATAACTCACTACAATAGGATTCTTATAGATTGACATACAAATTCGCCCGGGCAACTTCAAGAATTTTAATGTGCCCGCGTCACCGACACCGACACTAGATAAGCGAAGTTACTACGTCTTCAAAAACGCTTAAAAGTCATTTATAGCAGATACAAACGTCATTGAATACTAACTTTCATTCATTGACTCATCACCCTCGCGTAACGCTAAGTCCACAATATGTTTCATTAAAATTTTTAATTGATCTTTAGCCTTTTCAACCCTTTTGTTTAACCCTTAAACTTTCAACTCTTTCACTTATCCAGTTAATTAATTTATAATCTACCGTAGTAGGTAGATAGAGTGGAAAGATTACCTAAATTGATCACAATCTAATTATTTTACACAAATTATTAACAATGCAGGTTGTACCAGGTATGCTGACATGAAGGAACTGTCACAGATTAGAAAGATGTATCAAACTAACAAATTGATTGATGATAAAAATAAAGTTTTGTTTCGAAAATGTATCAACAGAACATAACAAATATTGTATGGGTTCATTAGAAATGTTCCTTCTTGTACAAATAATATTGTAACGAATTCTCTAAATTGCTTTTTTTGAGCTTTATATTCAATAAATACAAGTCTAATAATTATTCTTCACAATCACAAGTATTATTTACAGAGTTTTATTTACATTAACACTAGCGTAGTCACTATTTGTAAGCACTAATTTAATTTTTTACATATGACGAATTAAACACTATTGTAGCACTAACCTAACTTGTAATTTATTTATTTAACACATTTATATTACGTTATTTGCTTCACTTTAGCGAATTCATCTCTACATTAATTTATGTACATCAAACATTTATTAGAACCGAATTTAAACTAATGCTTATTTATCGCAACGGGGTTTGCGTTTATATACAACATTCTTTTATTACAAAAACATTGAGTGAAATCAAGAATGTAAGTGATCAAACCTTTCAAAAACAACCCTATTGTATTACAAAACCTATTAATCGCCCACTTTGATCGCTAGGCAAATATGATGTCGCTTCAATAAAAACCAAATTGCATACTTTCCAGAATGTTCCGTATTCATCTTAATTACTATTACAACATGATTGGGACTTTATTTAAAAAGTGCTTGTTACAGGTGTTGTTATTTTAATAGAAAAATGTTTGAAACCCTGTTTTTGGTCTTATTAATTAAGTTCTTCCGATTTACCAATAATAAATTGAGTTAATTTAAAAATTTTTAGTTACAGGCTTTAAAATTTTGTACTATCATTAATTGTCTATTACAAACAATAAAGAAAGTTGGCATCATATATTTTTCGCAGTCGTCATAAGAAAAATTGATAACAGCGCAAAGAATAGATGATCTAGTCATCTACTAGGTCAAACTTGATCATTTTTATAAATATTTTCTCATAAGGAAACCTAAGATTTATTCTGGTTCTTCTTATAACCCTCAAGTTCAAGGACTATTAGACTGCATCAACCTATGTGGCCTTGAGTAAATTATTTATTTGTATTTAGTATTTGTATTTGTATTATGTTATTTAGTATTTGTATTTGTATTTGTATTATTTGTATATTTATTTGTATTTATATTTGTATTTGTATATTTATTTATATTATATTTGTATTTGTATTTATTATTTGTATTTGTATTATGTATATTTATTTTATTTGATTATTTATATTATATTTATTATATATTTATTTATATTTAATTTATTTTATTTATTATTTATATATTATATTTATATTAATATATTGCATTTATATTATATTTATTTATATTATATTTATATTTATATTTTATTTATATTTATATTTATTATTTATTATTTATATTTATATTTAATATATTATATTATATTATTATATATTTATTTATATTTATATATTATATTTATATATTATATTTATTTATATTTATATTATATTTATTATTTGATATTTATTTATATTTATATTATATTTATATTTATTTATATTATATTATTTATTTATATTATATTTATATTTATATTTATATTTATTTATTATATTTATATTTATATTTATATTTGATATTTATATTATATATTTAGTATTTAATTTATTTATTATTTGATATTTATTATTTATTATATTATATTATTGATTTATATTTGATATTTATATATTTATATTTATTTATATTTATATTTATATTTATTATTTATATTTAATTTATTTGTATTTATTTATGTATTTATTATTTATATTGTATATTTATTTATTTGTATTTATATTTGATATTTGTATTTGTATTTGTATTTTATTTCATTACTTGTTTTAAAAGCACAATAGGTTTTAGCGCGTTCACATGTTCAATAAATCCAAAATATGCCCAACGTGTTACACATTCAAGGCATTTTCAAAATGAAAAGTTAACATATGATCTATAAATGGGGATATCCTAGAAGGATACATAGCTCACCAGAACAGGCCTTAAATTTCACTATGTAAAAATGCATGTAAAATGAAGCAATCTTGAAATTAGTACTTACCAAGCTTATCTACTATCAACGAGGAGTTCTTTAAAAAGATCAGTGTTAAGCTTTAAGAGCTTTAATAAGACATTTTTTTTTTGCTGATAATAAAATTTAACATATTTTAATTTTAACACGTTTAATGAAATACTGTATAGTAATGCTTTAACTTATATAATATTATATGCACAGTAATGAATTGTTAAAACTTATTTCATATTAAGATTATTTGACGCCGAAGTGCGTTCATCACAAAACACGTCTCCAATCGACCGTTGAAAACGATCATTCATCGCGGACTCGCATTCTTTGTAGTTTCAACCCTTCAACGCAACCAGTTTTTCATAGTATTAAGGCCTGAAAGATATTAAACTTGATAGTCTCGTTAGACAGTTCATTCCTTTAAAGCTAATGCAACACGGATAAAGATGGTTCCTACGTTTCAATTTAAAATTGCTTTAACAACAAGTTAATGTGTTGTACTTATTTTTTATACCAATTCTAATTAACAAAAATATGGCCAATATTTATTCTGAATGAAAAATAACCAAAGGGTTTAAAATTTAAATAAGTTTATAAAGTAACACCATGACAAAATTGAAATTGTTCATGTCAGTCTACCAGGAAAGCTAAAAAGGAAAGAATTTGTAGATATAATTTACAGCCATTGAACCGAATATTTAATTAACTTTCGAAAATGTATAATCTATTCTTTGGGCCAACTTAATTAAATTTCCATTATTTTTATTTACAGTAAACAGAATACTTGAACACACAATTGATTTTATGTTCATTAAGAAAATTGCGTCTCCAGTCAACGTAATAAGTTGTAGTAAGCACGGAAGTTATCACAAGTTGTCGCTTCAAGACATGGTTATTGGCACAGCAAAAGAAAAAGGCGAGAAGCTGTGTTATTAAAATTCGTTTCCAATTAAGAACTTTGCAGTTGTAGGACTTATTAAGCGATCGTACAAAATTCAACGCTTTTACAAAATAAATCTTCTACATCATATTACATAAAGAAGTGATCATTGAAGCAATTGATAATAAATTTTAAAGTAAAAGAGATATCATTAGTTTTTTTTCTGAATCCTTAAAAGGGTTCCACATGCATGACACGTCACTGGGACGATCTAATGAGAATTGCAACGGATGTGACGCTGTCAAGGATAATTCATCGTTTTATAAATATTTTATATATATATATATATATATATATATATATATATATGCTATGTATTCCTTGGAACTATCGAGCCCCGACGTTGGGCCGTCTAATAAAAATTGATATGATAACGCCGTACTCGGTGTCAATGGCGCTTTCTACTTATAACTCCACCTCTCTGTTTTTCTAATCAAATTACACTCCCACTAATTTTACTTATTCTGCCACGGCTAGCTTCTATTATTCTACACAGAGTACACAACGTTACGATGATCAATTTTTCTCTCTTTTACCCCTTTATGATTACCTCTTTGTTTGAATTATAAAATGAAGTTAATTAATTCCATATAATGAAAAGAAATATTATGTATAGGTTTTGAAAATTATTAAAATACACTTTTCAATCAATCAATATTATAAGTCTTATTAATCCCAAAATTCATATGCTTTGGAATCAATCTAAAGTCACTAAAAACTACTCTTTTTACCAAAGAAGCCTGAAACGTTCAAAACCTCTTTATTATATTACGTACTTTTAACGTATGCCAAGTTTGTTGCTGACTCTGTTACAATTTTATATTAATTAAGTAAATTCAAATAGAAAAAATGTCTTAAAACTAATAAGATCTAACCTGCTCTGCTTACTTCGTGCTTCTTTATTGATTCTCGCAACTCAAAATTGTACCAAAATTATTGACGCTTTAAAATATTATACCATCAATTATCAACCAACATCAATTCAGAATTATTGTCGTCAACACATTTGAAATATTATCAACCAACTAGGATTATCCATACACTCGGATTTATTATACACCCATTTGGATCATTAACATCGTATACTCCTTTGAAATATTTTATATCTATCCACTTGAATTTATTCTATTTACTCGAATCAGGATCATGCACCCCTTTGGATTTTATCTATTTTCTCGCTTGAATTTATTATATTTGAATCAGGATCATGCACCCTTTTGAAGCCCTATTATTATCTTATTAGTTTAAATAAATTCCCCAAATTCTACTTACGTTAATCGGCAATAGAAATTTTCATATTCGCAGCACTATCTGTCACTATAAAATTTTACTATTAAAATATTATTACGCGTGACTCTTAGATTCAGAGTAACACAGCTTGGCCTTGTTGAGTTAAAATTGAGCTCCGTTATCATTGCTCGCTGTTAATATATAGGTTGATCCCACTTGTATGTGGGCTTAGCTTACAAGTTCGTCGCTAATCTTAACCAATAAGGTCTTTGTATTTCCTACACTTGAAGTGGTTTTCTGATGTAACAAATTCGTTTCCCAGGTAATAGTTGTTTGCTTATAGATATCTCGTTATCAGACCATACGGTGTTTTGATTAAATAATCGCTTTTCCATATTATACAAAAATACTTGATGTAATTTTAGTTTCGATTTTCATGTATGTTTATTTATTTACGCATCCTTAATTACATTTCCTTTTAAAAAATGTTAATTGTTTTTACGCACTTACACAAGGCTTTGTTAAGTTTTATCTCTTATCTCCGTATTATATCATAACTAATTAGAATTCTTTTGAATGCGTGTTTAACTACATTTATTATCATTCTCTTCTAAATACGCGTGCTTCTACTGAAAAATATCGTTGTTTGCTTTACTTAAAATTACTAAAGCTCTATATACCGGTTGTTAAATATTTGTTATTTACCTAATGTATGAATTACCTATTTCTATACTAACTATGCGTGCTATTGTTATACGATGTGTCTATTTGCGTCGCATAAAACTACTTATGCTCTATATACAGGGTGTTAAATGCTTACTATTTGCATAATATAAAAATTATTGAATTTTCTACTAAATAAATGCAGTTTTCTGCTTCCTATAATAATTTATAGTTACTAAACGACCATTGCTATAAAATACACCCTTAAACAACCTCTTATCACAGCATTATATTTATATATATATATATATATATATATATATATTGCCGTGGGACTCGGTTAAATCCTCACCAACAAAAATATTTTCGAAAATAATATAAAATTTTCAAATTCGAAAATAAAAATATTTCCAAAAATTTAAATAAGTCAAAAAAAGATATTACTTACCCGTTTTCCTCTCTTCCTCGGTTGAATGGCCTTCTTTAACTGCTTCCGGCTAGCTCATTAGAACCTCCTTTTGGATAGCTATATTTATTCATAAATCCTATCATTCACCCACACGCCCAATAAAACCACAAAATACAACAAACATACAATCTTTTATATTCCTATTTACAAATGCAATTCATTATTATTTTATTGTTCACGTTACACTTCAGTAAATTTTACTTTGTAATGTCCTGTATTTAATTTTTAAATCATCAAACACATAAAAAGTACTCGGAGTAAATGGACCTTGAATAATACCTTCTCTAAAATTCTTTCATTATAATTTATTTATTTATTTTAATACTCTACGTAAACTGTGGGATATGGTGAGCTCATAATAACCTAATTAATGTATGCCCTTCTACTTAGCATACTCTAAAACAAAACAAAAACAAAGCCATGTAATGTTCACAAAATTTCACGTTCTGGTGGAACGTTTAAAAGCTTTCTAGACACCTTCAATTTCTAGTTGAATACCGTAATAAAGTTATTTACACATATTCTGTTCAATACGTAAACAATTCACACTACCTTGAAAACACTCTCATACGCCACCCCAACATTTACAGTTTATAGGAATCACAAATTTAAATCGTTACCTGGAATTTCTAGAAAATCTTTGCTCTGTAGATGATGCCATGTAAATTTCTATCTGGTCTGCAGGTCGATTCTCTCAATTACTAGACGACTTCCATTTCAGTTGATCTTCCAACGCCTCCTTCTCGGTGTAACCAAATTCCAAATTTCATTTCACAGTAATCTACGTTATTTAATGTCCCGACACGAGTTGATTAAAAATTATAGGTGATACCTCTATTAAAATAAGTAATTTCGGCACATTAATCGCGTTTTAATTTAATTTAGAGGCTACCACTAAGCAATACACTTTAAATTATTTGTTAATACTTACAACTCGTTAACTTTCATACGTGCTTTCGGGACGATCGAAATAATAATACACGAAGTTTAAAAGACAAGAGAGCGAGCCCTAGTTCTCTAGAGTATTTATGTCTTTCGACTGTAACCTCTCCAGACCCCCAGTTATCCGAAATCCCGTTCACAACAACACATTCTCACAATTTTGCACTCAACCCCAATTTCAAATTTGCGAATTTCAATACCTCGTTATAAATTTTTAAGAAACTTACGCTACACTATCCTCGTGTCTATGTCAAGTCAAACTAACCTATCGACCAATCGTAGACTTAATGACGTTTCTTAAATCCCTCCTCTACTATTGTGGTGTCATGCTTATACGTTTTCTTCGTCTCAGTCTAACCTTGCTTGAGTGGTTGAAAAATCGATATCCTTGTTTGTGCGCTTTTTACACACGTGGACTGTCTACGTGAGTTAAAAAACCACTTCATTAGCATTTCTATAGAACCAATGCGACGGTTTTACAATATACGTAGAATCTTTGTTTGTTGTCTCTAGAAATTATTGGAACGTGACATTTAAAAATACGCAGGTGTTCAATTGTGATATTTTAAATAACACTTCTACGATTTGGATTTTCCATGTATTTCACACCCTACTGATATATTTGTACGCTAGCCACGCGTCTTACATTGGTATTCTTGGGTTTTAAATGCTTTTATGCATATTATACACCAATAATCGTTCCATTAAATTCAAATTAATTAATAAATTAATGGCATTGGCTTCTACCATTTAATTTCTTTGCAAACCTACATAAATTTCATTAATCATTTATAAAATTTCGTTAATACCAGATACTTAAAAATGAATTAACTAATATAATTTTCGCACGTAATTTCTGGTTGTTTCTTTATACAGGGTGTTTTGAAATTGCTTTGCTTATATTTATTTTTGATCTCTTAAAACCACTATAATATATATATATATATATATATATATATATATATATCTTGGTGTGGATTTCCCTAAAGACCAATCGAGTCCCACGAATTGAGCACCATAAAAATTTTGCTAAAAATTATTTAAAAAAATTTAAAAAAATTACAATACCTCTGGAACGCCTCCTTATTTCTGCACACTCCGGCTAGCTGTAAAATCTGCTTCTTCTTGGATACCTACCATCCTAAGTTTATTCTTTCTCACAAATACAGTCAAATGAAATTACCACTTAAATAATGCAACAAGACATACAATCTTTTTATTTACACATACTAAAAAGTTTTTATTAGCGAGAAAATATTTACACATTTGTATATACAGTTTCATAAAGTTACATTCTCAATCCTTAAACCTTTTAAAATTTTATGATTTCTATTTATTTCAACAGTTTTATTTTAGACGAGTAGATGGGCTCGTCGTGGTCTATAGTGAGCTCAGTATAATCCAGTTACTCTAAATGATTTAAACATCGCATGTTTGTTTAAAACAAACTTAAAGACTCGTTTACTCCTTACAACAAAATTTTTAAGTCATTTGTTGACATCCTTGAATAATAAATATCAATTGTCCTTTACATATCCCTTCAAATGAGTTTTTAAGGTAATAAAATACACCCCCAATAAGTCAAATCACTCGAGCACAAAATACCAGCACAAATGTTCCAGCAAAAGCAAAAAAAATTAATTTCGTTACCTGGAGTAAACTTCTTTCCACCATCACCTCTGAAGATGTGTTCCAAAACCCTCGTTCATAGACTTCGTTATTATACATAGATCCACCTTATTTTTACTCGCTATCCAAATCTCTGCAACCGCCTTCAGTGTTTCTACCACGATACTTGTCTCGACCAAGCTTAACCTTCTGTAATCACTAAACTTCGCGCATACTTGTTTCAACCTTCTCAACTCGCTTACCCTAGTGCCATCCTTTCATTAGTTCATGGCGTGTAGTAACAGACCGTCTATAAGTCAGCACCCACTTGTGCAAATCACACTTTTAATAAATTATCGATGTACGTTACTAACAGCGTTTTACACACTTTTAAATTAGGATGTTGTATTATAAGTCAACGAATAAGCGACATACGAGAATCGGTACAAAGTAAGAGCAAGGAAGAGCAAGTAAGATCAAGTAAGAGCAAGTACGAGCAAGTAAGAGAGCTTTAATACCTCTCTTAGTGTATCTATATAAATTTGTACACCCCTCACGGACCCTATTTTCGTCGAAAAGCTTATTTTTCATAATAGATTCTACAAATTTTGTACGTAGCAAACTTCTACATCCGAAAAATTCCCAGTCTACCGTGCTTTTACATTGAAACTCTGTTCAACAACATGTAACCGTCGCGAGCTACTTAAAATTTCTAGCATGCGACCAATTATATTGCTTACCCGTTTTTAACGTCCAACCCCCAGCTACCTGTACTCGTTTAACCCATATTTACTGTCTCTTTTAGAGTCTCACTTAAGAAACAGAAAATCGATATTGTGGTTGACCTCCAAATCTACCGCGTACTTTAAATTAGCATTTTAACCAACGTTTTATTATACGTGTCCTCTGTCTGTTTTACATGATGGATATTCCGTCTTACTTTGTCTTCAAAGCGTCTGTTATTTTAGTAGCTCTCCTATTGACCGTTAAATACGATTCTACATAATTTTGTACCAACGTTCGTTTAAGTTTTTTGAACTTGACATTTTAACTATCAGGTGTTTCTATGAAACACACTGTCCGTTTGAAATTATAATTCCGAGTTTTAGCATTTCTTAGGATTTGTATAAACGAATGTTTCGTTTAGTTAAATATAAATCTGCGTTTAAATTATCGATTTTTTATACCCAAAAGCTCCGTTTTTTATCCGATACGCTTGATTTAAAATATTAAAACTAATTATGCGTATCCTAGGGTTTCATGTACTCTAAAGCTTCTACACGTTATGCAAATTTAACATTCCAATTTAGAAATACAGAAATATGGCATTATCCGTTAGTTTTCAATGTCTAAACTGATTAATTTGGCGCGTAAATAAATTGTTCCTATTTCCTATATACACAGCCGTTAAAAATTTATTATCTAGACCTATCTATCTTTCTTAATCTATAATTTTCACGACAATATATATATATATATATATATATATATATATATTGCTATGTTAATAGGGTCATTTAGGGGTAGATAGGATCACTAGTATAGTGCGCTTCATGAAAACATCATGAGGGTTCAGAAAACTAGACATTTTTACGAAGAAAATAAGAAATTCAACGCCTAGGCGGGAAAGCAAGTGACAACGCCCTGTATATAAATCATAGTTATAATTATTCTTAGAAATGAAAAGTACTCTAGAAGATTAATTATATAAACAACTTGACAAGTCATAAAACAACGTAAACGGAAGCTGCAACACAATACGCGTGAGTAACGCATCATCGTTACACTAAGAATCCCAGCTAAACAAGCAGGTTTGAAAATACGTAAGATAAAAACGCATATAATTTAATACATAAATTAAATTAAGACTACGTGACCAGAAGGTTAAATTCAAACACCTTGATAGATTAGAAATAATTACGGCATGGTGATAAAAGCAAAGTTCATCATATTTACTGTACAAACAAGAAGTACGTGACAAAGGAAAGTGAAAATCCAACAGAACTATTGCCAATAACTTGAAATCCTACGTGCATGAAATAGCGCATCAATTTTGTTTATACATCAAAAATTAGTAGAAATACTCAAAATCTTGCATGTAAGAATCACGTACAAAGCTTTAATCGTTGAACTAAGCGCCTGTCAACAGATAGGCGTTCCTTTTAAATACGACAGGATTTGTAAACAAATCAGGCATGCTGCACATCACTTACAAGAAAATATTTACGTGAAAGAATTAGAAGTAACTTGATAGTTAATAAACTATTTAATGGTGCTAGTTCATAATTAAATGGGATTCGTCGTTTTAATCCTTAAAAACGTTAGTAACAAAAGGTTATTTTTAAATCAGATTCCAAGTTTTACATTAACAAGGACTCTGAATAATTACTGGATCCGATGTGGAAATTCAACAAATATTTAAACAATTACTGGATTGTACCAGGAAGTTTAACAAGGACGCTAAAATAATTTATGAATTAATCAGGAGAAGCTATACTAAAAAAAATGCAAACCATATCTAAAGTAGATCTGGATTTTACGTTGGACTATTTAAATCACTAAGCTAAAACGGGAGCAGTGGAGTAGGAACTTGTTCGAACTGGAGACAACAGGTTAGCCAATCTGAATATTTTGTTGTATTTTTATTTTTGAATATTTTAAACATTACTTTCATGAAAACTTTATGTGAGAGTCAACAAAGACGTTTCAGTTCACGTTATAAATTACGTAAAGATTGAAGGAAGTTTAATGTACGTTCTTAGAACCTCAAATAATACTAATAAGGGTGATTTTTGCTGGATTTTGTTTAATTAACGGAAATGATAATTATTGATAAAATTTGATCCAATTATTAAAAAAAGGTTCTATTCAAAGAATTCTTAAACGTTTTTGTACATTGTAAATATTTTTGAGAATATTATAGTAGTTGTGCTTAATGGTGTTCTGACTTAAAGGCATAGAAAGTAGAGGTAAAAGGAAAATTAAAATTCTTTATTGTCGTATTGTCGCAAGCTCCGTGTGTGATTAAAACTGAGTTAGCCGAGGTATAAAAAATTAAAATTAAAAGTTAAAATTAACAAAAAGAACACTTTTAACCTTTTTATTTCGGGATGATGGGATAGGATGGGATATGATGGGATGTGATAGGATTTCATGGGATATGATGGGCTATGATGGGACATGCTGGGATATGGTGGGATATGATGGGATATGTTGGCATATGATGGGATATGATGGGATATGATGGGATATCATGGGACAATATGGGATATGGTGGAATATGATGGGATATGATGGAATATGATGAGATATGATGCGATAAGGTGGGATATGATGGGATATGATGAGATATGATGGGATGTGATGGGATATGATGGGATCTGATGGAATATGATGGGATATGATGGGATATAGTAGGATATGATGGAATATGATGGGATATGATGAGTTTTGATGGGATATGATGAGATATGATGGAATATGATGGGATATAATGGGATATCATGGGATATTATGAGATATCGTGGGATATCATGGTATATCATGGGATATGATTCGATATGATGGGATATGATGCCAAATTAGAGCGAAACGCATCGGCAGGATGCCCTTGTGGCTTAGGGTGAGTCACTTGTCATTATGTTCATTTATTTCTGATTGATTTAAGACTCATTATTGTTACTTTTTCTTAGAATTATTGTTTCTGGCTATAGGCAGTTGAGTCGGACTTCCGTGCCAACTGTTACCAAGAGAAAACCCTGCAGTGTCAGGTGAAATAGCACAAAGGCACAAACTGTGTGCTAGATGCAGCTGTATAAATATTACAAGTTTGTTACTTCTGTCCTGATGAGCCCCAATTAGGGCGAAACGCGTCGGCAGGATGCGCTTGTGGTTTAAAGTGAGTCACTTGCCATTGTGTTCATTCATTTTTGATTAATTTAAGACTCATTATTGTTACTGACCTACAGTGTCAGGTGAAATTGCACGAAGGCACAAACTGTCTGCTAGGTGCAGCTGTATAAATATTTCAACTTTGCTACTACTGTCCTGATGAGCCCCAATTAGGGCGAAACGCGTCGGCAGGATGCCCTTGTGGCTTAGAGCGAGTCACTTGCCATTATGTTGATTTATTTTTTATTGATTTAAGACTTATTATTGTTACTTTCTCTTATAATAATAGTTTTTGGCTAAAGGCAGTTGAGTCCAAGAGAAGAAACCTGCAGTGTCAGGTGAAATAGGACGAAGGCGCAAACTGTGTGCCCTGATGGCACTCAATAGCGGTTTACTCTAAGAGTGGACTGCACCAGAAAAGGAAAGTTATAGTTAGTAAATACAACAAAATCACTATTTGTGATCCAAAATAGGCAATAATTATATTAGAAGAACTAAAACTAACTAGCTTTTAATACCTTGTGTAACACAACCAAAAATAATTAGAGTATTACCCAATTACGTACCTCTATTTCTCAAATAGATTAAAGTTTTGATTCTCAATTACATGTCTTAATAGGATATATCAAGAATAATTCATAAAAGTCCGGCCTAGATTTATGATATCGGCCGAATCTATTCATTTATTTTAGTTATTAACATAAAGAGGTGTGGCGCCTATTGTTTGTATTAGCTCTATCAGTTTTCAGATCTGAAAACGTTACAGATGGTTAATAGAATTTTTAAACGTTTAAGGTCAACTTAAAACGTTAATAAATTATTTGTATTACTTTTCATTTGGCAACAAAGGTGATCATTTCAAACATATGTATGTCAAAATAATAGGACTTATTTTAAGTTACTTAAATATTTGTTGGAACATACAATTTAATTATTTAAAAAAAAAATTTAGAACAGCTAGTTCCACATTGTATGATGCTATCTTCAAAAGGAAAATTTTCCAGCAATTAACAATATATTTGACTAAATAAAAATTAATCAAGATATTCAAAATCTAGTTTTTGTGCCTAAATTTTATTCACTACTTTAACGTAACGGGGTATTAAATCATCGCCAACATATTTATTACAATTCAGATTATAAATCAAATATTTGTAGCCATAAAAACAACTTGCTTACTTTAATAATTGGAATAAGCAATAAGCTTTGTACCAAACTTCTGATGTAAGATTAAATTCAAACCCTTGGTGATGGAAAATGTTCAAAACCAACATTTTCTGTATTTCATTTAACTATCTGATCAATACTTGAAATTCCACTTGTACCTTCAATGCCATTACAACTAACCGCTGCGTCAAAATTAATTATTCATTTTCTTATCGTCTTAACTTAGCACATCAACAAAGAGAACAATTGTAGAACTAACTAATACTCATTTTATTAATTTTGTAGTGCAATTCTAAAATTGCATGACCTGCGTAAGAATTTGAAAACTTCTCAAAATTTAAAGGGGACCCACAACGCTCATTAATACTCGTTTCTTGAGAACGTTATTTTTGGACGCAGTCATAAAACGACATAAAGACGTTTATAAAAAAAAGATTTTATGCATGTATAGTACACAACTCACGATTCATACAGCTTAAAAGTTTATAATCTATCTAATTCTCATAACAAGGCCTTAAAAATATGAAGTAATTGAATACAATGATTAAATTAAAAAACAAAAACTGCAAGTTAAAGTGCAGCAATTAAACTTGCCACAAAGTAAAACATATTTAACAATTTAACTGGTTGGTTTAGGTATCAATTTTTGAAATTTACTTAAAGTTACTATTTTTGAGGAATTGCAAACAGATAACTTTTATTCGAAAGTGGCCAACAAAACAAAATAACTTATGATTTTGACTACTAGTCAGTGCCGTACTGTTTTTCCACAATTCTGAAGAATACTGTTATGCACGCCAGTGATGAATACAGGCTATGTATTTTCGAAGTAAATAAAACAATTTTAGGGAACTGTTAACCTACACCACTTTACAAAAACAAATTGTCTTTCAATTTTGAGATTTTTGAAAAAGTACAAAAAGATTCAGAATTTTTAACACACTGTTTCTTTTTAACGAAGTCATTTCGGACCTATGTTTATAATGATATTTTATCTTAGAATCGTCCAAATAATCACCTCTTAAAGTTTGAGTACATACTTATTTAACACCCTGTATATAAAACGAATTTTATTGTATACAATTGATTTTATATGGAGATATAATAACATAGTCTTCTTGTTTTTAAAATATATGATTGGAAAATAATAATTCAATACGTTTTCTTTAGGAAGTCATATAAGAATCTCTGCACATGTGAGTGTTTAAA
This sequence comes from Platerodrilus igneus, assembly GCA_036346225.1. Lineage (NCBI taxonomy): Eukaryota > Metazoa > Arthropoda > Insecta > Coleoptera > Lycidae > Platerodrilus > Platerodrilus igneus. The sequence goes on from JARFIW010001211.1 coordinate 94,449, forward strand.
AAGGTTAAGGACGCATATACTTTACTGACAAAATATCAAATCTTAAAAGGGAAATGAGGCAAAAGTTAGTCCTCTGCCTTTAGAAAATTTATTTGATTCTGTTACTAAAGCAATCAATGAAGCTTTGTACCGTATTGCATTGTCAACAAAACAACTGAATGGAATCAAATATTCTTATTCTCATAAGTGTATTTTTGTTTCAGGCACTGGCAATTTGGGAGCCTCTATTGTACTGTAAACAATTTCATTGCAAACGTGACTGTTGCCGCCAGCGTATTTACCCTTACTGGAATTTCTTGTGACAGGTAAGATTTGATTCTAATAAAAGCTGTCAATACCTTACACTTTAAACTATTAAAATTGAAATAGAAACTTTGAACTGTTCGGTAAGGTACAAGACATAATTGTGGTTGATTGATGAGAATAGAAACAAATTGAGTCACGTGTTATATATTTTACATAGGGGCTTACATAATAATAATAGGATCAACAAAAGCCCACTTGATTAATATTTTAGGCATGGTGCTGGGAATTTCTAAATAGACCTTATTCGCAACGTCACATATGTACCAACTATTTATGCAGACGTTTCCAGTGTTATACCGTACAATATATGTTACAGTTATTGATTTGAATAGTAGCAGTGCGTTACGCTGCCAACAATTTTAAAGTCCAATTATAAATGTTAATGTTTAATTTGTAAGTTAGATGTCATTCTCTGCTGGGTTTTGTGTCAACGACCTTGTGAATCTTTCTGTTTTTATAAATGGATATTTGGCTAATTTTTGCTTTAAACTCTTCTTTTCGGAATTCATATTAGTATTAAACTGAACTATAATCTCCGTAGAATGTGCGAGATTGGTTTAGACGTCAGAATCATGCAATTTGTTGCTAATTTGGATAAAAAAGGATAATCATGGACCATTTATTCCTTTAATAGCGGTTTGTGAGATAATTTAGTTCGTTGTTTTGTTACGTGCCAATTGGCACTTAAACATTGTTTTTAGTTTAGTTTTGATGTGCGAAAGTTTCGCGCCATAAATTTAAAAGACTAGGCGCGTATTTCCGTTACGTCACAGTGCGTTTGCGCCAGATCGCGCGACGCGAGTGGAGTAGGAAAAAAGTGGGGACAAGTGTTTCCGTGACTTTATGTAACGTAGCTTTTTTGCCAGAACCTTCGAGTGGAGTGGACGTTTTTCGGTAACGTATCGTTAGCTTTATCTATGTAGATTCTCTTGCCTAATTATCTTGTTTGTCGCCCTATACCTGGTTTCCTTGTCCATTCCCTACATAGGTAGGTGACAATTTGCAGCCGTTGGCAAACCGTAACTGCACGACCCTGGATGAACGAGCCCATGACTGCCGGAGCTGGTCCGAACGCTTTGGAAGAGCGTTGGGGGTACCATCTTTAACTACCTAAAAAGGGCCCTCCATAGCCCTGATGGACTTGAATAGAAGCCAACTTTAACCCAGGGACTTATTCATGTGAGTAATTGCTGTATAATCTATTGCCTTAAATTTATATATTTTTCCGATTATTGCGTAATATAAATTGTGCATTGCTAACGTCATTGACAGATGGGCGCGCAAAATCTGTACAAAGGTTAGCGTACCAACCGCCAATGGCGTTGCTCGCTTTTATTTCGCGCTTGCGCGATGTATTTATCTACTTTTTAACTGTAGATTATCGACCTTTTTATAAATGTAAGAATTCACGTTTAAATTGTAAGAATTGGCGCCTTAATGTGTGAGGTTATGGTACATACTTCCTTTATAAACATACAATGTATTAACTAATGTTATTTAAAAAGCTTTTTTACTAAAAAATCAATTATCTAATACCTGTTGACTTTGAAAACTTATACTCGCCTTTCGGAACACGCCTCATTCCTTTAGATGTCAAAATCAGTTGCTATGGTTATTAAAGGTGAATACCGCCATTTTAAAATTAAAATATAGTTCTTGATTATAAAATGTGTTTTAATATAGTGTTTTTCCAAATTTTGAATGTGGGATCTGTTTCTTAACTTCAGTTGTATTGTGTGCGATTAGTTTGCTTTTAGAAGCATATATATAAGCTTTTAAGAAGAATCGATCCTTTAACCTTACTTCTGTATTATACTGGTAAGTGAATTATTTATACACAAATAAATAAACAATCAACTACATAAACAATTAAGTAATTGCATGTTTTAAACATGGATATTATGAAAATTATCTATTTATATTAGATTAAAACATAACCCTTGCTTTTTTTTAAAAACTGTACCTAAATTATCTTGTGTGTTTACAAAGAAAGTGTCTTTAGTCATTTACCTGTTTGATTAGGATATTCAAACTCGCTTTTAAAGAAACCTTATGTTTACAAACGTTTACTGTAGTGAATTGCCCCTTTAGAATATCTTTTGAAAATGCTAGATTAACAGTTCTTGTTTTATTTGTTAAATAACACATTACCTACGTGTTTTTATAATTTGTAGTGTCTTTTTGTAGTTTATCAATAATATATGCCTTTATTAAATACTAACCTTGCCCGCATATAGTTTTAAACGTGTTTCTTTAGTTTTTTGGTTAATTAGCGTGATTCAATTTGAATATTATTCCTTACGAATGCTTTTATAGGAAGTTTCCACCCTTAAATATCTTTATCGTACTGACCTGAAGTATCTGTACCGTTTTTTACCTTCTGATTTACCTCAGTATTGTATACCTGATATATATTTTCTCAAATATTAATACAAAATGAATATAAGAGTTCGCAAGACGCTCGTCCTAGTTTAATGGGTAACTTTAAACGTGTATCTTATCCCTTTCAATTAATATCGCTTGACTAATTATGACCTCTCCCCCGATCGAAAAGAGGTAACCAATATCTTTTAGTTGTCACCGATTGGTTTTCTAAATTTGTTATGGTGCAACCCTTACGTAAAGCTACATCTGCAGCTATAATTAAATTTCTAGAACAAAATGTATTTCTTATCTTTGGTGTCCCTCAGATTATTCTTTGCGACAATGGAGCACAATTTATCTCTAAAGATTTTCAGAATTTCGTTAAAAGTTATAAAGTACAAAAAATTTGGTTTAACGCAAAATACCATCCCCAAGTAAATCCTACCGAAAGAGTAAATAGAGTTTTAGTTACCGCTATCTCTTCCTATATTGATTCAGACCATACTACATGGGATAAACATATTTTCAAAATTGCTCAAGCTTTGCGTATATCTAAACACGAAGCAACCCAATTCACTCCGTCATTTCTTGTTTTTGGAAGATATAACCCAATCGATGGGAGTTACTATGGTTTACTGCCTGACGATACTAAAGTAATTGAATTTGACGATAAAGTACGCTGGGACAAAGACCAACAATCATTACCTTCTATCTTTAACGACGTTAGAAAAAATTTGTTAAAAGCTTACGAAAAGAGTAAGGACCACTATAACTTACGTAAACGAAATATTTCCTTCGCCTTGGGCGAACGAGTTTGGAAAAAGAATTATGTCTTATCGGAAGCATCTAAGAAATTTTCTTCAAAATTAGCTCCTAAATTCATTTTTTGCAAGGTCACTCGTGTCATTAGTCCCCTTATCTACGAACTTCGGGATGCTGAAGGAAAACGCCAAGACAGGTGGCATATTAAAGACCTTAAGCCATTCTCTGCTGACCCAAATGCTAGTTAAGTTTTTCACGTTCCATTCCCCTGACGATTTACCTAATATTTTTTGGTTCTCACCATCAATTAGTAACTTTAGTCGCTTATTTTCTCTCTTGTACTGTGTATACCTCTTACACGTTTAACTTTACTTACCTTAAATTAGCTATCTTTTTCTTTTGGTTGACTTTTCCTTGACCATACCGTTACTTATATATCACTTCATTCTCTACACCCCCCAATATAACTCTGTGTTTCATTTAATTAATTCTCGAAGTTTTCCTACAGCATATTATTTGGTTTTTAGAAGTTTTCCTTACGTCATTTAATTTTGTGTGGTAATTGTCGTAACTTTGGTTGAAATAACTCATTGAATTTTTATGATTGGTTTTAGCTGATGTTGAGTGGATGATTTTTTTTCTTTGGGCCCACATAGGAGTCGCGACCTATGCCATTGAAAGAAATAGTTCATATTCGCAGTTGCAAAAAGCTAGGATTGTCTATTCCATGTCTTTTTCCTCTGAATTATTACAGTCACCTACATTATACTGTAGCATTATTTGTTTCTTTTTCTACTAAATCAACATAACTTATAAACATTTTTTTTTCATTCTTTTTTGTTGAACTTCGTGGTGAGACGCTATTGCTTTTTATTGATATCTTATTAAATTCTCGGTTGTTTTAGCATATTGGGACAGTGTACCTGTATTTAACTGCTTATAATTGGGCATTTTTGTGTGTTTAGGGCGCTACCGTTTTAAAAAACTACCTTAAAACAGTTTGTTTTTGTGTGAATGTATCCGTAATGATACTTTTAAGTTGTCGTGTCAACTTTTGTCTGATTTTCTTATAGTAGTGGATGCACTCGTTAGGAAAATGATCGTACTAGTTCTCTTAAGAGCTTAGTGAGTTGTCAACATATGATATATCTTATCTTGTCGGATTAATATCGCAGGTGGTCCTTCAGACTGCGATGTGTTTAACAGGGACAACTCTCTACCTTCTCTCGGACGCTTGTCCAAAATCTATACTTTTTCTTATCCCGCTGTCTCCGTTTATGCCTTATTCTTCTTTCGGTGGACCTGTTCTTGTCCCGGAACACCCGTCTGCCACATAAGAGTGATGTTCCCTCACTCCGAGCTACTGGCTACATTGGCTGGTTGAGTAGCTCCACCTTTTTTCTGTCTCTTTTGCTCAATGCGAGCCCTTCCTCTACTTTCTTCAACCTGGAAGTGCCTCTTATGCATTCCAAATAACCTACCTCCTTCTTTTTACCGTTCCTGTTTCTACTGCCTTTTTCATTTCCGTTAGTCACCGTGTGGTTTCGCGGGAGATTTTCACAGAGACCTGGACCCCGTCACTGGGAATCTTTCGTGAGGTCATGCAGTGCCGCTGTCAGCGCATGGGCACTGGCAGTGAAGGTATGTATGAGTGTGTGCATGTGTGAGTAGATGTGTATATCTTTATATACCGTGTGGGTATCGGGTGATTGTATCACCGATATCAATTAACGCCGGGTGCAGGGATGCACCCAAATGCCTTTGCCGGTCCCTCGTGCCGTTTCTTGTAAACGGACCTGCTTCACAGGTCGTTCTTTTTAGAGGGTACGAGAAATGCCCATTTAACGCCTCCACGGAGTCACTCTAAATTTACCTTTATCTATAATACCCTTAGTTTTAATATTGTTATCTTACCGATTACCTATGATAATAACCTTAGTTTAGTATCGTTATCTTACCGACTACCGTTAGTAATAACTTTTGTTTAATTTCGCGTTATCTTACCTGTTATTTTTAGTAATAACTTTTGTTTAATATCGCGTTACCTTACCTACTATCTCTAATAATAACTTTAGCTCCACTCGCAGTCAGTTCATCAAACGTTCAGCTTTCACATTGCAGTTCGTAAATAGCTCACTTGTACAATTAAGTAATTAATTTTCGACTTAGAACAATAATTCAAGATTGTCAAAATTCTATGTTCAAATCTGTTTAAAACAAATAAATGTGTTAAAGTTCAAAAGTTTTTTTAAAAAGGACCGCTCAAAGCCACGAACCTTAACTCGCATTCTACCGATATCGTTATTATACTCACGTGATAATAATGCTAGGTAGTTGCAATGTGGCCACGATGTAACGTCACAAATATTGATGACGTAGTCTATTTAGAAATTGCGAGAACTATACCATTCCTATCCGTTTCAAATGTTCTATAAAAAAAAAGCTAGGCCAGCTGATTTAATCACTTACACCGTCTCCAGCCTTTCATGCGTAAGCTATGATAGGATTACAAAAATAAGTAAATATTTAAAAATAAAGCTAAACATTCAAACACCATTAAAAATCGTAAGCAAAAGAGTAATGAATGCTTTTTTATAAGGTAAAATCGCAATTGATGTTTAATTTTCAATAAGTGGCATAATTCGTCGTTAAAAGGACCTATAGGTATATTCCATTATACAGGGTTTCAGATGGTTCGATTTTACGTTACTTAACAGCGTATAACCAAGATATCAGAGACAGGAGGTTTAAAAAGCCAGTAACAAAAACAATTACTAGAATGCATAAATATAAAGTTTATCGCGGAATAAAAAATCATAAGATTTGTAAGTTTCTTCAATTTTATTAGTTTAAGTTTTATTTAAAAATTAATGTCTCAAATTCAAATTGTAGGTTAAACTAACAGTTCACGTAAATTTATAGTTATCATCATTAGGTTGTAATTTAACTTATAAATTGGAGGAGGAGATCTAATAGTGTGCTCAAGTGAACTTGAGGGTATGGTCTCCTTAAGATAATGGAATCTCAACTATCTTCCGACTAAGCTAGGGGTCTATTCCTCGAGTAGAACTTATGAAGAGTGGTCGTGGGTGTTGTAACAAAAACATCGTTCACTTACTGACTCTAATAATACAAAATGGGGGTGCAAAAAGGACGCCACCAAGTCCATGAATTTTAAACACGGATCAGCCCTAAGGGAGGACTTGGAAGTCCTTAGAGATAAATATCGTATTTCCTGCTAAAGCAGGAGCTGTAAGAAAAAGATTATTAATATAATAATGAAGGACACAAGAGACGCACTCTTGCTACCTTGTACCATAAAGAAAAGGAATAGCTATTAATATCAATTATTTGAACACTACTAAAAATGCAAATATAGACATTAAAGTTCTTGAAAGGGCTCATTAGTGCTCCGTTATCAAGTGAGAGCTAAAAACATTAATTTGATAAAGGGTATTTATACATTTTCACCTCGACTCAATTACCCTATTCTTGAACTCACTTGTTCGAAATAAAACAATTATCCAAATAAATTAATAGTTGATCTTTAATTAAGTTTAGCTTTCTTGGTGATAAAGTTTTATATACAAAATATACATCATTAGAGTGGTCTAATCTTTTAGACACCAATATTAAATATGAAGATTAATACTGTCTTTACTAAGCATCAAAAACATTAATAATGTATTAAACATGTTTATGAGGCTTTCAAAATAAATTACTCAAAATACACAGATCTGTTACCTTGGTTTACAAGTGTGTATCAAATATTCAAAGACAAATAAAATTAGATTTAGTGATTACTTGGGGTGTAATTAAATTCAAATGACATACCATGTTAGAATTAAATAAATGTATTCATAATAATAATTATTTGCAATAATATCATAAATAGTTAATCTCTAATTCGTGCTGAAATAAATTCCAAATAGCAAAAATTTTAAAAATTACATTCTGAAACAAAGGCTATAAAAATATTGCAATGTTGTTTCATTCATCTGCCTCGCTGTTAGGTTATAGGAACAGCTGTAGTCAAGTCATATTGATAGAAAAACGCTTACCTTGTACACTGGGATTTTTCGTTGAAACAAATACCTTGTCGCAACCAGATGTTGCTTGCCATCCTTCGACAAACAAATGACGTCAGCTTACGTTCCACCTTTTGTTGCGTAATATGTTGAAACTGCAGGGAACCATCCATACGAAGTTGATGTACACTTCACTCTAGCAAATTAAAACAAAACCAAACCATAAAATAGAATGTCGTAGTACTTCATTCTCGACGTTTAAACTTTATATTTGAAGTGATAAACTCGCAAGCTTATCAACGCTGAATCTCCAGAATTAATATTCTTCACATCTTTTGTTCGTGAGAACGAAACTTGGTAAATTGCAAAGACAAAAATTCGCCAACCATTTAAATCATATTTTATAAATTCAGTGAAGTTAAAACCAACAAGTTTAAACAAATTATTATCTGAAATCCTTAAAACACCTTTTATGAATTCATTAAAATTAAAGTTGACAAGTTTGAGAAAATAATGATTACTAAACCATAGAGCACATTTTTACTAGAAAACCATAAAGCACATTTTTACTCGAAAACTTTTGAACGCATTTTATTAGAGAATCTTTGAGCGGATTTTATAACAAAACCTTTGAGCGCTATTACAAAGTTATTTAGTTACACGCAGCAATAATCTAATGCACTTACCATTATCAGAACAGCTAAAGCCGCAAGTGCTACTTGCTCTTGGTTGTGCGGCAACTTATTGCAACTCGTAGGTTGCTGGCGTAGACCTTGTCAAACTGCATGGCGTTTGTTACACGCCGAATGATCGTGCCAGATTGGTCCGTCCGCTCAACGCGATGCACACATAACACATTATGATAGTCTGACATTGGAAATGCAATTCAAACGATCAACATTTATTAATAATAACTAAACCAACATTATTAAATAATATTCGGCTTGTGATTGAGCTACACGGCCCTGATCTAAATATTTATTTACATTGCTAAATTTAATTATTTATTTAAATAGACAATGCAGTGTATTTTATGAATAATTTTAAAGGAATTTATAGACGTCAAAAAAAATTGTTACAAGGTTTTCAATCCTGCAACTGGTTGGACGCGTACCTTCATTGTTTCCTATTCTAAGCTAATCTACACCTTTCTCTGAAATTTTTATAGCCTGAATCTGTCACTATCTGTGTGCAATAGTCTAATCTAGGTCTATTTCTACCTCTGTTTTCTCATTTCTTTGGTTCTAATATATCCCGCACTAAGCCCTAGAACGTGTCCTATTATCCTATCTCTCAATTTTTACTGTTTTCTGCATATTTCTTTCTCTCCTTACAATTTCTAGTACCTTTCTGCTCTTAACTTTGTCTGTCCATTGTATCTTCATCATACGTCTGTAGCGCCACGTTTCATATGCTCCAATCTTTTTCCTGTCCGCTTACGCTACTGTCCATGTTTCACAGGCGTACATTACTAACCTCTACGTACATGCTTTCAGCAGTCTTTTGCTTGTTTCCATGTTTGTTGTCTTCGAACATAATAGTTGCTTTTTCTTATTAAATACAAAACGGCTTTGTACTAATCTTGCGTTATATGGTAGCAAAAATCCTAAACATCTTGTAAATTCAGGTTTCCTATTTGTATTCTGGTTTTAACTTATTTTCTCCTACTTTACATACTAGTACTTTAGTTTCATTTTTCGTAATTTGCATGCTGTATCTATCTCTTAGTTACGTTTCAATTCCAATAGCTGCTTGTAACTCTTCTTTGCTAGATGCTAATACCGCTATATCGTCTGTGAATCTGATCATATTAATCATTTGTTCCTGCATAATAATAGACATCTACATTTAACAGTATGCATTATCTTTTCGAAAAAATAATAAGGATAGTGCACATCCCTGTCTCGCCCTTTTTCTAAATTTACTTTTTTACATTTCTGCTGTAATTCTATTATCGCTGTTTGCTCTTTATATACGCGCTATACTATTCATTTATCCCTATAACACATCCTATTTTTTGAGTATTTCGAACATTTTATCCCATTTTACCATGTCGAATGCATTTTCCAGATCTACAAACCCTATATACATACTTTCTTCTTTTTTATTGTTTTCTCCATTATCACCCTTAAAGCTGAAATGGCACTTGTTTCTCCTAAACCTCGATCGATCGTCTCCTAGTATTCTTTCAACCCGTTTTTCCATCCGTTCTCATACAAATTTAGTTAATATTTTTGACAAGTGCGCTGTAACACTTATTGTTAGAATTTTTTTCACATTTATCTGCGCCTTTCTTTTTTGGTATAATGACTATGGTGTTATGTTTAAAATCTTTGCGTATCTCGCCTCCACTATGCATACAGTTTACAAGTTGGAAGAGATGTTCTGTTACTGCTTATCCTACGGACTTTAGAGTTTCTGCAAGCACTTTACCTGAACCTGGCCGCTTATTATTTTTCAGGCCCTTTGATACTAGCTCAAACTCATCTCTAAGTATAAGATACTCCCCAAGCCATCCATTTCAATGTCTGATTCTTGTTCTAGTGCTTTTAGTTCCTATTCTGCGTATAAATTCCTATATATTCTTGCCTTCTATTCACTTTCTTAACATGTTCGATAATGATGTCTCTTCTTGCGCCCCTTATATTTTTGCTGCACGATTTTATATTCCTATAATTCATTCTAATTAGTTCGTATGCTTCGTCTGTCCTTCCTATTTCCATCTTAGTTGGTATCTCTTTGGCACTTTTGTTCAATCCATTGTTATGACAATTTTCAACTTTATAGTTTTGAACGTCAGAACTATATACAACGTTATTTGAAACAAATATTTCTATGTGCAGCTTCATAAACCAAAAATATGAGGAACAACTCGAAGGCACTTACCTTAGTCTCTTTAATCCCTTACTATTACTTGTTCAAAGTTGGGAACGGGTAGTGCCCTTAGTCAGAAAAGGTTCATCAGCCTTCGGTTGCATGTAACTACCATTCATTAATAAAACTGAGATAAACCAAAAGTATCTATTGGAAAACGTTGAACAAACGGATACAATACTAGTTGAATTTTTAGTATAAAACTGTATTAACAAATAATTGCTCGATTACGTTAAATAAAATCAGAAATATGAATAAATTCTTGTTTTAACGTTAAGTTTAAGGTCGAAAAGGTAACGGTGATGTATTTTATAATCGTAGAAATAATACTCATCTTTGGAAAAGAATCTAAAATTTTCGTTTCTAAAATATATCTGCGGCAATGGGTGAAGCACACTCTAAGTTGTTTCCTTTACACGATATAGGAAAGCGAATGGAAGGAACTTTCCCTAAATTTCATATCCACTATCGCATTCACGAGTCCAAAACCAATACATTCAGCGTTCCCAATATGCAAATTCCAAAGTAAACTTCATGTAAAGATATATGGTTACAATAAATTCCAGCAAAAATGCCTATACCAAAATAACTATTTAAATTGGTGTAATATGGCTTCTACTAAATAAATCTCAACAAACGAATAAATTTGTAAATTTTAGAAGAGCCTGTAAATTATTAGGTTTTTTATTCTTGAGGATCGAAGTACAAGAAAACTTGAAATCGTTATGTATTTAAAGTGACAATCAAAAATTAACCTTGACGAATTAATGAACCAAAACATTAGCGGAACATTTTCGAACTAGCACTTGAGCATAAAAGCAAATCTTATGAATAAGAAAATAAAATTCTAGAAATCGCGCGAGCGTGTATACTTGACAGAATAAAATAAGTGATAAAGTAATAAATGAATTAATCACCAAAGACTGATCAAAACGCATCGACAATACAAATTCTTCTTAATCTTTTTTGGGAATTAAACCACTCATAGTTTTTAAAATCATCTTTATTTTAAAAACTATGAGTGGTTTAATTCCCAAAGAAGATTAAGAAGAATGCAAAACAAACCACAACAAACATACAGGGAGTAAATACAAATTATTTTGACAAAACAGAGCGTCACTGGCTGCTTAACCCATTAATGTCTGAAATTACATTTTGCTTACAATTTCATAAAATCCATATTCTATCATCAGAAAGTAGTTAGTTAGCGTTCACAATTATTGAAATTTAAAATTTATTAGCGAAAGCCATTTTTTTCAACCGTATGAAATATAATACGTGGCAGTGTTATCTAAAAAAAATTGGTATAAGCAAACCCCATACTGTATTATATTATTTTTATAAGTATTCATATAATATTACTTGACAAAAAATTATGACGTATAGTATTTCAAAAAACAATAGTCTAGATATAGTTCCACATTGCATTTAACACATTTGTATTTGGTATATTTTCACATTTTCCACAGGGACGTTGCTTTTCAATTTTATCATCTAATCGTATCACAACTGCTATATGTTTAAATGTCTGTGGCCGTATTCCTCGAAGACGTTCAATATCAGGCGCGACTAGCAGTGCTTCTACAATTTGCCTCTAGAATTCTAGGAGGAACATGTTTCCAACATACATGACGTTATAATAACCACATATTAACAATTGCTCCATTTAGACAAAATCTATAAATAGGAAAATACAATTTTTTATATCTTATGCGAATGCGGTATAGTACTCGTAATTTATCATACAGGAGTAGTACATTATTGGACGAATCACCGCCACATTTCCACCAGAATCCCTCATTTCCACACTCATCTGGACCAAATTTACATGTAAATTCCCACTGTAAAGTCTTATTTTTTAGGAATCTCCTCCTGCTCTCGCCTTGCTCTTCGCCTTGCTCGGACACCCCCCAACCATTTTGATTGCGTCACACCCGCATTCTTTCCACCCGCGAGATAAATCTTTCTCTACATTTCCACCCACGAGATAAACGTGTCTTGTTTGGTATCAATTAATATTAGATTTTTCTCAGCTACCCAAATCTCTAGGAATTTTTTAGATAGCGCCATCCCCAAGGGAACTACCCTCATTTTAAGATTTTTTTACCTGTAGCGACTTTTTAGCGTTCTTATAAATTTTTTTAGTCATGCGATACATTAAATTAGCTTAGAATTTTACGCAGAATTCGAATCTGCAAACAGATTTAAAATAGGACCACGCCCTGCAAAGTTACCCCTTTAAAGCTTTCAAACCTCTACATTTTGCTCTTTGCTCTATAAGCAAACCTAACAAATAGTTTTCTTCGTCTAGCCAATGCATCTTTCGAGATAAACCTACCTTGTTTGGTATCAATTAATATTAGAATTTTCTCAGCTACTCAAATCTCTAGGAATTTTTTAGATAGCGTCACCCCCAAGGGAGCTACCCCAATTTTAACTTTTCTTACCTGTAGCGACTTTTGAGCGTTCTTATGAAGTTTTTTATACATGCGATACATTAAATTAGTCTAAAATTTTACGTAGAATTCGAATCTGTAAACAGATTTAAAATCGGACCACGCCCTGCAAAGTTATACCCCTTTAAAGTCCTGATCTTCTAAATTTTGCTCTTTGCTCTATAAGCAAACCTAACAAATAGTTTTCTTCGTCTAGCCAATGCATCTTTTGATGTCCGCAAATAAATAAATCGTTTTTTCTTTATTATGAAGAAACTACCTAAAATAAGTACATCAACCCTTACATCAGGGTAATCAGAAAAGAAAAACCTTTCCATTTGGGTTATATTGAACTATGGTTTCCATTTAAAAAAAGTGAGGTTATGTTTGTAGCTTGAAAACCCATTTCCAATTAAAATTGTCATATACGCTATTGAATTCTACGTAAAAGTTACCTTACAAGCAGTTTTATTTTCTCTATAGGTTAAACCGTTAAAAGTTATTAGCGTTTGAAGAAAATGGCAAATTTCAGTTTTTCAAATATCTAAAAAGTTGAGCATTTAGGTGAGTTTTCAAAAAGCATCATACTACTCGTAAATTTCTCTTCAACTTTGCTAATTTAACCAATATTGTATCTTCTATAATAAAAAAGTTACCTATATACGGAGATAGATTGTGGGCACCCTGTATATATATATATATATATATATATATATATATATATATATATACTCATATTTAGACCAGGGTAGAAAATTAAATAATCAAATCAAATAATTTTAATTACCGTGTATAAGGAATTTCATTAAATAATACGCTTTATTAAAACCTTGAAGCATAAATAAACTCGGTCGTTTCAGTAAAATAAGAAATTTAAATTATCTATAAGACGCTTTACATCAAAAGAAGCAGTATTGAAAAGCGCAGTGGATAATTTAATTATTCCTAAACAAATGGAAATTACGTGCAAAGTTTATATTAATTAACCCTAGTTTAAGTAACCGGTAGTAAAACAAAGTGTACATATAATAATTAATATTTAAGGTGTATTCGCTAAAAAATGAAAAGGATGGAAATCAATTTTAATTGGAGTTAATTAAACCGTTAATAACATATAATAAGCATAAAAGGCTTGTGAAAACCCAATAATAGTCAAATCGTAGGAAGGTTATTTAAAATGTTACGTTTGAACACCCTGCGTGTTTTAAAAGGCAATTTCAAGTTAATTTGTTTGGATAAACATGTTGATTCTAAGGATATTGGAAACGATCAGATGCTTTAGCAGGAAATACAGAACACCTGCGTATTTTTAAAAAGCTCATTCTGCGTAAATTTGGCAAATAATTAATGTTTCAAAGAATCTTGGAGAAACCGGGACTTAGTATTTACGAGAATGTGCGATACGGGTTTATTAAACCCAGATAACAGTCCGCGTGGACTAAAATATAATCGATAATAAAGAATATAAATTTGCACCAATACGAACAGGTTAGAAAAGGAAAAGAAAATGCGTCAAGCAAAGACACATATTGTAAAAGGGCGGGATTTAAGCAACGTCAAGGGGCTGCGATTGGTTAAAAATAGGATGCATATATCAGAGGTAGAACAACAATTTCTGTATAAAAGTAATTAGTTTTTCTCGGACAACTTTGCGGGCCGTGTTGAAATTTTCTGAGATCTCAATGGGGTGAGTACTAAATTCATAAAATCGACGTGCAGGCTACAGACTGGGAACGTAGAATGAGGAATTCATTGGAATTACCCGTTTTAGGGAACAAAGCGACGTGTCGGCTATTCGCTATATATACAGGCGGGAATATGTGTTTCTCTCTTAGACTCTTAGACTTTCGACGATTCGATGCGTTAAAAGCTCGTGCATCCGCGACTTGATATTAAACAGTGCATTTTAGTTTGATTAAATAATTTAAAGTGTGCTAGTATATTTTAGTGACTCAAAATAGTTGGTTATTTTACGTGCTAACATGAATGTACTTCAGTGCACTTAGATACAAGGTAATAAAAGTTTATTATCACGGTACCAATTAGTAAAATTTACAACGACAAATGTATACCCAAAAGTAGGCAGTTTTGGCGTATATTGGTAATATTGGTAAAAGGAAGTATGAATTTCTTTGCTATTTTGCGGGGTGTTAATGACTAAATGGTTCGTAAATGTGTCTGCATCCACTGAACCAGAGGCAGATATACACAGATGAGTTCCGGAAAAGCCTAGAAACAACTTTAAATTAATGGTGATGGAGAACATTTTTAAAGCGTTGACAACTTGAAGCTGTAAATAGAATCCGGTTGGAATGGTGTGATTTACAAAAGGGACGATTACACTGAAGCTACGAGGACAATAACCTTCAGGTAAATTGTACTATTTTGTTTGACATTTTTTGTGTGTATTGAATGACTTTATAATTGATTTACTTTAAATGGACATTAGTGGAATTTTTCTAACCATAAAAATTTAATTTTAAGATGAAATTTGCTTGTTTAAGTAAAAAGGGGTATTTTGTTTTGATGTTCGGGAATAGGATGAAACTTTGGGTAGGTCTTTGAGCTCAATTAGACAAACCTGGTTAATTAACGTAAAGGGTGGTAGATGCTCCTTTATACTCAGACTCCGGTCTGCTTATATTGTTATATTAATTAGTAGGCATCCAACAAGGACTTTAATTTTGGATGCACAGTAAAATGATAATAAAATTAATCCGGAAATTCTTTTTAAAACTGAATTTTATGTTCAAATTTAATTTGAAAATTTAATGTATTCTGAATATTGATGTAAATAGAGTTAACGTTGATGTTTGTGGTAGGAATGTGTTGTTTAATTTTTATGATTGAGAATGGAAGTTATCTAGAAGAGCAGCCGAGGCGATTAACAGAAGGAATCAACGGACCAGGTGATTTATAAGGTTTCACAGCAATATATATATATATATAGAACAATTCATATAGCTCCATAGTCTTTCTTTAGCATTACTTTGTATCGCAAAATTGTAAAAACCATCTGCACTATCCTCAAACAAAACCATTCATCTTTCTTTGCCGATAAAATTTCAATTTTAGAAAGGTTTGGTACTCCCAACGCTATCATTTTTAATCCTTTTAGGGTTTGCATATACGCTTGAGCTACAATAGCGTTTCATTATCAGGCCGCGAAGGGACCTGGAGACGTTTTATTGCTACAATTCCAGATTACATTAGTATATCAGACCAATCGGTCATTGGTTGTCACTTTAAATTTAAACGCCATAGTTTTAACGCCCATTTCGAATTGACCTGCATCTTGCCGAAGTTCTAGATTACTAGAACAGGTGAAATGGCTTGCGTGTTCTAATGAGCTAAAGAGCCAAACTACAGGTCCAACCAAAGTAGTAGGGTCGTTAATGAGGAACCAGACTAAGACAGGTCCCCAAAAGAGGGCAGCAGCTCTTTAGGTCCTTAGATTGGCAGAGACTATAAGGGTCGTTATGGCAGTCTAAGACACGTTACCGCGATATGGAAGGCAACAGCAAACCATCACATTACCTCCCAAGTACACAGTGTACCTAAATTATAATAAAATGATAGCATTCTCTGGGGTAAAAGATTCTGAGTTAAAATAGTCCCCCATTTGGATCTCCGGGAGGGGACTACTTGGAGAATGCGATTGGAAAGTTAAGAATAAGAGTCGGGAACATTTTGCGAGTCGGAGCGTGGAATGTTAGATGTATGGCAAATTTCAGGGAAATCTGTAGGTTAGTTCATAATAGGAAACAATGATGGTACGTGTCTAACCAGTTCCAGGACTGAAGACCTAATGATGATGAGTTTTAATGCACCTATAAACCTATCTTGTACATTACGTTTCTAAACATTACAACAAAATATTTATTAAGCAATTCGAACTACTTTAGACCCATATAATTGCTTCTTGCTATTTAAAAGCAGTTAATTTCCATCAAATCCGTACAGGTGGTTTTGATTCGTTACTTTGGTTAACTTACAAATTTTAGTAGTTCTAGTCTATCGCGCTTCTGTATTTTAAGTTTAAATACGATGTCCTATACTATAGTATCTTCATTACTTCTTTAGTAACGCGAAAATAAGCTTTTAATCTTCAGTTTTATTATTGGTTGTTATTCTAACTTGTTTTTCAATAAAATGTACTTGTATGTGAACTACATAGACAATGGTCGCCTAGATTTACCAAAAAGACTCTGCTAGGCTAAATATTGAGGGATTCTATATGAAAACCACATAATTGAAGCTGTCAAAACATTTGCCACTCAAATGGACCTAATTTTATTTTTATAAACGTTTCTAACATATATGGACTATGTTCAAATGTTGATGTTTTACAATGCAAGACTTCATTTATTGAAAATATACGTTGAAACCTGCATTAATTTTCAACTTGTATAACAGAAGATAGAGTTACGAATAGTACTTGATGGTGTACAAGTCCCAATAATTATTGTATTCACATTTATATTATAGAAGAGAGTGAAATTATAATTTATATGAATAATATGGATAAAATTAGAAAACTTGACATTACAGGAAAAATCAAAAGTGACATACCTCAAAACCTAGAAAATGGCAATATATGTAAAATATGTAACAAGAAATTTAAAAATGAAAGAGGAGTTAAAATTCATACAAGAACAGCTCATAGAGAATACAACAACATAAAAACAAATTTTGATGTGAACAATAATCCAAGCGCTAACGACGAAAGCAGAAACCCACCGAGCGATGATAAGGAAATTTGAAATCTGAATTGTGTTTTAGCATCCCTAAAACGAAACGGTAATATAATAAAACGTATTCCAAAAAGTGTTAGACCGCAAGTTGCTATGAAATTAACTGAAGTCATAGATGAATGTGTATAATTAAATTCAATGTCAGCTTGGAAAGACCTTTTTCTGTTCCCATATAAAATATTGGCTATTCCAAATTTACGATCAAAAAATAAATCAGATACCGTTACAAAAAAATTTTTAGATAATATAAAAAAATATTCTATTCCAGATCAAGTTGAGACTCGTACAAAAAAAAAGTTTTACTTAATAAATGGATCTCAAAAAAAGTCATTTCAAAAGTTTCAGATGGTGACATATCATCTGCTATCAAAATTTTGTGTTCAAATGAAACCTTTTCAGATTATGACAACGCTACACTTGAAAACTTAAAATTAAAACATCCAAAATCTACTACAACATACCCAAACTTCGACACGCATTGTAATTTAGTCATTTCCGATAAAGATACTCTATTGGCAATAAAATCCTTCAAAACCAGCTCGGCTGGAGGTATGGATTCACTTCCCCTTCACATCTACAAGACCTTATAAGTTTTTCAACAGAGATTCATGCACAGAATTTTTTGAAATCAATAACATCATTATGCAATCTGATGCTAGCTGGAAATATAACAAACGACATATGCCCAATTTTATACGGAGCATCATTATGCGCTATAAAAAAGAAAGATGGTGGGATTAGACCGATTGCAATAGGTACTGTCTACCGTAGGTTAACATCTAAAATATGCTGTAAACACATAAATGAAAACTTAGGGAAATTATTTAGACCATTACAATTCGGTTTTGCAACCCTAAATGGCTGCGAAGTTGTAGCTCACGCTGCTCGCATATGTTTAAATAACTTTCAGGAAGAAAAAAATAGACTTTAAAAACGCTTTTAATTCAATAAATAGACATACAATTTTTGATAAAATTCATAAACATACTCCAAATTTGTCCGCCTATATAAGACAATGCTATAAACACTCTTCGTTTCTTTCTTTTGACAAATATATCATTTATTCAGAAAGGGGACTACAACAAGGAGATCCGCTAGGACCGCTCCTATTTTGTTTAGCAATTAACAACTTAATTAAATGTATAAACACGGAGTTTAATGTATGGTATTTAGACGATGGTTGCATCGGCGGCAATATTATATCCCGACACGGCCGACTGCTTGAAAAATGACAGGTGAGCATTTTTCACAAAAATTATGCCCTCGTTCGGATGAGAGGTTAAATGGAGGTCCCGTGTGTGAGTGTTGTCACGCACGTTAAAGATCCCTACCTTGCCTGGAACGGCAAGGGTTCGGCAAAATTCTAAATTTCCAGGCAACAAAAAACTCGCCTCCAGGCTAATGTAGTACCTTCTGGTGGAGCATTGGAAATATAAATGCACGGCAATATTATATCGGTTTTTGAGAACTTTAAAACAATAATTGAAAATTCCAAATCTATAGGATTAGAAATTAATTTTGAAAAATGCGAATTACTAAACATTTCACCAAAGAATAGAAAATACATTCAAGAGCTATTCAACTCTATTGTCCCAAATATTGCCATACCAGATAAAAATAATTGGACCCTACTTGGAGCACCTCTTTGTGCAGAATCAATCTCCAACTGTATAAATAAAAATTGATTCATTATCAATAATGGCCGATCGACTACGATCCAATATGATCCCATCACATATATCATTCTTCTTACTTAAAAATTGCTTTGCCATTCCCAAACTGACATACATTCTAAGATGTAGTCCAATCTGGATATATCTGACATATTAAGTTCCTTCGACAATTTACTACACAATACTCTAGAGGAAATTCTAAACATCAAACTTAATCCAACCGAATGGGCACAAGCTTCATTACCTATTAAAAGAGGTGGCCTAGGAATCCGAACGGCCCATTTACTTGCGTTACCAACATTTTTATCTTCAATTAATGCATCCTGGCTTCTAATTCAAAATATCTTTTTAAATTTCGAAAATGTTCCGAACGAAACTCCACATTTAGAGACAGAAAATTTATGGAAATCTAAAACAAAAATAACTAATATAACACACAACAAATCTATCCAGAAAGAATGGGACATGCCTTTATTAGATATTGCTTCAAAAAATATGCTTGAATCTGTTTCAAATCATATACATAAGGCACGCATTCTTGCAGTTTCATCAAAATACTCAGGTATTTGACTAGAAGCCCTACCGTGGGTTTCATTAGGGACTTTATTAGACAACAATTCTTTTAGAATCGCCGCAAGACTTAGATTAGGCGTGAAGTTATGCACATCACATACATGCATCTGAGCAACTGAAGTAAATGAATTAGCTATTCATGGACTTAGTTGTCGTCTTAGCGCAGGCCGTCACGTACGTCATAATATCATAAATGACCTATCCTTCTATCCTTGAACCTTATTATTTATTCAGAGATGACGGCAAAAGGCCAGACGGAATTAGTTTAATACCATGGAAGTTAGGGAAAGCAGCAATTTGTGATTTTACTTGTTGTGACACACTTGCTCCCTCACATGTAACTGCTGTTCACATAAACCCGGTTCTGCAGCAATTACCGGAGAAAACATAAAATTAAAAAAATATTCTTCCTTATCAGATCTTTATCTATTTTATCCAGTTTCGATCGAAACCTTCGGAACCTTTGGAGAACTAGGATTAAAATTCTTAAAAGAAATAGGCAAAAGAATTACACACAATACATACGACAATAGAACAACTGACTTCCTGTTACAGAGGATTGCTTTAGCAATTCAAAGAGGAAACGCTATTTCTGTTCTCGGAACAATCCCACCATCTAAAAATCTAAAAGAATTTTCTGTTTTACTCTCAAAATCTTTAGATAATAACACGTACACTAAAAACAATAATAAAACAGATTCAATCGTTAAACATGTATCTGATTTATTTTACTTAGATTTAATTAGAAACCAGAAGAATGACCATAGATCTCTTACTATAAACAACCTAAAGGAAAACGTTAATGTTTCAAAAACAAACAATACAATGAATAATGAATTCACATCCAAAAGTGAAAGTATTGAAGATAAAAAAATGGGAGAAACAAAAAAACAAAAAGAACTTAATGTAAATTTTCCAAGAACACGTGGTTTAAAAAATTTAGGCAATACTTGCTTTTTCAATTCCGTTATACAATGTCTCGGACAAACACCATACTTATTACAATTACTTTTTGAAAATTCAAATTCAGAACAATATTTCCAATTACCTAATTCATTTGATGAAGCTTTGGAAAAAGGGCACTCTTTAAAACACATTTTAGCACAAACGCTAAAAGAATTACTAAATAGTAAACCAGAAATATATAACCCCAGTATACTGCTTTCAAGACCTAAGCAAACAATGCCACAGTTTGCTGGAAACAAACAACACGACTCTCATGAATTGTTACGACATCTATTAGAAGCAATACGTGAAGATCATTTAAGAAATTATCAAGCAGTAATTTATAAAAAACGGAACTAAATCCAAAAATAAATTCATCGTGTATTGAAAACTATAGAGAACGTATACAAATTTATGAACAGCAGAACTTTGAGCTATTATTACCCACTGAACAGGTATTTCGAGGCGCATTAATTAGTACAATTCAGTGCCAAAATTGCAACCACATTTCACATCGAGATGAACCCTTCCTTGATCTGAGCTTGCCAATATCAGAAAAACAAATTTCTCCATTATTTCATCACAAAATAAAAGAATTTGACGAACATAAATCATCACAACACCAAATAAAGAAAGAAAAACTTATAATTAAAGAATCTCACAGAAAACAACAAAAGTGCTCTAATCAAGTAGGATCTACTGGCAACCAAACTGTCACTAGCCGAATTTAAAAATCTAAAGAAAGCAGTCCAAGAGGCCAATCTTACATTAATAGAGAAGATACCATCGACAGAAATACATCCTTATTTAACGACAGCAAGAAAATACATAATGTCTATGGTATACAAAGATGAAAAAACAAATGAAGAACATTATATAAACGATACATATAGAAATACTATAGTGCCAAAATATCAATGTGAAAAAACTGATTACTCCGTGCAATCTTGTTTAAACCAATTTACTGCATGTGAGTTACTTACCGGAAATAATAAAATAGTCTGTGATTGGTGCACAAAGAGACAAGTTGGACCTGATAAAAAAAAAATGTTTATACCAATCCCATTAAGCAAATTTTAATCAACATTCCACCTCTTGTATTGATTTTACATTTACAAAGATTTCAAACCCTAAGATTTCGGTCAACAAAATTGAATGACCAAGTATCGTTCCCTATATTACTGGATTTAACACCATTTTGCTTAAAAGAATGTCAAAACCTTCAAGGGCTGAACTTTAATCAATCCAAAGTATTATACACATTATACGGAGTTATACAGCATAACGGTTCTATTCATCATGGACACTATGTCGCATATGTAAAAGTAAGAACGACGTTAGACAACGACAGTCACCGTTGACAATTCTTACCTAAAAATAAAAAACATTTATTGTTTTCACAACGCAAAACCACAAAAAGTAATACTGACATTTCAATGGGAAAATGGTATTATATTAATGACTCAAATATTTCAGAAGTGCCTGAAAAAAAGTCCTTGAGACACATGCATATTTATTATTCTATGAACAAATATTGTAATGTTTTTACTTTAACTAATTGTATATGTATGTAATGTAGTTATTATTTAAATCCAATATATTTTAACATTTCACTTTAGTAATTAATCATAATTAACATATACTTAGCTTTTATTGTATATTCTAATTATTTTTGTTTTCCTAACTATAAATTATACGAATTATGTTTTCAGGTACCTTGCTATAGTATATCCTCTACAGCCGCGCATGTCGAAAGCTTCGTCAGTAATAACTATCCTCTGCATATGGGCAACAAGCATGATAAGCGCCTTTCCCTGTTTACTTTACTCAACGACCATAACGTACAGGTAAGTACTATTATAGTCAATGATTTGATTGTTACAAACTTAAAAAACCATTATCTTTTGAGTTGATGCTGGTACCGGTGTTATACCTTTTTATATTTTTTCACTATCGTTTATTAAAAGTAAATAACCCTAGAGCCTGGTTAAAAATACGAAGTCCACTTCATCATAGTTAAAGGTTCGTCCAACATTAAAATTAATAAATGTCAACCAAAAGAGCACAATAAAGAATCTACATTATTTACCACATTGATTTTTAACATTTTAAAGTGTATCAATGCAAACGTTTAATAGAAGAAAAATGCATACAATCGTTAAACACATGCACGCGTGCGCACACGCACACACACTCAAACACCACACACATCCACGCATGCTCGCACGCACGCATGCACACGTATGCTCGCACGCACGCACATACGCACGCACGGGCGTACCCACACGCGCACTTATACACATATTGCTGTGCTTTCTGTTTTCTCGAAATTAAAATTCCACCAATGAATCAAATACAAAGGTAGCTGCCAAATGTTCTCCAATTTATATACGAGATTAATTGTGTAACGTGTCTAGGCTGCAGGCAACAACATCTTTGTGTCGGCGTTTTAACCAGTACTGAACTTCTTCTGCTATGCGCATTTGTTTAAAATAAAACAACCCATCTCTGAGGTTACGTTTCTGTTACCTTCCAACAATTACCTGAACGATATGCTTCTTATGCATTTTGCTATTTTAAATACCTCGATTTATTGGTTTAAGCTTCTGAATAATTGTAAATCTTGAAATGTAATCTTTCATGCAATCTTTGGCTATTAAATGTAAATGAAAACTCTTTAAGAATATTTCTACATGCATTAAATTTAAATATATGAAAATTGGAATGCTTCAATTATTAAATAATAACGAAACCTTCTTTTAGAAACACACGCTATACGCACATAAATGGTTTAATATACTACTTCGTTTTCGCATTTTCTCGATTTTATAAAATAAAATCTTTGTCATACGTTATAATACATCCGGCACCATGACGAAGTTTTAGAATACTAGAACGTGTGGAACGGCTTGAGTACTCCAATGAGCTAAAGAGTCAAACCAAAGGTTTTACCAAATTGGAGGGATCTTTGGTGATGAATCAGACTAAGACAGATCCCCGAAAGCAGGGCTGCAGCTCCTTCGGAACTTAGAGTGGTAGAGACCATAAGGGTCGGTATCGCATTCTAAGGCACACTCTTGCAATGTGGAATGCAACATCAAACCACCACCATACCTTCCAAGTTCACAGCGTACTTAAATTGTAATAAATATGATGGCATTCCCTGTGGTAAATGGTTTCAGAGTTAAAATAGTCCCCCATTCGGATCTCCGGTAGGGCACTACTCCGGAGGTTTCGATCGAAAAGTTCAGAATAATAGTCGGCAACATTTTGCGAGTCTGAGCGTAGAATGTTAGAAGTATGAAGTAAGTAGGGAAGCTAGAGAAAATGAATAGGATAGCACTAGACATAGTAGGGATCAGCAAGGTTCGGTGGCCAGAGACGGGGATTTTTAGAATCAAGATTTCAGGATAATTCATACAGAAGTAGAGGAAGGAAATTTAGATGTGGGGATAGTTACGCGAAAAAAGATAGGATATTGGATAGAAAATTACTTACAAAAAAGCGAAAGAATACTCATGGTTAAATTAGAATCTAAACCTGTAAACACAGTAATAATACAAGTATACATGCCCACCTCTAGCTTCTGCAGCGAAGAGGTAAAAGCGATCTACAAAGATATCGAAGACATACTAAGATACGTAAAAGAACATGAAAATATAATAATTATAGAGATTTTAATGCAGTGGTAAGTGAAGGTAGTGAAGGAGCGGTAGTAGGTTTATTTGGTTTAGGCACGAGAAACGACAGGGCTGGTGAAATTTTACGACAAGAACAATTGATCATCACAAAAACATTATTTCAACATCATGTTAGAAGACGATATACGTGGAAGATGCCAGGAGATATATAAAAATATCAAATAGATTACAATCTTTGTTAGACAACGGTTTATGATGCAAGTAAAAAACTGTAGCAGCTACCCAGAAGCAGATATAGATACTGACCACAACATCGTAATTATGAAGGCAGCTCTTAAATTTAAAAAGTTAAAAAAAAGAAACAGAAAAAGGCACTTTGACTTTGAGAAAATAAAAGATAAAGATATCCACGAAAGATTTGAAAAAAGTCAAATGAATTGCTGAAAGATATCGGGAAAATTTCTTATTCTAAGGAAGTAAAAATAGAATGAAATAACATTAAATCCAGCTTAGACATGGCGGCCAGAGATATTCTGGGGTATACACAAAAGAAAACAAGAAACCACGGATAACAAAGGATATCTTGAATTTAATAGAAGAAAGACGAAAATACAAAAATAGATCAGATGAAACAGGAATACAAAATACAAAGTCATAAAATGGGAATTTATTCGCAAATGCCGGAAAGCTATAGAACAATGAATTGATGAAAAGTGTAAAGAAGTACAAACTAAGATGGAAATAGGAAAGACAGACGAAGCATACAAACTAATTAGAATGAATTTTAGGGATATCAAACCATAAAGCAAAAATATAAGGGACGCGGGAGGAAACGACATTATGGAAAATGTAGAGAAAGTGGTGTTAGATGTCAAGAATATATAGGGAATTTTGATGCAGGAGAGAACTAATAGCATTAGAACAGGAATAAGACATTGAAAATGATGACATGGAATAAGTTTGAATTAGCATTATAGAGACTGAATAATACTAAGGCGCCGGGTAGAGATAAGGTTCAAGGAGAAACTGTAAAAGCCGCTGAACAAGCAGTAACAGAACGTCTTTTCCAACTTGTAAGCTATATGTATGGGACAGGCAATATACCCAAAGATTTCAAACGTAACATCATAGTAACTATAGAAAAAGGCGCGGATATATGTCAAATTTTTCGAACAATAAGTTTGACAGCACACGCGTCAAAAATATGAACTAGAATTGTACAAAAGCGAATGGAAAAAACGAGCTGAAAAAATACTAGTAGAAGATCAATTTGGAATTAGGCGAAACAGGGGAACACGGGAGGCTATTTTAGCTCTGAGGGCGATAATGGAGAAAACAATAGAAAAAAGGGGAAATCGTTATATAGTGTTTGTAGAACTGGAAAAAGCATTCATCAATGAACAATGGAAAAAATACTCAAAAAGATTGGAATGAGTTTTAGGGATAGACGGATAGTACATAGCTTATAAAAAGCAAACATCGGTAATAGAATTAGAGCAGGAACGTAGAGAAGTAAATACTAGGAAAGGGGTTAGATGGGGATGTGCCCTATCACCTTTAATTTTTAACTTGTATATTGAAGAGGCAATAAATACTGTCAAATACAGGAAGACATTTGGAATTACTATGTAGGGACAAAAGATTGATATGCTTAGATTTGCAGATGATATAGCGGTATTAACATCTAGTAAGGAAGAGGTAGAAGCTGCTCTTAATGAAATGGAAACAGTTCTAATAGAGAGATGCGGTATGAAAATTAACAAAAATAAAACTAATGTACTAGTATGCAAAGGTGAGAAAAATAAATCAAAAACAAAAATACAAATAGGTAACGAGAACTTACAAAAGGTTAAGGATTCCGGCTACCTAGAAAGCCAAATAAGGCAAAATGGGAAAAGCGCAAAAAATATGAAACAAATATTAGCACAAAGTCCTACTGTATTTAACAAGAAACTGCAACTACTGTGTTCAAACACAACAAACATAGAAACAAGGAATATATTGCTTAAAACATATGTGTGGAGCACAACACCGTATGGCTGTGAAGCTTAGACACTAAGAGAAGCGGATAAGAAAAAGGTAGAAGCCTTTGAAATGTGGTGCTACATACGTATGATGAAGATATCATGCACAGACAAAGTTAAGAACAAAGAGGTACTAGAAATGGTAGAGGAAGAAAGATATATGTGGCAAACAGTAAAAATAGGAGAGATTAGATGATAGGCCACATATTAAAACATGAGGGAAGAGTACGGAATATATCAGAAGCAGAGACAGTAAAAAAGCGAGGTAGAGGTAGACCTAGGTTGGACTATTGCACACAGATGGTGAAAGATGTAGGCTGTGGAAATTTCAGGAAAATATGTAGGCTAGTTCAGAATAGAAATCAATGGAGGTACGCCTCCAACAAGTTCCAAGATGGAAAACTAATGACGAAAAGATAACTGTACTTAAACATGATGATTGTTAGAAACAACTAAGTATTGGCTGTGCAATTTTCTCGAATAATGTTAATCGTGCAAAAGGATTTACTGGAAAGTTATTAATTCGGTAAATGTCTAAGTGTTGGGGGATTTTGTCAGCCACAGGCTGCGTAACCCTCTTCACATACCATTGAATCTTGGTGAAATAGGGTATGTAATTAGAAAACAATAGATGGGGAACCGGGCTTTATAAAGGCTGTGTCAGAATTTCAGGGAACTGTATTGGCTAGCTCAGAATATAAATAGGTGGAGGTACACGCCCAACCAGTTTCGAGGCGAAAAACCAAATGACGAAAAAATAAGTGCACTTAAATTATAAACAACTACAGGTGTTGGTCGTGAAATATTTTCGACTAATGTTGATTGGGCGAAAGGATGTATTGGAAAAACTATTAGTTTGACAAATGTTCAAGTGCTAGGGGAACTTGACAGCCACAGGCTGCTTACCCACCTTCACATACCACATGCCAAGATTGTAAAAGGAAGAAATATCAATCAATACAGTCACATCACAAACTACGTACTTAATTGTTAGTGCATAAATATTAATAAAGTAAATACTCCCTGTATGTTTGTTGTGGTTTGTTTAGCATTCTTCTTAATCTTCTTTGGGAATTAAACCACTCATAGTTTTTGAAATTATTATAAAAGATAATTTCAAAAACTATGAGTGGTTTAATTCCCAAAGAAGATTAAGAAAAATTAATAAAGTAATTTAAACAGCCACACACCATTAGGGTTGTTGATGGTCAACATAATAAAAAATTACAAATACCCAATTTTTGAAGCACAAACGGGAAAAGTTTTCAACGTTCAAATACAAAGAAAGAAAGGTGGAACAGCACTGCCACGGGCAAGTTGACACACAAGTTTATATTGAGCATTTGAGCTAGAGATAAGATGGAGATGAAGTTCGATTATAAGACGGTGCAGCTAGTAATAGGGTGCGGGGCTCTGAAAGCCTACCTGCAAAGATTCGGACTGACCGAGAACGACCGGTGCGAATGCGGTGAGGGCGCAGAAAGCGCCGAGTACATGCTGTTTAACTGCCCGATCAAGACGCCTAACAGAGGTTGGCGGACAGGAAGCTAGCTGTCGAGGGGCTCGAATGGCCCAAGGACGTAGAAGACATTCATGTAGTAGGAGGTAGTTTAGACTTGACATAAATTTATTTTGTGGCAAACTTAATTTACAAAAAATTTAAAAAACAAAAAAAATGAAAAAGCAAAAGACAAAAACAACATACCTAAATCTCTAAATATGCGCGATAAATTTCACACTAAATCAAACATAGTCTTACCTAAAACGCGCGTAACAAATACAGGGTATCAAATCAAAACTTTAAATAGGGCTAATAACTAACAAAACTAAATCAGATATTCTAATTAACTTAATCCACCAAAATAAATCAATTAAATTAGATTGAAACCAGGCATCTTTTTCAGGATTTAAAAGTGATAGTGGTTGGGATTCCCCATGTCATATAGTGCTTATTCACCAGGACTTTAATAGTGCATACCCATCTCCTCTTAGCAGTTAGAGATAATTAGATATAATTAGACGACCAGATTCGGATCCTGAAGAAATTTATACTCGACGTATTTATAAATATTGTGGTGGCTGTATTCGTATGAGCATTGATTTGCATCAATAAGTAAATTTTGCAGTTAATTTTGAATGAGTGCGTTATAGTGTGATAGGGTTAGCCGACATAATGCTTGTGCCAGCGCACCTGATAATTAAAGTGACCTTTTTGCTTTTCTATGCACTGCTATATGCTTGTATGCTTAATGCTTTATTTATATATTTGTATTTTATACCTCTATATTTTATCGTTTTGTCGCTTGTTGATTTGTTTTGTTTGGCGTTTTGCCTACTTTTGGTCGTAGTACATTGAAACTAGAATAAGCCAGTTAGGGAATGATAACGAACGTAAGGGAGGACTTTAGGTTTAAAGTTAGACTAGGGCGTCGATATTGTAAATTTATAGAGTGGAAACAAATAGCCAGATTTGCTATTAATAAATTTTGCGCATGCTTAGATATTCTAATCTATTAGTAAATATAATTAAGCTAGATTTGGACAGTTTTAAGTCTACCCTTCAGGTCGCACAGTTAAACAGAGCTGGCAGCTGCTATCCGGTATTACGCAATACTCCCTTTTTACTTTCTACTTTCTGTCTTGTTGATCAGACACACTCAAAAGTCGATGCTATGTGTACCATTATTTAAATCCTAGCTTTAGTTTTAGTTTTTAAATTATATTTACGTTTAATTAATTTTAGGGCCCAATTAATTCGAAGCACGCAAATTTTTCGCACTTAAACCCAATGTACTACCTTTGAGTGGGGCATTGGGTACGTGGCCGTAACTCTAACGGCCCTTACTTACATTATACTGTACTATGTCTAGTAGCAAACATACTTTGCTACATGTCTATTAAGTTGTCTGAGCCAGATCATCAGAACACATCAAAATATATGTAGGAATTATTTGCTAATTATTTGCTTTTTTTGCTGATAAAACCAATTTTTGTGCTATATCTGTAAAAAAGTTACAAGTGGCTGGGTAGTTTAATATTAAGCTATCTAGCCAAATAAAAAAAAATACCTACACAAAATAAAATAAAAAAAATAACAATATATAAATTATTTGCTATTTTTTGCTACCATTTGCAAAAGAAAAACAAATTTTCAAATAATAAAATAAATATCGATATCTACAAGAGTGAAATACATTAAAGAAATTAATTGCTGGCATGACTAAAGAATACCTACGTTTTAAGAATTATTTACTCTTCAAATATACAATTCCCAAATTATCGGAACACATCAAAATATATATACGAATTATTTGCCTTTTTTGCTGATAAAACCAACTTTTTGCTATATCTGTAAAAAAGTTACAAGTGGCTAGATAGCTTAATATTAAGCTATCTAGCCAACTAAAAAACTACACCTACACAAAATAAAATAAAAAAATTAACAATATATACATTATTTGATATTTTTTGCTACCATTTGCAAAAGAAAAAAAACAAATTTACAAATAATAAACTAAAAAAAATAACTACACAAAATTAAATAAAAAAATTAACAATATACAAATTATTTGCTATTTTTTTGCTACCATTTGCAAAAAAAAAATAAATCAAATTTTCAAATAATAAAATAAATATTAATATCTACAAGAATAAAGTACGTTAAAGAAATTAATTGCTGGCATGACTAAAGAATACCTACGTTTTACGAATTATTTACTCTTAAAATATGCAACTCCTAAATTATCAGAACACATCAAAGAATATGTAGGAATTATTTGCTAATTATTTGTTTTTTGCTGATAAAACCAATTTTTTGCTATATCTGTAAAAAAGTTAAAGTGGCTGGTTAAAGTTAATATTAAATATCTCGGCCAAATAAAAAAATACCTATTTTTATTTACATTTAAATAGAAAAAATCAGAATTTCAAATATATAAATTATTTGCTAAATTTTTTTTGCTGAAACCATTTTGCTAAACTGAAAACAGTTTTAAATAACTTATTTAAATAAATACTCGCCAAATTACAAGAAACATACAAAATATAAAGAATTATTTAATTATTTGCTTTTGCATACTCAAAGAATAAACAATTTTCAAGTAGTAATAAATATGAATTACTATACTTCAAAAATACAACATACCTATACAAAATAAAATCAAGAACATTTCAAAATATATATAGGAATTATTTGCCAATTATTTGCATTTTTGCTGATAAAACCAATTTTTTTGCTATATCTGTAAAAAGTTACAAGTGGATGGGTAGTTTAATATTAAACTATCTAGCCAAATAAAAAAAAATACCTACACAAAATAAAATAAAAAAATTAACAATATATAAATTATTTGCTATTTTTTGCTACCATTTGCAAAAGGAAAAAAACAAATTTTCAAATAATAAAATAAATATCAATATCTACAAGAGTAAAGTGCATTAAAGAAATTAATTGCAGGCATGACTAAAGAATACCTACGTTTTACGAATTATTTACTCTTAAGATATACAACTCCCGAATTATTTGCTCGCGAAATTAAATGTTCAAACGATAATAATGGCCTTTTGTGGTTTTTATATTAATTTCGTGAGCAAAAAATTAGGATTTGCATAATTTAAGAGCAAATAAATCAAGCTACATGATTTTGAAATTATGATAGAAGCAATTAATTTTTTAAAAACACTTTACTCTTGTAGACTCAGGCCAACTTATATTATTATTATCGTTGGAACATCTAATTTGGCGAGCAAAAAATTTGAGAGCTGCATATCTAAAGAGCAAATAATTTATAAACAATGTAAACGCTATAGTTGTGCCAGCAATTAATTTGTTTAATGTATTTTATTCTTGCAGATTCGAAGTTGCTGGATGGTCTTTTGCCGGTTTTTTTTATTTTAGTTGGCTAAATAGCTTAATATTAAGCTATCTCGCCACTTGTAACTTTTTACAGATATAGCAAAAAAATTGGTTTTATCAGCAAAAAAAGCAAATAATTCCTACATATACTTTGATGTGTTCTGATAATTTGGGAGTTGCATATCTTAAGAGTAAATAATTCATAAAACGTAGGTATTTTTTAGTCATGCCAGCAATTAATTTCTTTAATGTACTTTATTCTTGTAGATATTAATATTTATTTTATTATTTGAAAAATTGATTTTTCTTCTTTTGCAGATGGTAAAAAGAGCAAACAATTTATATATTGTTAATTTTTTTATTTTATTTTGTGTAGGTATCTTTTTTTATATGGTTAGATAGCTTAATATTAAACTACCCAGCCACTTGTAACTTTTTTGCAGATATAGCAAAATAATTGGTTTTATCAGCAAAAAAAGCAAATAATTCCTACATATACTTTGATGTGTTCTGATAATTTGGGAGTTGCATATCTTAAGAGTAAATAATTCATAAAACGTAGGTATTTTTTAGTCATGCCAGCAATTAATTTCTTTAATGTACTTTATTCTTGTAGATATTAATATTTATTTTATTATTTGAAAAATTAATTTTTCTTCTTTTGCAGATGGTAAAAAAAAAGAGCAAACAATTTATATATTGTTCATTTTTTTATTTTATTTTGTGTAGGTATTTTTTTTATATGGTTAGATAGCTTAATATTAAACTACCCAGCCACTTGTAACTTTTTTGCAGATATAGCAAAATAATTGGTTTTATCAGCAAAAAAAGCAAATAATTCCTACATATACTTTGATGTGTTCTGATAATTTGGGAGTTGCATATCTTAAGAGTAAATAATTCATAAAACGTAGGTATTTTTTAGTCATGCCAGCAATTAATTTCTTTAATGTACTTTATTCTTGTAGATATTAATATTTATTTTATTATTTGAAAAATTGATTTTTTCTTCTTTTGCAGATGGTAAAAAAAAGAGCAAACAATTTATATATTGTTAATTTTTTTATTTTATTTTGTGTAGGTATCTTTTTTTATTATGGTTAGATAGCTTAATATTAAACTACCCAGCCACTTGTAACTTTTTTGCAGATATAGCAAAATAATTCGTTTTATCAGCAAAAAAAAGCAAATAATTAGCAAATAATTCCTATATATATTTTGATGTGTTCTGATAATTTGGGAGTTGCATATTTTATGAGTAAATAATTCATAAAACGTAGGTATTCTTTAGTCATGCCAGCAATTAATTTCTTTAATGTACTTTACCCTTGTATATATCGATATTTATTTTATTATTTGAAAATTTGATTCTTTTTCTTTTGCAAATGGTAGCAAAAAAATATCAAACAATTTATATATTGTTAATTTTTTTTTTAATTTTGTGTTGATGTATTTTTAGTTGGCTAGATAGCTTAATATTAAGGTATCTAGCCACTTGTAACTTTTTTACAGAAATAGCAAAAAAATTGGTTTTATCAGCAATAAAAGCAAATAATTATCAAATAATTTCTATATATATTTTGATGTGTTCTGATAATTTGGCTCAGACAACTTAATAGACTTCTTTGCTACTATAACTTGATAATGCGTATGTCTGCTGGTTCAGAAGTAATGTTCCTTGCAATCTTGTCTTGATGATGTTCTTGAGCTAGTAGGAGAAGTGTTGACTATATCAGTTTTTAATATGACGTCGATCAAACCCAGAACACATATTTATTAATCATAACACCACGAAAACTCAGAATAAAAATATTTTGCGACGGTACAGCGCATTTTTGCACTTCAATGTTTTGATTTTTCTTAACCCTAAGTATCCTTACCTACGAGGCTTGTCCAATTGAAACCCATCTTTGGTTCAGGAAAAATTTATTGACAACTAAATTTACAAATAATTACCACTACGATTAAGGCACATATCATATTGTTACGTCAACCTATGTATACCCTACCTAAAGAAATCTTGTGGCTGCTGCTAGAAGAATTCTTTCACGGCGTTTTGTACTTCTTCGTCCGACTGAAAACGGTTACCTTTTAACGCTTTTTTCCAGTGACCCAAAGAGTAAAAATCGCAAGGCGATAAATCGGGGCTATCGGGTGGATGCTCTAATATCCTCCATTTCTTTGGCTGTAGATTTTCTTTCACTACGTTAGCATCATGAGGTCGAGCATTGTCATGAAGCAGAATGACACCGCGCGAAAGCTTCCTTGATCGTTTTCGTCTTATTGCTTGTTCAAAGTTTCATTGTACAGGTTTGCGTTGATATGCACCCGAGGTTCTGTAAATTCTATCAACAAGCGTCCTTCACACGGAAATTGAATGACCGCACGCTGATCACATTTGGTCGGATTGTTAACAGCAAACGTCATTTCAAAGTCACAATACTTTAAATCGCTGTCAAATATATACGAGAGAAACTGACCAGTTGGAAGTTTACAAACACCACTAACGTTGCAAAACGTCAGTTGAGTGATTACAATTGTTTCCAAGGCTAACCTGATCAAAGATGGGTTTCAATTGAATAAGCCTCGTACTATTTATAATTTAATGGTTACAAATACTTACCTGTTTACCGAGAGTGCTTCGGAAATATGCATATGTTTGATGAGCAGATATCAAAAATCACCAGTACCATCAAAACTTGTTCCCTACAATAATAATGCGCTAGTATAATAACAAATATAAATCTCGTAATCAAAATCTTTCAGTGAGAATATAACCTATATCTTTTTAAAATGAATTTATCAGGGTTCAAACGAAAAAGCTTCATTTTCAATCTAAAAAACAAAGCCCTACACAAAAACAAATTGTTATGAAAAAATTCCAATATAATTTCAAATAAAATTTATTATGTGCCACAAATTGTCCTATCCACTTGGAAACTCCAATTTCAGGGACATCTGTAATACCTTTATGGTAATTTGAAATTTTTTATTAGCTTTGAGCTTTGTCGTAAATCATCCGTTTAATAATATATTATATAAGTGGCTCACCACAGAGAAAATTATATAAACGTATCGTAAAACAAACGTTTGGTATTTTCTTCCAATCGCAAGATTCTTTTAAAGCTCGAAGTAAAGCAGAACCGAAATAGCGTCCCGAATTCATTAGGATATTATACAAAAAGCGTGATAAAGGCATTGCAGGAATTATTAAAAATTTTAAGGTTGAGGGTCTTTTTAGCAGTACACATCAAGTTAATACGAATTTATTAAAATGAGGAAATTTAACACACCTGGTTAACTTAAGCTTTCAACCGGTCCCGTTTTAATATTGAAAACCTGCTGTTCTTTCTTACAAACAGGGAATTTCATACAAAGCAGTTGGGAAGGTTTAACGTGAAAAATACGAATCGACAGCAATCTAGCAATATTATTCAGTTTAAAACTTTATTTTGAATTTTCAGAAGTTGAACTGTAATTGATTAGAAACGTCTAGTGAAATCGCTCAGTAAGAGAACACCGGAGATTTGTTTTAAAAGAAAATTAGATATGAAAAGTATCGCACAAAGAAAGCTACAACGACAAAATCTTTAAATAAAACACGTTTAAAATATCTCTGTAATATAAATTAATAATAGTGTAACGTTTCTATTTTACGTCCTTGAACAGTGACATTGGCTCTCCGTTTCCTTAAACCTAATTTCTGACGGCACCTTTCAGTCATAAAACTTTCCATGGATCCGTTATCTAATATTACACGAACAGGTTGCAAGTTTCCTTTATAATCAAGCACCGACACCATTGCCGTAGCTAACAGCGTGGTTGTGTGTTCTAATGACGTCGAAATCAACGAGCTAGTGGCAGGTTGTTCAGGCACAACCAACGACGACAGATTGTCTTCACTAGGTCTACTAGTAGAAGTAAGTCTAGGCGCCGCTCTCCGAGAAGACGCTGACCTTTGACGATGGGTTTGTCTGCGTGGCGACACCGATTTTTCTTGTTTATCGAAGTGAAGCAACGAATTGTGTGACTGATGACATTTTTTACACGACCAATCTGACTTACAATTTCTTACCGAATGTGAAGTGTTTAAACATTTAATACAAAGATTTTTAAACTTTACCACTTCAAATCTTTCGTGAGGGGTTTTATCGAAAAACTGCTTACATCTATAAATAGGATGCACCGCTTGACATAAACTACAATTTTTACCATCATTGGTGGTACCAACTAAAGAACTTTTAGCCGAAGTGCTAACAAACCTTCCTTGTTCTCTTTCTTTAACGGAATCTCGAGATTTCAAGCATGTTCCTGAAGCAATGTCATTTATTTCCAACACCTTACATTGTTTTTCAATGTACAACCTTAAATCTTTGAACGAGGGAATTTCGTCATTATTTCCTAATTCGAAACGCTTTAAAATGTTTGTATCTAATTTTTTTGATAATAGATTAAACAACATCTGCCTTAACGCGAATATATTTTCATCGAAACAACTAATTAATTGCCGGAGTTCCGCATGCGAGTATGAGGAACTGATCTTAGGGCATTTTTCAAGAGCATTAAAATATGTTGAAAGTAATAACCTCTTGGACTGAAAACGATTAGTAATGATTTTATATGCTTCTTCGTATGCTTAATCATTTAATGGCAAGTGTTTTATCAATGCACGCGACGACTCATCTAATGTATCAACGAGATGGCAAAATTTTTCAACGGGTGACAAACTGACATTATCATGAATCAATCGCTTATAAATTGCATGATAACTCTCAAAATCTGAAATGCATCCCGAGAAACGTGGGACAACAAGATGTTTCAAGCAAATCCCACAATTTAGCGACAAAGAATTATTCATATTTTCCACCTTTGGGTTATTTTCTACCCGATCTAATTCGCATTGTTCAGCGATAATGCGAATATTTAATAGATAGTCATCGATTTTCACCCTAAGGGCCGAGAATTCGTCTAATTGTTCACTCTCTTTATCAAAGAAAATATCCTTGCAAAACGATTTGAAATGGGTTTCAGTATGCTCGAGACTTTTAATCGATGCTCTAATTAAAGCAATCGATACATTTTCCGGTTGATTAATTTTACTGTATATATGATCCAACCTTTTAACTACAAATCTAGCTTCAAGAATAGCTTTATCAATTGATAGAACCATATTTGATTAATGATTAATGAACGACAATAAAA
Organism: Platerodrilus igneus; assembly: GCA_036346225.1. Taxonomy (NCBI): domain Eukaryota; kingdom Metazoa; phylum Arthropoda; class Insecta; order Coleoptera; family Lycidae; genus Platerodrilus; species Platerodrilus igneus. Next base: position 130,885 of record JARFIW010001211.1, read on the forward strand.
ATTAATGTAAAAACAATGCGTAACTCGAATACCCTAAATTACTAATTCATCTACGAAATTAAAATATTAATCGACAAATGCAACTAATTACAGTGCTCGCCCGACAAAGCGTTTAACGTTTCAAATAAATTTCAATAACCCCTTTGTTATACAAGTTGCTTGAACCCGAATGGTTCCTACAACTTGAAACGACAAATAAGGTAAAGCTTTACAATACAATAACCCCTCATAAAATTTAGTTTACCTAAAGTAAACTGTTCGACCACTAATCTTTGCAACAAAGGATAAAGGATATATTGTAAAATCTACCGTTATAACCAGATGTTTCTATCATTAAATGTGTAAGCAGGATGTTATTCTCTTCGTAACACGTTTAAACCATAATCAGAACTACGACAACTTTTAAATTAAGGTGTAAGGAGCGAAAAGGAAAAGGAACTAATTAATTAATTAATAATCCGGCGATAAAGGCCCATTTGTTCAGCGCGGGGGGTCTTATAAATTTATATATTGACTTACCTCCGCGGTTTTTTGTTGTTCTAAGCTGCAGTTCCTATTCCTTCCACTAAGTGGACTGTATGCGAGATTTAGTCCGTGTTACGTTGCACTTGCACTGTGTTTTTTAGGGGTTTAACAACTAAATTCACATTCCACTGCACTTTGACTAACTTACGTTCATCATCATTAGGTCTTCAGTCCTGGAACTGGTTAGACGCGTACCATCATTGTTTCCTATTCTGAACTAACCTACATATTTCCCTAAAATTTGCACAGTCTACATCTACAACTATCTGATCTAGATCTACATCTACTTCTCTTTTCCTGTCTCTGCTTGTAATATATCCTATACTATTCCCCAAAAATGCCTTAGAACGTATTCTACCTTCTATTTCTCTTATCTTTTTCCCCAGATATCCTTGTTCCCTTACTATTTCTATAACCTATTTGTTATTATCTTTGTCTGTCCATTCTATCGTCCTCATACATCTGAAGCACAGCATTTCAAAAGGCTGCTACCGTTTTTCTGTCTGCGTTTCAGACTGCCCGTATTTCATAGGCATACTGTGCTGTGCTCCACACATATGTTTTCAACAATTTTCTTCTTGTTCTGGTTTGTTGTCTTTCCTCATAAGCGCTGTTCTTTCTTGTTAGATGCAATTCGGTCACCTTCTATTGTTTTACAATTATATACCCTATTTCTCCGACCTTCAGTGATTGTGAAGGGAGGTAAGCAGCCTGTGGCTGCCAAGTTCCCCCAACACTTAACCATTTGGATTTAATATAATTTCCAATATATCTTTTCGCACAGTCCTCATTAGTTGCAGATATTTCGCAACCAACAACTAGTTGTTTATACTAATCATCAGATTTATCTGCACTTATTTTTTCGTCATTAAGTTTTCCGTCTCAAAACTGGTTGGACACGTACTTGCACTTATTTATATTCTGAGCTAGCCTATATAGTTCCCTGAAATTCTCACGCAGCATGTGTATACAGCTCGTTCCCCTTCTATTGTTTTCTAATTTTATGCCCTATTTCAGCAAGATTCAGTAAAGGGGGTTAAGCAACCTGTGGCAACCAAGATCCCCCAACACTTAGACATTTGCCGAAGTAAATCCTTTCACACACTTAACATTATTCGAAAATATTGCTCAGCCAATTCTTGTAGTTACTTATAATACTCATCGCACTTATTTTTTCGTCATTAGTTTATCCATCTTGGGATTGGTTGGATGCGTACCTCCATTGATTTCTATTCTGGGCTAGCCTACACATCTCCCTGAAACCCCTACAGCCTACATCTTTTGCTATCTGTGTGCAGTAGTCTAACCTAGGTCTGCCTCTTTTTCTCTTTTTTCCTATCTCTGCTTCTAATATATTCCGCACTATTCCCTCATGCCGTAGTATATGGCCTATCATCTTATCTCTCCTCTATTTTACCGTTTTCCACATATTTCTTTCTTCCCCTACCATTTTTAGTACCTCTTCGTTCTTAACTTTTTCTGTCCATGATATCTTCATCATACGTCTGTAGCACCACATTTCAAAGTCTTCTACCTTTTTCTTGTCCGCTTCTCCTATTGTCCAGGCTTTACAGTCGTACACTGCTGTGCTTCACACATATGTTTTAAGCAATCTTTTCCATGTTTCTATGTTTGTGGTCTTTGAGCACAGTAGTTGCTTTTTCTTGTTAAATATAGCATGACCTTGTGCTAATCTTTGTTTTATATCTTTTGTGCTTTTTCCATCTTACGTTATTTGGCTTTCTAGGTAGCAGAAATCCTTAACCTCTTGTAAGTTCGTGTTACATACTTGTATTCTTGTTTTTAATTTATTTTCCCCACCTTTGCATACTAAAATTTTAGTTTTAGTTTTGTTAATTTTCATACCGTATCTCTCTGTTAGAACCGTTTCCATTTTATTAAGAGCACCTTCTAACTCTTCTTTGCTAGACGCTAATACCGCTATATTATCTGCAAATCTAAGCATATCAATTTTTTGTCCCTACATAGTAATTCCAAATGTCTTCTTGCATTTGACAGTATTCATTGCGTCTTCTATGTACAAGTTAAAAATCAATGGGGATAGGGCACATCCCTGTCTCACCCCTTTCTTAATGTTTACTTCTCTACGTTCCTGCTCTAATTCTATTACTGCTGCTTGCTCTATGTATAAGCTATGTACTATTCGTCTATCCCTATAGCTCATACCAATCTTTTTGAGTATTTCAAACATTTTTTTACATTTTACATTGTCAAATGCTTTTTCCAGATCTACAAACCCTATATACACGCTTTCCCCTTTTTCTATTGTTTTCTCCATTATCACTCTCAAAGCTAAAATAGCCTCTCGTGTTCCCCTGTTTCGCCTAAACCCAAATTGGTCTTCTCCTAGTATTTCTTCCGCCCGTTTTTCCATTCGTCTTTGCACAATTCTAGTTAATATTTTTGACACGTGTGGTGTCAAACTTATTGTTCGAAAATTTTCACATCTATCCGCACCTTTCTTTTTTGGTATAGTTACTATGATGCTACGTTTGAAATCTTTGAGTATCTCGCCTGTCTCATACATATAGCTTACATGTTGGAAGAGACGTTCTGTTACTGCTTGTCCAGCGGCTTTTAGAGTTTCTGCTTGCACCTTATCTGTACCCGGCGCCTTACCATTTTTCAGACTCTTTAATGCTAATTCAAACTCCTCTCTAAGTATAGGATATCCCAAGTCATCATTTTCTTTGTCTGATTCCTGTTCTAATGCAGTTAGTTCCTCTCCTGCATATAAATTCCCTATATTTTCTTGCCATCTACCCACTTTCTCTACGTTTTCTATGATGACGTTTCCTTGTGCGTCCCTTATATTTTTGCTATACGGTTCTATGTCCCTAAAATTCATTGTAATTAATTTGTATGCTTCGTCTGTCTTTCCTATTTCCATCTTCGTTTGTACCTCTTTGCACTTTTCATCAATCCATTGTTCTTTAGCTTTCCTGCATTTTCGAATAATTTCCCATTTTATGGCTTTGTATCTCTGTTTTCCTGTTTCGTCTGATTTATTTTTGTATTTTCGTCTTTCTTCTATTGAATTCAGGATATCCTTTGTTATACATTGTTTTTTATTTTCTTTTGATATATACCCCAGAATATCTCTGGCCGCCATGTCTAAACTGGATTTAATGTTATTTCATTCTGTTTCTACTTCCTTAGTATCAGATATTTTTCCGATATCTTTGAGCAATTCATTTGACTTTTTTTCGAATCTTTCTTGAATATCTTTATCTTTTAGTTTCTCTAATTCCAATTGCCTTTTTCTGTTTCTTTTTTTCACCTTCTTAAATTTAAGTGCAGCCTTCATAATTACGATGTTGTGGTCAGTATCTATATCTGCTTCTGGGTAGCTTCTACAGTCTTTTACTTGGTTCCTAAACCGTTGTCTAACAAGAATGTAATCTATTTGATATCTTCCTATATCTCCTGGCATCTTCCACGTATATCGTCTTCTAGCATGATGTTGAAATAATGTGTTTGTGATGATTAAATTGTTCTTGTCGCATAATTCTACCAGCCTATTTCCCCTGTCGTTTCTTGTGCCTAAACCAAATAAACCTACTACCGCTCCTTCCCTACCCTCGCCTACCACGGCATTAAAATCCCCCGTAATTATTAAATTTTCATGTCCTTTTACGTATCTTAATATGTCTTCGATATCTTTGTCGATGGCTTCTACCTCTTCGTCACTGTAGCTAGAGGTGGGCATGTATACTTGTATTATTACTGTGTTTACCGGTTTAGGTTCTAATCTAACCATGAGTACTCTTTCGTTCTTTTGTAAGTAATTTTCTACACAGTATCCTATCTTTTTCCGCATAACTATCCCCACACCCAAATTTCCTTCCTCTGCTCCTGTATGAATTACCCTGAAGTCTCCACTCCAAAAACCCCCCGCCTCTGGCCACCGAACTTCGCTAATCCTTACTATGTCTTTTGATAGCCTATTCATTTCGATTTTTAGGTTCTCTAGCTTACCTACTTGCTTCATACTTCTAACATTCCACGCTCCGACTCGCAGAATGTTCCCGACTCTTATTTTTAACTTTCCGATCGCATCCTCCGAAGTAGTCCCCTCCCGGAGATCCGAATGGGGGACTATTTTAACTCCGGAATCTTTTACCCCAGAGAATGCTGTCATGTTCGTTATAATTTAGGTATGCTGTGTACTTGGGAGATAATGTGGTGGTTTCCCGTTGGCTTCCACATCGCGGTAGTGTGTCTTAGACTGCCATACCGACCCCTATGGTCTCTGCCAATCTAAATACCGAAAGAACCGCTGCCCTCTTTCGGGGACCTGTCTTAGTCTGGTTCCTCACTAACGACCCTACTACTTTGGTTGGACCTGTAGTTTGGCTCTTTAGCTCATTAGAACACGCAAGCCATTTCACCTGTTCTAGTAATTTAGAAGTTCGGCAAGGTGCAGGTCCATTCGAAATGGACTTACGTTACCGAACGAAAAACCGACTGTTCTGCTTCGATATCCATAAGAGAGTGTATGTTCACTACTCTTAGTCCAACTTATTCACACATGCACAAGGAATTTTTACGGCAGGATATAAGGGAACTAGGGATGACAGTTTTACTATTAGATTTACAACTACAAATTTACGACTTAAAATTAAACACGACAACCTGCGACAAAGAGATCGAACAAAAGTATTGAAATATTTATTGTTTTAGAAAATATACATTTGAGAATTATGTATGAAACAAAATATCTTGTAAATGGCCGCTACGGCTTTGCTGGCATATACGTACTCTTTTGACAAAATTTTCAATAACTTTATTGAGTACATGTGGTGGTATTTCATTGATACAGCGTCTAATTTCGGCTTTCAATGCTTCGTTGGTTGCAGGCTTATTGGCATAAACCTGTGACTTCAGATAATCCCACAGTCAGAAGTTTAAAGGCGTTAAATCGAAAGAGCGTGAAGGCCAATTCTCGTCACCAAATCGGGAAATGACACGACCAGAAGCAAAGTTGTGCAAGATCGTCAACGTTTCGCGAGCGGTATAACATATGGCACCGTCCTGACATGTCGTCAAGATCAATAGCTTCTAAATGAGGCACAAGAAACTGTGTTATCATAGCACGATAACGTTCACCATTCACCGTTACTGTATTTCCTTCTTCGTTTTCGAAGAAAAACGGTCCAATTATTCCTCCAGACCATAACGCACACCATACAGTGACCCGTTGTGGATGCATTGCTTTCTGATGAGTCATTCGTGGATTTTCTAAGCCCCAAATGCGACAGTTTTGGCTATTAACGAAGCCACCGAGGTGAAAATGGGCCTCATCGCTGAAAATGATTTTGTTTGCAAAATCAGCAGGTTGCTCAAGGATCCAACTGGTAAATTCTCTTCGCTGGACATGGTTTCTTGGCAGAAGTTGTTGAGTCTCTTGGATTTTGTAGGCATGCAGCTGTAAATCTTTCGTCAGAATTCGCTGAATAGTGCCTATTGAAATGTCCAATTCTTGGGCCTGATGACGAATTGACGTCTTTGGCCTTTTTGTCACACTCTCGTGAACTGCCGTGATATTTTGTTTTGAACGACTTCTACGAGCTCGTATCGTGTATTTCACATCACTAACCGAACCAGTACTTTTGAATTTTTTTCTTATTCTTTTCATAGTAGATGAATTAGGCACATTATTTCCACCGAATATTGGTCGCACTTTACGAATAGTGGCAATTAAACTTTCACCATTCTGATAATAATTTTTGACACTCAAGACGCGTTGTTCTGCGGTGTAATGCTCCATGTTCACTAACCCCCATCTGTCAACTTCCGATCTGTTACGTCATAATCATGTGACATTATGACTGTCAAACGTGGCGCGCAATTTAAATCTTGCGTTCTTATTGAAACACCCTTTAAAAAGCTAGTGCTATCTTGGTAATTTTACGAATTCAAGATTGCTTCGCAAGTTCGTTATTCATTGGTGAGCGCACCTGTTGCGCAAGGAAAATCGATTATCGCCCAAGGTTGTTCGTCTATTTCAGATTAGTATCCTTTTAGACTCCAACCCGTTCAAAATGTTCTTTCCGCATCGCAATAGTCAAATAGTCAAAATGATTTCACGCTTTAAAGTGGTAAATAATTGAAACAAAGATAATGGTAGGTAGTACTATGCCAATTTATTATTATTATCATCATCATTAGATCTTCAGTCTTAGAACTGGTTAGACGAGTACCCTCAGTGTTTTCTATTTTGAACTAACCTACTCTTTTCCATGAAATTTCCGCAGTCTACATCTTTCACTATCTACGTGCATTAGTCTGATCTAGGCCTACCTTTACCTTTTTTTTTTCTATCTCTGCTTGTAATATATCCCGGACTATTCCCCAAAAAAGCTTTAGAACATATCCTGCCTTTCTGTTTTTCCTACCTTTTTTGTTTTCCTCGTATGCTTTCAACAATTTTCTCTTTGTTTCTATGTTTGTTGTTTTCGAACATAGCCGCTGCCTTTTCTTGTTACATGCAGTTTGGTTCCACTTCTATTGTTTTACAAATATATATATATATATATATATATATATATATATATATATTGCTGTGAAACCTTTGGTCACGGGAACTGGCCCTTTCTAAAAAACATTCGAGCCCTACAGATTGGGCGTCATGTATGCTGTGTATCCTACAAAAAGCCTCACCAGAGTAAAAAAAATATTCGAGCCTCTCAAACTGGGCACCAAGATTTGCTGTGATTCTCGCCCTGTTGAATCTTTTCTGATAATCGCCTCTGTACTCTTTCCGCCTCGGCTGCTCCCATAGATAACTTTCATCCTCATTCATAAAAAAAACAAACACATTCCTACCACAAACATCAACGTTGAATCTATTTACATCAATATTCATAATACATTAAAATTTCAAAATTAAATTTCAGCATAAATTTCAGTATCATAAAATTTCAAGTTTAAATTTGTCATCAGTTTTAATTTGCATCCAGTCCTGGTAGGATGCATACTAATTAAGTTACAATATGTGCAGTCCTAAGTCTGAATAAAAGGGAGCATCTCCCACCCCTTTACGTTAATTAAACAGGTTAGTCTAATTGAGCTCAAAGACAGACCCAAATTTTCATCATAATCAAAACATAAACTGCTAAATACTCCTTTCTACTTAAACAAGAAAATTTTACCTTAAATTCAAAATTTGTTGTTTATACAAATTCACTACTGTCCATTTTTTATCAAATAAATTATAAAGATATCCAACACACACCAAAACATCAAAGTTCGAACAAAATTGTATAATTTACCTAAAGGTTACTGCACTCGTGGCTTCAATGTACATCGTCCTTGCTAATTTCACCATTCCAACTGGGTTATGTTTCCGTCCTCAGATTCCTGGTCGCCTTTTAAAATTCATCTACAACACCATTCGTTTAAAAAGTTTCAGGGCTTCTCAGGAACGCATTTATGTATATCTAAATCTTGTTTTGTGGATCCAATCACGTTTACGAATAACATTTGATTATTAACACCCCCCCGAAAAATAGCACTGAAATTCATACTTCTTTCCCGCTATACCCAAAACTGCCTACTTTTGTTTATTCATTTATCGTTACAAATTTGGATAATTGGTACAGTAATACTCGCAAATATAACTAGACTTTATTACCTTGTATCTTCTTTTCTAAGTGCACTAATGCATAATAACTTGTATCGTAGCACGTAAAGAGCACACTGTTTTAAAGTATTCAATAATCACACAAATATAAGAGCAAACTGTTTAAAGTATTGAATCAAAATCGAAAATCTAAGAGAGCCAAACTCATATTAACACGGGTATATATAATAGCTAGCCTGCCCGTCGGTTTTGTCCCGCGACGGCCAGTTTTTAGAATTTCGCATTCTCTGTTCCCTTCTCGACAGTCCGGCACGCGGTTCTCCAAAATTTGCACTCGCGCCAGTTGAAAATCTAAGAAATTTTCACACGGCTCGCAAACACGTCCGAGAATAACTAATTAATTTTGTATAGAAATCGTTACGTTTACACCTCTCATATCCGCATCTTATTACAACCAATCGTAGCCCTCGTGACGCTACACAAATCACGCCTTTAATTATTAATGTCTCTGCTTGAAGCATTTTATCCTTCCTTTTCTACCTTGGCCTGAGTGGTACAAATCAATACTCTGTATTATGGGCTATTTCAATCCACGTGGATTCGTACGTGACTTACTTGAGTTAAATAACCCCACATCTAACCTTCCCGTTAATATAAGCTACGGTTTATCCGACCGTTTGCAATATACGCAGAATTTTCATGTTTATCCAAACAAATTAAACTGAAATTGACTTTTAAAAATACGCAGGTGTGTGCTCCTAATTAACGTTTTAATATAATTCTCAGAGCTTTTATTTCATGGTATTTTAACCTTGGATTTTTACAGGCTTTTATGCTTATTATATTATTAATAATGGTTCAATTAAATCCAATTAAAATAATAATGAATGGCATTGACTTCTATCCTATAATTTTTAGTGAATCCTAATTAAATATTAACTATTATTTGTACATTTTGTTTAATACTCGTTACTTAAAACTTGAATTGATTAATATAAATTTTGCACGTAATTTCTATTTGTTTCTTGGAACAATTAAATTAAATACACGTTGAGTATTTTAATTCTGCTTCTTTTTATAGAAAGCGTCTAGTGAATAATTTAAATCCCTTATTTTTAATGAAACGAATAAATTTTTATGCTCCACGGTTTCAATAACGCATATTATCTAACAAAATTCTATACAACCCTACATTCTAATTGAATGATTTAAATCTTTACACTAGGCATTTAATTACGCGTACTTTTTCCCAAAGCTTCCTTATACACGGTGATTAAAATTATTTGATGAAATTCATTAATTCTCTACTCTGGTCTAAATTTGAGTAATATATATATATATATATATATATATATATATACATATATATATATATAGTGAATTGAGTATTCTTGGGAATAAAACAGCGATAAAACTATATTCTCTTTATTCTTTTAGAACTCGAGCTTTCGAGAATCTTTATCTCTTCTTCAGGAGTAAACTACAAATAGTGGTTGTACATAATGGTTTATACTTAAATTACTTACGAATGTGAGAAATGGATAAATTGTAAAAAATTTAATGGTTTGAAAGTTATTTTCTATTGAATGAAAAGTAATTTGTCAATGTCAAATTTTGAGTATTGTGATGTATTTGATATTTGAATAAATCGTTGTTGGACATGAATTTTGGATCATGTGTTATTTTTATTTTGAATATTAATGGGTTTCTGGTGACAGTGAAATTATTTGTGGTGTATTTAAAGTGGAAACATTGCTGAAAATTTTGATGTGTTGATTATGGGACGTTTTTGAATTGTAATTGTGATGAATTTGAATGTATGGATGAATGGTAAGAGGAGATAGATACTGGAAACGTGTCAATTGTGGAAAGTGATGTAGAGAAGTTGTATTTTTAATGTTTCATGTTTTTGTCTATTTCTAGAAGATAAGCATAGACGCAACTTAAATTGTCAATGTCTTTTCTTTGATTTAACGCTTTTGGTTCTTGTGAAATTCTTACCATTTCAATGAATTTTATTTTATTGGAATTTCTTTCAAAATCTAGAATTTAACTATTTTCGTAATCCATGTTGTGACCAGTTTCTATTATGTGGCGCGAAAGAGCTGAAGAGTTGATCATCCTTCTTGTGTCACTTTTGTGTGAAGTGATTCTTTGGTGTAGTGTCCTTGATGTTTCACCAATATAATGTTGTTTGCAATTGTAGCAGGTGATTTTGTATATTAGATTCGAGTTGAATTTCTTCGGTATGGGGTCCTTGACTTTTGTGTGTAGATTTCTGCCAAGTTTTGTGTTTTTATCGCTATTTTGATGTTCGGGTTTTGATAGTGGAAGATATTCTTTTGGTAAGACCTTTGATATATGGTAAAATTGCAAATGTTTTGATGTTTTGTGATTGTAGATCAATTTGATTTGTACATTCTTCGGATGTTGTGGGTTTTGTTGGGTGTGTTATGAATAAGTTTTTTAAAAGGTTGGTGGATAACCATTTTTGATTAAAATGTTGTGAATTAATTTTAAATTTTGTCGATATATATTTGATTCGAGAGTTGTGTGATTCTGGTTTTAGATTTATGATCGTGTTGATTTTGATGTGCATTGGGTGATAAGAGAAATAGTTGATGTATCTTCCTGAGGCTATTGGTTTCTTGTACCAGTCTGTTGTGATGGTGGTGTTGTTTCTAATGATTTTCATATCTAAAAATGGTACTGCATTATGGGTTTCATTTTCTATTGTGAATTGAATGTTTTGGTCGTAGGAATTGAAAATTTGTAGAATGATTTCTTGTGTATCTTTGGGTATTGCACAGATCAAATCATCTACGAATTTTTTACAAAAAGGTAACTCGAATGGTAATTTTGGTATGCATGTGTCTAGAAGAATAAAGAGAATATAGTTTTATCGCTGTTTTATTCCCAAGAATACTCAATTCACTATTAAAACCACACAGCAAGAAAATACTCATCTATATCATTAACATGGGATTTTATCAAGACATAGAAAATAACTACGGTACACAAATGGTTCAAAATCTCAAAGAATTCTCCAATAACTCCAACAAATTAGCCAAAATCAAAAACAGAAGAATTTTTCTAACCAGATGCAAAACCAGCAATATCTATCCAAAACACATCAATGACAGTGTTAGAAAAATTGACAACATCTTTGAATATAAAATGCATACATGGGACACAAACTAAGTGATTTCAGCACCAAACTCAAACACAAAATTATCAATTTGGAACTATCACTCACACAACAAAACTTATCGTTCTTAGTAAAAGACAAGATGCTCTTGTCACAACCATCACTCAAACTTTACCAACAAATATATGGTCAGAATATAAACGTAGAATCAATTTAAGATTCAACAAATGCTTCTATAACACTAAAACCAAAAACACCAAAAATTTGACTTTCTACTCTCAACTCAAAAGATCAATATGAATACAGAAAGTGAATGGTTCAAAACCTTACTGACACAGACATACCAGAGAATATTAAAACCTTCATGGCACTTGGTCCAAAATTTGGAATAAAACCCACCAACCAGGACATCTCGATCCCACAATTACTAGCAGAAGTGGAACTAGCAAACCATTCCTTAGATGAAAAGAAAACTCTTAAGTAAAACTAAAATTACAAATATTATCACCAACTTTTTCATAATAATAAAAACACAAGAGATTACTTCAATGAGTTATACAACAAATCCAAGAGATTTCTCAAAAACATCCTGAACTCGTCCTCATCCAATCTGATAAAGGCAATGTAACAGTTCTAATGCTAAAATCCAAATACAATGAGCTAGCATTAAACCTTCTATCTAACAACAAATATTACACAACATTACCCAGAGATCCAACAAGTACGCTTCAACAAAAGCAAATAAAATTGTGAAAGCTTTAAAAGAACAAAAATTTTCGAAACTCCTCTAACAGCCAAGAAATTAATGATTTACAACAGTGTATGTCCAAAATTCTATGGATTACCAAAATCCACAAACCTGAACTAGCTTTGAGACCCATAATTTCTTCAATCGATTGTCCAAGCAGCAAATTACACAATTCATCACGGATATCTTAACAACGGCATACAATATCGAAAACACATACCACACCAAAGATTCTTTCCATTTCGCATCATTCATAGACAACTTTCAGATACCTAATAACTACATTCTTATAAGTCTAGACATTACATCTTTATTCACAAACATAACCGAAAATCTCGCCATCTCAAGCATAAGAAACAAATGGGAGACTATCAAAATCATTGCAAATTACCACTATCTGATTTCATACAAATCATTCAATTCATCTTCAACTCCAACTATTTTTCATTTCAAGGAACATTCTATAAACAAATAACAGGAACTCCCATGGGCTCAGTTATTTCACCAATAATTGCACAATACGTAATAGATGAACTTCTAGACACATGCATACCAAAATTACCATTCGAGTTACCTTTTTGTAAAAAATTCGTAGATGATTTGATCTGTGCAATACCCAAAGATACACAAGAAATCATTCTACAAATTTTCAATTCCTACGACCAAAACATTCAATTCACAATAGAAAATGAAACCCATAATGCAGTACCATTTTTAGATATGAAAATCATTAGAAACAACACCACCATCACAACAGACTGGTACAAGAAACCAATAGCCTCAGGAAGATACATCAACTATTTCTCTTATCACCCAATGCACATCAAAATCAACACGATCATAAATCTAAAAACCAGAATCACACAACTCTCGAATCAAATATATATCGACAAAATTTAAAATTAATTCACAACATTTTAATCAAAATGGTTATCCACCAACCTTTTAAAAAACTTATTCATAACACACCCAACAAAACCCACAACATCCGAAGAATGTACAAATCAAATTGATCTACAATCACAAAACATCAAAACATTTGCAATTTTACCATATATCAAAGGTCTTACCAAAAGAATATCTTCCACTATCAAAACCCGAACATCAAAATAGCGATAAAAACACAAAACTTGGCAGAAATCTACACACAAAAGTCAAGGACCCCATACCGAAGAAATTCAACTCGAATCTAATATACAAAATCACCTGCTACAATTGCAAACAACATTATATTGGTGAAACATCAAGGACACTACACCAAAGAATCACTTCACACAAAAGTGACACAAGAAGGATGATCAACTCTTCAGCTCTTTCGCGCCACATAATAGAAACTGGTCACAACATGGATTACGAAAATAGTCAAATTCTAGATTTTGAAAGAAATTCCAATAAAAGAAAATTCATTGAAATGGTAAGAATTTCACAAGAACCAAAAGCGTTAAATCAAAGGAAAGACATTGACAATTTAAGTTGCGTCTATGCTTATCTTCTAGAAATAGACAAAACATGAAACATTAAAATACAACTTCTCTACATCACTTTCCACAATTGACACGTTTCCAGTATCTATCTCCTCTCACCATTCATCCATACATTCAAATTCATCACAATTACAATTCAAAAACGTCCCATAATCAACACATCAAAATTTTCAGCAATGTTTCCACTTTAAATACACCACAAATAATTTCACTGTCACCAGAAACCCATTAATATTCAAAATAAAATAACACATGATCCAAAATTCATGTCCAACAACGATTTATTCAAATATCAAATACATCACAATACTCAAAATTTGACATTGACAAATTACTTTTCATTCAATAGAAAATAACTTTCAAACCATAAAATTTTTTTACAATTTATCCATTTCTCACATTCGTAAGTAATTTAAGTATAAACCATTATGTACAACCACTATTTGTAGTTTACTCCTGAAGAAGAGATAAAGATTCTCGAAAGCTCGAGTTCTAAAAGAATAAAGAGAATATAGTTTTATCGCTGTTTTATTCCCAAGAATACTCAATTCACTATTAAAACCACACAGCAAGAAAATACTCATCTATATTATATATATATATATATATATATATATATATATATATATTGTTGTGGTACTTCGCTCTAATTTAGTACTCTTTCAAAAAAGCATTTGAGCCCCAACGTTGGGCCGTCAAAAATTGTTGTGGTACTCGGGTAAACTCCTCACCAACAAAAATATATATTCGAAAATTTTATTAAATTTTCAAATTCGAAAATAGAAAAATTTCCACAAATTTAAATATGTCAAAAAAATATTTCTTACTCGTTTTCCTCTCTTCCTCGGTTGAATTGCCAATTTTCTGCACCTGCTTCCGGCTAGCTCATTTGGACCTCCTCTTGGGTATCTAGAATCACTCTCATATTCTCAATCGTACACACACACACACTTGCAATAAAACCACAAAATACAACAAACATACAATCTTTTATTTATTACTATTTACAATTGAAATTTAGTATTGTCCATATTTCATTGATCACATTACACTTCAGTAAACCCTATTTTGTAATGTCCTGTATTATATTTTAAAACATCAAACACATAAAATGTACCCGGAGTAAATGGGCCTTGAATAATACCTTCTCTGAAATTCCTTCTTTATAATTTATTTTGTTTTTTAATCTAAGTAAACTCTGGGGTAGGGTGAGCTCATGATAACCCAACTAATTATGTATGATTTTCTACTTTGCATACTCTTACGACAAATAACAAAACAAAGCCATGTACTCTTCACAAAATTTCACGTTCTGATGGAACGTTAAAAAGCTTTATACACACCTTCAAATTTCTAGTTAAATACCATAATAAAGTTATTTACACGTATTATGTTCAATACGTAAACAATTCACACTACCTTGAAAATCACTCTCATACGTCACCCAATATTCACAGTTTATAAGAAATCACAATTTCAAATCGTTACCTGGAAATTTCTAGACGATCTCCGCTCCGTAGATGATGGTATGTATTTCTTCTATCAGGTCTGCAGGCCGTTGCTCGCTGTTACTAGACGAACTCCATCTAAGTTGAAGTGCTAACGCCGCCTCTACGGTGTAACCAAATTCTAAATTCCATTTCAACATACGTCTTTCACAACTAGTTACTTTGATCTACGTCACTTAGTGTCCCGACACGAGTTGGTTAAAAATTATAGGTGATACCTCAATTAAAATGTAATCTCGGCGCACTATCCGCGTACTAGTTAAGAGGCTACCACCATGCAATATAATTTAAATAATTTTATAATACTTACAACTCGTGTTAACTTTCATACGTCGTTTGTAGCGATAGAAATATTAAGGGCACAAAGTTAAAAAAGAAGAGAGAGCGTGCTACCTCTTTAGAGTATTTATATCCTTCCAATGTAACCTCTCCTGGCCACATTTATCCGAAATCCCCTGTTAACAACAACACATTCTTACAATTTTGCACTCCACCAATATTTACTCCCGTGAATTTCAGCACGTCGTTATAATATTTTCAGAAAACTACGCTACACTATCCTCGTGTCTGTTTCAAGTTCAACTAACTATATCGACCAATCATATATTTTCTGACGTCCTACAAGTCCCTCCTATACTATCGTTGTCTCCTGCTTATGCGGAACCCACGTGGACTTCCTTCGTAATTTAAATAACCGCTCATTATTATTTCCAGAGAACGCATGCGACCGTTTACAATATACGCAGGATCTTCATGTTTATCTACACAAAATAATTAGAACTTGACATTTCCAAACCACGCAGGTGTTCAATCGTAACAAGCGTTTTAAATACATTTCTAAGAGTTGGATTTCACCGTATTTCTACCCCACCGATATATTTGTTTGTTAGCAACGCTTTTCACCTGGGTATTATTGGGTTTTTTTACACGCTTTTATGCATTTATACGTCAATAACCGTTTAATTAAATTCAATTAAATTAATAAATTAATGGCATTGGCTTCTACCATTTATTTCTTTGCAAACCTACTTAAATTTCATTCATTATTTGTAAAATTTCGTTAATACCTGATACTTAAAAATAAACTAACTGGAATAAATTTCGCACGTAATTTCTGATTTTTCCTTTATACAGGGTGTTTTGAAATTGCTTCGTTTATATTTATTTTTAATCTTTTAAAACCACTACAATATATATATATATATATATATATATATATATATATATATATATATACCCTATTTCTCCGGCAATGGTTGTGAAGGGTGGTAAGCAGCCTATGGCTGCCAAGTTTCCCCAGCACTTGAACAGTTGCCAAATTAATAGTTTTCCAATATATCCTTTCGAACAAGGTTTAACGTCTTGCAAAAGCTTGGACACGTACCTCCACTTATTTTTAGTTTGAGATAGCCTACACAGTTCCCTGAAATTTCCACATCCTAGATACCGCTCGGTTCCCCTTCTGTTGTTTTCTAATTATATGTCCTATTTCTCCGAGATTCTGTAGTATGAGAAGGGGGTTACGCAGACTGTGGTTGCCAAGACCCCCCAATACTTAGACATTTGCCGAATTAATAGTTTTCCAGTAAATCCTTTCGCACAATTTACATTAGTTGCGAATATTGCAAAACCAATACCTGTAGTTGCTTATAATACTTATTAGGTTTAAGTACAAATATTTTTTCGTCATTAGGTTTTTCCCTCTTATAACTGGTTGGACGCGTACCTTCATTGATATTATGAGCTAGCTTACACATTTCCTTGAAATTCCCACAGCTTACATCTTTCACTATCTGTGTACAATAGTCCAACCTAAATCTACCTCTACCCCTCTTTTTAACTATCTCTGTTTCTAATATATTCCGCAATATTCCTAGTATGTGGTCTACCATCGTATCTCTCCTATTTTTTACGGTTTTTCACATATTTCTTTCTTCCCCTACAATTTCTAGTACCTCTTTGTTCTTAACTTTATTTTATTACTCAAATGAGTAATAAAATAAAAAATAATTTATTTTATTACTCATTTTCTTTTTCTTGTCCTGATGAAACCCCTTACAAAAGTGGGCGAAACGTCGACCTTAGTTTATAAAATGACATGGTTCCAAGCCGGAACCATAAATATTTATAATGACTCCGGCTGTGAAAAACCTCCGACAATATCATAAATAAAATGTGTAGTAAATAAAGTCATATAAGAGAGAAATAAATTTAGACAATCCGAGAAATTTATTTAGCTGTAACAACATTGCTATGGCAAAATGCCCTGTTACAAAACATAGAAACTAAGAAAAATTTGTTGAAAGCATATGTGTGGAGTACATCACTTTACGGGTACGTAATAGAGACAGCAGGTAAAGCAGGCAGGAAATAAGTAGAAGCCTGTGAAATGTGGTGCTTCAGATGTATGATGATGAAAGCACGGACAGACAAAGTTAATAACAAATAGATTATACAAATAGTAGGGGAAGTGAGATATATGTAGAAAAAAAATAGGAGAAATAGAAAGATATGACACGTTCTAAGGCATTGGGGAATAGTGTGGGATATATTACAAGCAGATGTAGGAAAAAAAGAGGTAGTGGTAGACGTAGAACTAATTTAGATTAATGCACGCACGTGAAAGATATAGACTGAAGGAATTTCAGGGAAATGTGTAGGTTAGCTCAGAATCGAAATTAATGGGGGTATGCTTCCAACCAGTTTCAGGGCGGATAATCTAATGATGAAAAAAGCAATTGTATTTCAACCTGATGATTATCATAAATAACTACAGACGTTGGTGTTGAATTATTCTCAATGCATGACGATTGCGCGAAAATAGTAATTGGAAAACTATTGATTCGGCAAATGTCTAAGTGGTGGAAGATCTTGGTTGCCGCCAGGTTGCTTAACCCCCTTCACGTACCACTGATCATCGGTAAAATAAAAGATATTTTTTCGAAAACAGTACATCGGGAAAAGTGCAAAAGATATTAAATAAGGATTAGCACAATGCCGTGCTGTATCTAACAAAAAAGCAGCTGCTATATTCGAAGCCAATAGACACAGAGACAAGTTAAGAATTGTTGAAAGTATATGTGGAGCACAGCGTTGTACGGCTGTGAAACGTAGATAATAGGAGAATCAGACAGGAAAAAGAAAACCTTTGAAATATGGTGCTGCAGATGTATAATGAAGGTATCATGGATCAAAGTTAAGAACAAAGAGGTTCTAGAAATAGTAAGGGATCTATGGAAGTAAAAAAATAGGAGAACTATGATGATAGGACTCGTTCTAAGGGATGAGGTAATAGTGCGGATATATTAGACGGAGAAATAGAAAGGTAAACGTAGACTTAGATTAGACTATCGCACACAGGTAGTGAAAAAGATGTAGGCAGTGAAAATTTCTGGAAAATGTGTAGGTTAACTCAGAATTGGAAACAATGGAGGTATGCGTTTAACCAGTTCCATGAATAAAAACCTAATAATTATGATGAGCGTTTTTACTGATTTCGTAGATTTTCAACTAGTGTAATCTTCAAGCGTATTTGTACTCTAGTGCACAAGTAATAAAATTTTATTCTTTTCATGTATAGATTTACGGGGTGGTCCATTAAATTCGGTGAATAGTCTAATACAAACACATTGGAAATACCATTATTGGTCTTCGAAATAGACAGCACCAGACACAATCCATTTTGACGACATTCTAGAAACTGTCGGAAAAGTCTTTTTATGAAACCGTTTTCGAAATAGCTGTTACACGGTTCTGAATCTCCTTGACGCCCGCAAACCGTGATTCCTTCAGGTCGCCTTAAAACGAAAAAACAAGAAAAAGTCAGCAGGAGCAAGATCTAGGAAGTAGGATGAGTGTTCAAAAAAAAACCACGACGTTGAGTCAAAACTTAGCGTGCAAGAATGCTTGTAACAATGGTGCATTGTCGTGCAGTAACGTTCCATTTTTGGTCTGGATCATATGTAGCCTAACGCCTCCGATGTACTGCAACAAGTGTTAGAGAACCTCATAGTGAAATACACCATTTGCCGTTTAACCAGGATGGGCGAATGCTTTATAGATGAGTCTTTCTTCAATAAAAAATCTGACAGCAAGGTTTTCGTTTTGGATTTTTACACACGGTTCTTTGTTTGTCGCGTGGACGAAGGTCACCGCCATTTCATTGATTGTCTTATCGCTTCGGGGTCGTACTTGAAACACAAAGACTCGTCTCCTGTGACAATGGAACCGAGAAAGGACGAACTCCAGTCACACATGTCGATGAAAGCGCCATTGGTTTCAAAACGTCATGTTTTTTGCTCGCCTGTTAGAATGTACGGCACAAAGCGTGAACAAATCTTGTGTTTACCTAGTTTTTCATGGATGATGGCTCCACTGTGTCTTTGCTAATATCCACTTCTTCTGCTATCAAACGCAGAGTCTATCGCAGATCTTTTGCCCAAATGCGGTTTGTCCTTCACCGATTCCTTGTCAGCGCGAAAGCATGCAAACCAATCGTACACACATTTTCTACTCGCAGCATCTTGCCCGTATACTTGCAGCAACATTTCATAGGTTCTTACGTTCGCGCCGGTGGTTGTATTTACAAAGTTTGATAAATACAACACCGGTAGCGTGGTTTAATAAACACTATCGGGGGTTGGCAGCACTAATCTTATACGGATTTAGGTGCGGTCCTCCACCAATGATGTCATCAATATTACGCAATCCGACGTAAATTTATTCCATTTTTAACACAAAAAATTAATCACACAAAATAAGTAAAGGATTACTTACATCAGAAATCCTGCTTCCGCCCGAAATTGCGCTCGGGTAGGCCTCTAGCCAAGTCCAGTCGGGGCTCCTCCCGGAGGAATTAGAGATGATACGTCGACACTATCAAATGCGTACGGAACAGCTCCGGCTAGCTAAGGTAAACATGAGGTCATCCTCAGGCGTGAAGATCGGTATGCCTAGGTGGCGGCAGATGTCTTACCTATGTAGGGATTGGACAGAAAAAGGTATGGAGGTAGACAACAAAGATAATTAGGCAAGGAACTACATAGATAACCCTAACGATACGTTACCAGAGACAAAAACGTGCACTTCGTATTTGAAAATATGCCGCGAAACTTCCGTACACCAAAAACTAACCTAAAACAATGTTTAAGTGCAAATTGCACGTAACAAGGTTTACGTCGCCGTTTTACCCAATTTGAAGTAGAACCTAATGTTGTGTCGTTGCTTCATGACTTTTCGAAGTACACTCCTCGGAACAGTCTGTTGAAATGACTACAATATTATTAATTTGTTACGTTAAATTTCACCCGCCTGAATATTTTCGTTCAATTTACGACTTTCTCAAATTGTTCCGACACTTCGTTTAACTACCTGCTATGAATGACGCTTCTGATCTTGTATTACAATTTCGTAATTTACTTTGTGTATTTTATATTAAGTTAATAGTTCGTTAGTGAACCAATCTTACACCTTGATATCAATATAATATCGTAATGTCCTAATTAATACGAATATTGTTATCAACACATGCTACACAATTTGGATAGTCTAGAAGTTTTCGTTCGCATTTGGTTGTTAATTTGATAATGCGCTCATCACGTTATTAAACATTCTTTCTCGATAATTCTGAATTTATTTCTACAGTTTGTGCGTTGAAATTTTTCTACATTATTCGTCACAGTACTTCAAAAGCAATGCACGTTTTTTTGTTCGACAAGTAGGAGGTATCTTGCGTGTATTGGTGAATTTTTCTGCGCGTACCCATTCTAATCATATTCTCTATTTAGCTCTTAGCTGGAGACCAAAGGGATTCTTTCTTTATGAAGGTACAACTGTTCGTTGACGTAGACCAACTGCTTTTGTCTGTAGACCGCTGCTGCAGTTACAGTGGCAGGGCGGATGGATCCTAACTACCGTGGCGTTGCTGTGCTGACTCACCTCCGACGGCTTGCAAGCTAAGAATCCAGACACATACAGGTATACAACTTGTTTTCTTTTGTGTATATCAAGGGCATATTCCGTATCAGCGTTTGGTGTAGTTACGTGAGAAGAAACGTGACATTGTAAGACTATTGTTTGTTGCTGCGAATCTATATTATCGCTCTACAGGTGTAATGTACCATTGTTAAAAAAGTTTGACAGACACACGCTTATTCTTTTCTACTGATAGGTTTATTTTACAAACGGTATTAGGTACAGTTTAAAAGAATGTTTGACAAAAGCTCTCACACGTTAATTTTTTCCTACTGATTAGTTTATTTTCCAAAAAATATTAGGCGCAATTTTAAAAACGCTTGACAAAAGCTCTCACATGTTTATTTACTACTGGTTAGTTTTATTTTGTGCAACATACGAGATGCACACTTCGTATCTTAAGTACTAAATTGTTCGTATCACATAATTGTTTGCTTTGAAATAGTAACGCTTAATTTATTGCATTTGCTTGTTTGTACAGAATCCTTTATTTATTTTTATTTCTTAATAAATAATCGTGGGCGACGTGCTTTTTTTTGTTTTCTTGGTATGTAGGTGAATCCCCCCACTCTCCGCGTTTGATGGTTAGCCTGCTATTTACTTTTCTTCCTGATACGTCTAGCTACGTAGCAGCTTTAGCCGCATTGCGCACTTTCCCACAGAGTACAGGTTTAGACACGTCCATGAATGCCTTCAAACTACCTTGTTTCAAGTGTTGAATTAGGCCATTTACCGAATTTAATAGACAGACCTCGTACTAGGGTTGTGTCAATGAAACGCTTTTACCGGAGCATTGTTTTTATTTTTATCAGAAACTGTTCAAGAATTGAATACTGATAAGGATTTTGATAAATAGATTTAGCTGAACTTAACTACGTGTGCTGAATATTGTTCATTTTAGCAACATATTCATCTTGGTAAAGATTGGAATATTATTTTCTTGCACTAGCAAGCGTAATAGAGAAATCTAAATAACAAAGTTTTTAAATGGCGTGTTCTATTCCATAAAATATTCTCAGACTTTATTCGCTTGCCTAATTGAATTATAAAATACTCTTAGCCCATTTCGTTAAGTTCACACACAATGGGAAGGAAATCACTAGCTGAATCTGGATATAACGAGATGTAAATATTCCACAGCCCATAGGGTAAAAATTTTCTAATAAAATTATAGAATACAATAATGAGTTTCACTTTTAAAAATGACAGGCGTGAATATAAATTAATGAGCAGCAACTTCAGAAAATACTCTGTGTTGTGGAAAACCGTCGTATGCATAATAAGTCATAATTACAACAATTTTTAAGAATTTTCATTAGTAAAAGTGGCTTGTAAAATTCAGAAGAACGTTTTCTCAAAGCTGAAACATTTCTTCTAACTGATGTCATTTGTTTAATTAAATAACTGTTAGTTCAAGATACGAAGCAAACGCGTGAACTATTTCAAAGAAATATAAAACTCCGCTATAAATGTGATAGTTAGAAAAGTAGTGTTCTGATTTAAAGGCTTGCTTTCAAAGCGTGAGGCTTGGCGAGTTTAGCCGTGGGAATGTATAAACTCGTTATTGCTAGCAGTGATTTGGGGTGGCTCGACTATTCCCGAAGAATGCCAGTAAATCCTTATACACCAAAAGCTAGTGGATTCATGAGTAGCGATTCTTTCGATGCTACTCTTTTAACTCTGCCATCGCACGCAGAGGACTGAACGAACTGCGAATGTAAATTTGACTATATCAGAGTACACGTGCTGGAAATAGAACAAACCAAAAATTTCAACTAAGTTTTGTTCTATTAAAATTTGGATAATCTTTGTTCACAATCAAAAATCGACAACGTAATTCATTGGTTAAAGCACTGATAAACGTTTTTCGACACAGGAAGGATAGCAACCAGAACTATAAATCTAATTTCGAATTCCGCAGAAGACATCCTAGTGCTCACCATAGCCTGGGACTCCCCTCCTCTGCAGTGCTCTCCATAGCCTGCAGAGCTCTTCCAAGCAGCGCTCGCCATAGCCTGCTAAATCCCAAACGCAGTGCTCATCATAGCCTGTGTCCTGTCCGAACGTTTCACTGTCCGCCGCCTTACCAAGGGGCCGTCATCATCATTCATCAATCCATAATTAACAAACACGTACGAACGTTAAATTCCGTTCCATACTTCACCGACCAGACGTTATTGTGATTGCATCTGTCAAGCTCTACCACAGGGACGACATCCCCGTAGAAACATCACCCCACGAAGCCTGCCGAAGAGCTCAGAAAACAACTGAAGACCTTCTGAATCTTTCTTTTCTTGTATATATTGTAAATTAGTAGTTTTTAAGTGCATATAATTTCATTTCATAATTTCTTTTAACGTATCATTGACCCACCACTAAAAACACGAAGCCTACCGAAGAGATCCGAAGACCACCAAAGATGTCCGGACCTCGTCGATCTGTATATATCTCCTAAGCATCATTGTTCAAGTTTACGCTGGGCCTCATAAGCAACTTCCGAAGCTTTCCGAAGAAAGCCGAGGACTTGCGAAGACTTATACACCCCGTTAAATTCTGCATAGAAACATTTAACCAGTGTTTAAGTTTAATTCTGGCTCCACAGCAACCATGAAGCTATCCGAAGCCATCCCTAAGACTTCAGAACTGCTAAATCATTCAATTTCACTTTTATATTATGGAATTTTGAAACTTATAATGATTTTGCTTATGTTTATTAAACAATTAAATAAGCCAAGCCTACTTGCTTTTAAGACGCCGCCCCCGTGAACGATAACAACTCAAGATTTACCAAACCCGCGCTGTGAGTAGGCGCGGCATCTCAGAATACGACTTATCACGAGTCACAAGTACAAACCCCGAACTACTGGAGATTTCCTGTCACACGTTCTAAGAACAACCCTTAAGACTATTATTACCCAGACTAGCAGTTTTCAAACTTTCGTACTTTTGCGCCTCCCCTTTTTTACCTGGAAACATATCCTACAATTAAAAGGTGGGGATTTCTGCACATTTAAGAATCTACACAGAGCAAAGCGCAAAAATATAGTTTTACTTCAGTTGAACATACCCATTTTTGCGGACTTGAAAAATTATTTGCAAAAAAGTCGAACCTTTTGCATATCTGAGTTTTGGGAAGTGCACAATTATGTCTGATTTACTTAACTACAAATTTTTCTTAATCTTCTTTGGGAATGAAACCACTTATAGTTTTTAAAATCTATTTCATTTACGTTTCGATCCATGACCTAGGATCGTTGTCAAAATAATAAAAACTTCAAGTTTGACGTTTATGACACAAATTGAAGGTTACTTTGATTTATTGATGTTTGAAATATTTGGTTTGAGTACACTAAGCAAAAATTTTTAAAGTTTAAAAGAATGATTGCCTTCAATTTGTGTTGCGACCTGGGATCGACTTTCCTATGGTAGCCAATACGCTTAACGTGAAATCAGCTGATTAATTTTTATTGGTGAATTTTATATAAATTCAATAATTTGGGAAACATTTTTTAACATGTTTCTATTTATACAATTGAGAGATTTCTGATTTTATGTCTTATTTTACCGAGATTCAAATTATCACAAAAACAGATAAGTTGGAAATGAGATTACTGGTGACTTTCCAATTCATAGAATAGAACATATGCTTCTCCGCTTACACTTTAGAAGATATTGTGCATACACTGGGGTCATAAATGAATATGAATGTCGGCAGTATGCTATATAGTGGCCACTGCACGTAGCCCCGCTGTGATTCGATATTGCGTATAAGATGTAGCATCACGTTCTGTATTGATTTTGGCAGCATGATCATATATATCCAAACCATCTATTGGAAAATCTGTACCCGTAGACAGTTTATGCAACTACGAAGAGCAAGCGATTACTTCTCAAAAATAGAAAATAATGTCTTTGTATCTTAGAATGGTAACTGTACAAACGTTTGTATATTTGCGTACCTACGATCCACAACCAAAAGTGGTAAAAAAGTGTTACGTATAGTTTCTAGTCCCGAAAATGAACATCACCTAATTTTAATTACTTTCTAGGTTTCTAAATAACAATTCGAACGAAAACCCCTGCACCCTACTGGCCACATATTATTAACAGTACTTCAAAAGAAAACACTAAACCATAAATAGTACCACCATTCCATTGTTCTAATTTTTCCCTGCTTAATCTATATGGCATTTTAAATTCCATTTATTTGAAAATGTTATTAACAATAATACAGAGCAATCTCAACTTTTCACGTAACCATTCCATTGTTCATTTAAAATACTAAGTTTACATTCTTTAACTAACAATAATTCCATACTTATGCTTCCGTGTACATATTTACTACTCTCTTAAAATACTCAAACTTTCTTCGCTAATAATATTATGCTTAAAATAAAACTATTTCCGGCGCTATTACATAGTCCAACAGAATAATTATGTTACGGAATATTAATTTTTCACTACATAGATCGAGCCATTATTTTCATTTAAAATTGTCGAGCACAAGTGTATATCATTAACAAACAAAAAAGCTCATAGAGTGCTCACGGTTCTAATGTTTCAATCGATTCTTAAAATTAATGATGCAGAATGTCCAGAAACGACAATGATAAACCTGGTGTGGACTTTCTCAGCACCATAGGTTACCTCAAAATTCCAATTTTCCTTTACAAATAAAATCAATTCATCATCCTTTCTTCAGGAATGAAAAAGGGAAGAGGGAATTGGCGCCACCGTATCTATATGGACAATAAAAGAAACAACTTACAGGATATAGTGGTTATCAAAAAAACTTACAAGTTATATAAAACAACACATCTGGAAACCTCTTGAACGTATCTACTTCAACTTCTATTACGATGACTCTGAAAAAAAAATGTAACACAATAAATTTTAATTAAAAACTGTTTGTGTCTTTCGGCTAAAGAGTACTACTATACGTATAAACTAATCATCTTGAAATTACCACACCAAAGGTGTCTTACTTAAAAATGGATGTCAAAGATAAATCACGTACGTCATTTCTATAATTTTATACTGCTTCAGCCTTCTAAATTCCTTACTCAAAATTTATTATCTCGATTGTGGTCCTATTCAATTTAACTACTCATTGAATAAAAAGACTTAGAGTTTTGAAACAAAGATGTAATTTAATGTAATTCCTTTTTTTTAAATAAAGTTACAGGTATAATATTCAAAAATAAAATTGATTTAAGAAAACCATAAATTTCTCTTTACATAATGAGAACTTAGTGTTAGGTATTATTTTAAAACAAAATTCTTATTACGCAATTGACAGACGCTAGATTGGTTTACATATGTTTCAGCTGAGTGTAGCTTGTTGTATTTATTATAAAAAAAATCTAAATAGCATGTAAATAATATAAATCAATAAAAATTTTAAACTTGTCATGGCACAGAAATGACATAGCTACTCTACTAAATATCTGGCATACTATAATTAAACATTTTTAAATGGAAAGTGAACTTTGCAACCTTTTGTTTTTGAACACATGTATACGTCACGTGTTTTCCAGAACAACCTTAGATTACTTGAAAGAGCCATGTATTTTTTTTTGTTTCTATTGATTTAACACTATTTAAGAAAATATCCCTGATATCAGATTGTTAGAATATTATTACTTCTCCGATCTTTTATGTTTAAACTTAAATACAGAATTTATCCTTTCATAAAATCTAATATCGTTAATTTGACCTTTTCTTAAAATTCTACATCATTAACAATTCTAAGGGCATATTTCAAAAAGCTAGAAAACATGGAAACAAAGCACCTTCCGTAATTAATACAAAATTATCAAACACTCACCAGAAATAGATTTCTATGACAGCTGGAATTTTAAAAACCTTGTTTTAGCATGCATAACAAAACTGTTGCTCTAGAAAAGTTTCTGATCCACTAACTTAGGGCTGTATCTGGTTAACAAAAACTTCGTACAATAGGAGTCCCAAAGTAAATGGCCAACATATTCTTATCACTCTGTTCTACCAAAAAAGGTTTACAAACGACTTCAAATTCATTCCATAACGGCAGAGTTTTCTAGTTACGATCTCACCAAAGTGCTAGGAAAATTAAAAATCTTTTTAATATAACAATAACCTACTAATGATAAGCTTCCCATTATTGGACATCAAGGACCGGCGGCCACGTTGTCGCTACATATAATATTCCGGTCGCCTGGCCGGAACCCGGAGAAACTACATCTTGGGCCCCCTTCCAAAACAACCGCGAACTTTCTCCTTATCTAGATCGCAATTCTGAGGGACCAGTTGGTGCGTAAAAGCGCCAGCCCCTTCATCTTACTGCTCTTCGACCGCTGTTGTCGTGCAAGATGGCTGAGCCCGCCTTTTGATGCCTTCCACGTCAGGACAGGTCACCCATTTCAAGCGTCCCCTCGTGACACTCCGCGCAAGCGCTATTTTAGTTTAGTAATTCTTGAAGGTGGATGTAGACCGCATACTGATTAGGCAACACTAGTAGCGCATATGTAAGACGACTAATTCTTGAAGCAAATTTAGAGAAATTGGTAAGATTAAATGTTTTATTATGATAAATACAAAGCTAATTAAATAATGATAACGTACGCCTCTATTAGGATACCGTTTGTTCTGATATTATTATCCGGAATGAGAAGGGTCAGATACCACAGAACTGTAACAAATAGAAGTGGCTACTAGAATTAGTACCACAGAATATATATTTATTACAACGTTCACTGTCACTCGAACATCATTTTGTATTTTCGTCGAATGGCAACAAGTCTTCGTTCGTACGCGTCTTTTGTTATTGACGCATAATTTTTTACTTTTTCTGATCGGCCACTTCGTGAAAGCCAACAGCCTACGTATGTTTACGTCCGTTGTTATCGACGCACCCTTGTACTTGTCTACTTCATTGTATTTATTTCATTAGCACTGTTTAACCTCTCACCATTTGTTAAAATGCTGTTCTCATACTTTATTAATCTAATACTTTCACATGGTAAAGTTCAATGCCTTCAGTTTGTGTGAACAATTCTTCCCAGGCTTTACATTTAAAACCGAAAACTGGACATTCGCATTAAGTTTGTGGTTATTGAGAGTTCTGAACTCCATGTGAATCCAAAGAAATATTATTGTGGACAATAATGTCCTTAATTTTTATTGCTGGTTTTTCGAAGTGATTACGAAGAATGTAAAATGCTATTCGTTATTGCCATTAATGTAAAAATATATTAAGTACTTCGTGGTGTATTTGCTTGTCCTAATTTAAATATCATAATAAAATACATGCTTAAATAACGCTAGATTTTGTAATACACCTTATAGTATTTTACTTATTACAATAGCATTCTTGCTGATGTAATGCTATCTCTTAAAATATATTCTGAATTATTATATTTAAATTATTGTCTGAAACACTAAGCTTAATGTTATTCTAGCACACACCTTACAATATTTTTAAAGAGTGGGCCATCTGTTTGTTCTTTTATTGTTGATAAAAGAAAACACAGATCGTCAACAAACATCGGAAATATTGATTGAAAATGAAATTTAAATTCAATACTATTATGTATGAAAAATAATATCATTTATATGAACACTACGAGTCAGATTGTAAACCAGCATTCAAATTTCAAAATTTTCGATAACTTTGCCTCGCTCTCTCGTCGGACGTTGTTCTTTAGATCCTATACCGCTATAGGATGATTGGTATACGCTTTCTTTTAAATAGTCTCAAAGAAAAAGTGTAATGGTGTCAAGTCGCAAGATCTTGATGGCCCATTTACATTAGCATTTTGCGAGATTATTCGTTCGCTAAATGTTCCGTTTGTAACTATTGTTAAAATTAACTTTAATAATCGCTTAAGATGTAGCTTGCGGGTAAAATTCCCCTCCGTCGTGTATATAGTATAGTCTATGGTTTTACCGCGATTAACCTTCAAGTGCATGCGTTGTGTGTACCAAGATTGTCGTTTTACAAACACTGCTGTAATCGTAGCTATGGTGAATAAAATTTTTTAAGTTTTTCTCGAGTTGCGTCTAAACAAGTCGACAGATCCTCGTCCTGTTACCGCCGCTAAAATTGCAGTTATTATTGGTAAGTACTTGAAGGTTCCGTTCTTATAAGCTTTATTCACATTTATATCTCCATTTTCTCCACGATTTGTGGTTATCGAAGTTTAAATGCAAAACACTGAACTTAGTGCGCAATAAATCGATGTTTTGGCATGTTCTGTGACTTATAGTGCCATCCTCCATAAACCAAAGCTCATTCATATATAATTCATTTAATTTTGGCCATAAAAGCATGTCAAAATATCTTCCGAATTCACCGTAATGACATACACGATCCTTTTCGAAAAAGAACAGCCCAATGATTTCCCTAGCCCATAAACTGCGGATTATGTGGCTTTTTTAAGATAAAGTGTATGTTCATGAAGGACATGTGGATCTTCCAAGCCCCAAATGCAATAATTCTGCTTGCTAATATAAAATGCACTTTCGCACTAAAGATGATTTTCGTTAAAAAATTTCAGGTCTGTCAATCCAATTAACGAATGTGCTGCACTCCACATAGTTCAATAGCTTTAATTGCCGAGTAATTTGGATCTTGTACGGATGCAGTTTGCTGTGTAAAATGCGGCTTAAGGTGTGCACGAGATGTTTAATTCCCCCGAACGATGACTTGTGGAAATGCTTGAGTACGCTACGGGTAAAATGAAAGGTAAATTAATAATATAACAGCTAATTGCAATGGTGCGGGAGGGAGTGCCTACGGAAGAAATTATAAAAAAATGGAAAATTCGACGCAACAATAATGAAGAAATATAAATAATAAATAAAACGGCTAAAATACCAAAAACTACGTTGCGCACTATTTCTTACCTTCAGAAACTCTTTCTATTTGTTATAATTGAAGGGCGCCAAACAGTCTGGTCACAGCAATTCAGTTTGATATTATACCTAAACGGAAGACGGCTATTCCGCAGAGGTCGCCTATATGCTTCTGGTTTTCTAAAGTTTTCCCATTATACTTTATCTTTCTATAAACTATCTTAAAATACGTATTAAATGTTTGATCAAATTAAATAAAATTGACAAATAAAATGCCTCTTCCAAATACAATTCCATCATTGGGATAGCTGAGTATTCCATACAGCTGTTTCTGTCTACCTACTTTTTAAATAAATTTAAATAAAATTTAACCTAAACTTAAGCTCTATTAACATTAAATAATTTTAATAAATATATATATATATATATATATATATATATATATAGAAATAAATAAGATGAAATAATAACTTAGACTTTTTAAGTAAAGCCCAAATGATCATTTCAAATCGAGCTAGTAATTGAAAGAAGGAAAATATAAGGCCTTGGACAGGATTTGAACCTGCATCTCAGTTTTGCCGGAACTGTGCGTTATCCAATTACGCTACCGAGGCCGATGGCTATAATTGGAAAATTTACAAATCCAAATCGTGTACAAGTACCATATATAAACCTAACTTTCAATTACGTTTAGCATTTATGTCAATCATATCTGAAATTGTCAAGTTTCTGACTTATGTCAGATATCAACTTACCTTGTGTAAAAAACTAATTATAATATTTATATATATATATATATATATATATATATATATATATTATATATATATATATATATATATTGCCGTGGTTCTCGGGTAAATTCCTCACCAACAAAAATATATTCGAAAATTTTATTTAATTTTCAAAACTCGAAAATTGCACATAATAGAAATTAAATACTCAAAAAAAAATTATAATTTTTTACCCGTTACTTCTTCTCTTCCTAGGTTGAATTGCTTTCTTCAACTGCTTCCGGCTTGCTCAGTTGGACCTTCTCTTAGATATCTAGATTTACTCTCATATTCTATCGATCACGCACACTTCCAAAAAAACCACAAAATACCACAAACATACAATCTTTAATTTTGCATTATTTACAAACAAAATTCAGTATTATACACATTTCAGTGATCAAGTTACACATCAATAAATTCTATTTTGTAATGTCCTGTATTTTAATTTAAATTATCAAACACATATTATGTACCCGGAGTAAATATGTTACGTTTTTTTTTGTTCGTGGCAGCCACGTTGGGCGCCAAAGTAATGTTACGTTGGCTCGTAGCCGTGCGTAACAAAAAGAAAATCAAAGAAGAAAAAATGACCGGGCTCAATCGGAGAGTAGGGGGGGGGGTTGTAGAAAGCAGACCAACATACCATGTACGCGGCCGTAAGGAGTTAGTAACAGTACCTGCAATAAAAGAAATTAGAATAGTAAACCTGCAATAAAAAAGATTAGTCCTGCAAACCTGAAATAAAGAAAAAGCATAGCAGCAATGAAAAGTCTAAATTATTCAGTACTTTGTAGAATGTAAAAAAAAGAAACTGTTTAGATAATCTATATAATATAACAACGGTAAAAGCAATACAAAAATTTTTAGTACAAAGTGAGGTAATATTGGGGAGTAGCAGAAACGTTTCCTCACACACCAATTAAACATAAATCAGACAAAATGTTAACAAAATAAATAGGTAAGACACAATTGATATGAGTAATTCAGTAAATAAATAGGTAAGACACAATTGGTATGAGTAATTTAGTAGTATTGATTTTTTTCCTTCTTTCTTTTTTTTCTCTAGGTTTTAAAATAGCATGCAAGTCTATTGTAAAAGGTATCAGAAACACAAAGATATGGTAAAGCAACGGATAGATATTTAACGTAATAATCAGTAGGAAATAGTTTACTTACAAAAGTCCTTCAGCAACGCCTCCTTGCAACGGAAGTGTGAGATTCAACGATGTCTTCACTAACGAATCACTTCACCCTAGACTGTGAGGGTGTTGATGGAACTTATCACAAATTACCTTAATCACACCTACTTATTTCACTGGGGTTAGCAGCGGACATTATCACGCGAAGGAACTATGTATATTGTTTTCATAAACAACCAAAAAGCAGCGAGAAACTTCAACCACTACTTTTGTAAACCGGTAATCTGTTATATTTCGCAAATAACGAAAGTTGCGCAGGCACTGATCTATTTTAGATTCTTTGTTGTTAGAAAATTCAGAAACTACAGTAGCACTGTATTTCGATAACCCAAAGTATGCACTACTCTGATAAAATAAAAAAAGGAACCGCGAAAGAAGATCGCACACACCGTTTAAATATCAGAAGACAAAAGCACTAAACAACAAAACCCACAATACGTAAAGCACGTGTATGACTAAAGTAAGTCCGTAAAAATGTCCTTTAAAACACGCGTGCATCGACCCAACATGTTCGCTTATCAAGCCTCGTTCCTTCAAAGGAAGAAGAACTGCACTTTCTACAGTTAATATACATCTCAAAGCAAAACAAGAGACAGTCTTTTAACGTAATTAATATATAGGAACGAGGAACAAACTAAAAACAATTAGTAGGCACGCGTAAGCAATAAAGACTTCCCGTCAACATGTTCCGTAAAAACACTTTAGTCCTCGAGTTAAAAGCAGAACGAAACCAGTATCTTTAACGTACTTAGTATATCGCAACAAAAGACAAAACACGACTCCCCGCCTGTTTATTCAACTCGTTCCATTACACTTCTTATCGTCTCTTATCTAGACTTGCTAATAACCACATAAGGAACAAAATTTATCTTTAAGGCAAGACGAGAACGATGCACTCTATAATTTAATTAACTTTTACCTTCCAAAAAGCAAATATTTGATATACATATTCTGTGCTGAGTTTGTCATCTACTCATTATAATACGATGCACTCGCCTAAGGAGTTAATAAGTATTAAATATAAAAATAGTAATTTGTAGAAATGTATTTATAAATTGGGAAACAGCGTAAAAATGTTACGGTACAAAAATGCCCGTTACAAATGGGCTCTGAATAATACCTTATTTTCTCATTCCTTCTTTATAATTTATTTTAAATCTATGTAAACTTTGGAGTATGGTGAGCTCATGATAACCCAGTTAATTCTAAATAATGTATGTCCTTATACTTTGCATACTCTTACAACAAACTAAAAAAACAACCCATGTACTCTTCACAAAATTTAACTTCCTGATGGAACGTTAATAAGCTTTATATACACCTTCAGATTTTTATTTAAATACCATAATAAAGTTAGTTACATGTATTATGTTCATTACGTCATCAATGCACAATACCTTCAAAATCAATCTCATACGTCACCCAATATTCATAGTTTATAACAACACAATTTCAAAGCGTTACCTGGAATTTCTAGACCTCTGCTATGTTGACGATGCCATGTATTTGCTTCTTTCGGGTCTGCAGGCCGCTTCTAGCTATTAGTAAAAGAACCCCATGTAAGTTGAGCTGCTAGCGCTGCCTTCACTGTGTATCAAATTTCCAAATCCAAATTAATTACACGTCTTTCATGATTATTTAATTTAATCCGCTTTACATAACGTCACTACACGAATTTGTTAAAAAAAATATAGGTGGTAGCTCAATAACTTCTAAACTTAGCACAAGTCGCGTACAAATTATGAGCCTAACACCGTGCAATATAATTTAAAATAATTTTATTATACTTACAAATTCGTGATAGCTTTCATACGTCGTCTGATGCGGTCGAAACATTAAGGGCTTTCATTATGTTTTCGAAAAGTATTTATATGCTTCCACTGTAACCTCTCCAGACCCTCTTACCGTGAAAAATGTAATTTAAAATAACACGTTCTTCAAATTTTGAGCTCAACCGATTTCTAAGTCCGCGAATTTCAGTGCACCGTTTCGATCTTTTTTGAAAATTAATATACACTATGCTCGTATCTGTCTCATGTCCAACTAACAATATCGACCAATCGTCTGTGCATTGACGTTTCACAAATCCCTTCTATACTAACGTTGTCCCTTGCTTATGCATATTTTACGTCTCTTTCTCACTTTGCTTGAGTGGTAGAAATCGATATTCCAGACCATCTGCTATCTACCCCACGTGGACCCCAAACTTACGTGCTTTAAATAACCGCTCATTAGCGTTTCATGCGAAAATATCCGACCATTTGTACAATCCTTAGAATCCTTGTTTGTTATCTATACAATAAATGGAACTTGACATTTAAAATTCTGCAGGTGTTTAATCTTAACGAGCGTTTTAAATAACACTTCTACGAGTTGGATTTTCCACGTATTTCAACCCCACCGATATCTTTGTTCGTTAGCAACGCGTTTCTCCTTGGTATTATGGGATTTTTACACGTTTTTATGCATATTATACGTAAATAACCGCTCAATTAAACTCAATTAAATTAATAAATTACTTGCATGGGCTTCTAACATTCTTTTCTCTACAAACCTCACTAAATTTTATTCATTATTTGTAAAATTTTGTTAATACCCGATACTTAAAAATAAACTAACTGGAATAAATTTCGCACGTAATTCTGGTTGTTTCCTATATACAGGATGTTTTGAAATTACTTTGTTTATATTTACTTTTAACCCTTTAAAACCACTATAATATATATACTTTCCTTAAAAGAAAACCATAAATCTAATCTATCCTTAATACTATCACTTCAAAATTCTCACATTAAACGAGCTGACATTACAAATCCCAATTTCTGGAAATGTCGCTAATAACAAACATAGAAAACTGCTAAATACCGCTTTTTTATACTATCATTGTCCATGAAAAAATAATTTAAGTCAATACGTACATATTTTTTAATATTAAAAACTGATTACATTCTGCTTAAATTTAATCAACGCTTATTCCGTCGGCAAATCATTGATCAATAGAATAATGGTTTTCACTTTAATTAATTTCCTACTGCATAAACGAAATTATTTGCATTTAAAAATTCACATACAATTTTAAAAAGTTAAATAAAAGTTCATAGTATTACTCACTGTTTAATTTCGAGATTTCCAACAACCATGAATATTTTTATTTTGCCTACTTATTAACAACTCCCTTAATCCAACACCACACAAAATTAATTACAAATTAATAGAGGATAAAGTATTCTAGTCCTAGCCCCTATAACGGGTCATACGACTATAATTCCACAGACATGTTTGAAAATTCCTTGCCCATTCAAGCGTAAGTTCAAAAATTAGTTGCGCGCCACGTTTACGATCCCTGTGAGAACATCTATATTTATTTTTTTTGAAGCTGTGTTTCGTTCAACGTTACTTTTAACTTTACCTCATATTAACTCTTAACCTGGTGAGCACTTCTGCCTTGTTACATCCTTGTATGTCTACATTTTCGATGTTTTTCTTATTACCGGTTTGCGATTAATTAATTCGTTTTTCCATCAATCTGATTTTTGTCATATAATTTCCTCTACACTCTTTCTTATGTTAAGTACGGGGTCTCTTGTCCTGGTACAGTCTTCCTATTGGATCTATGAAATTAATCTCGGGAAAGTACTTTTTGTATTAGGTGATTTACTTAAATTAGCGTCCCATGTTTTCATTCCTTCGGCAATATAGAATGAATACGTTGTAACATATGATATGGAATGATTAAATCATCTGCAATGATATTCGTGAATTGCCCTACTCGCGTCTGGATTTTGTACATTGTATTGCAAATATGTATTGAAACTAAGTAGCATTGAATTAAATTTATTCAACTAAAATTTGTAAAAAGTTAACCTATATTTGGGATACATATTGATGAGTTTACTGTTATTTATATTGTAATTCTAAAACTTTCTTAAAATGACATTGACCACTCTATGTAATTTTATTGAAATAAATGTTGTGTTTACCCTTTTGTGGTTAAATTATTGTATGACCCTAGGTTCCGTTACAACTTGTATTTAACAGGAATTACAAGATGCTTTTGTAGTTTTTAAATTTTGGATTTTAATAGAACTATTTATTGCAATACCGTGCTTATCAAACACTATTATATATGCAATCAGAATTATACAGGGCGGTTCAATATCAATTTATCCATTTAAAATTAATTTTCTCTTTCTGCACCCGGTTTTTTTAACCTAACGCTAAAGTGTTACAGGTATGCACGCACGAATCGTATACAGCAAATATAGTTTCACCTGTACGAACTGAACGAGCATGTTGTGTTGTAAGGCCAACCACCAACGTAGTTTCTTCAAAACACTTCCAAATTTGCGAATTCCGGGTTCTGTCGGACGAATTAAATACACCGAAATGATCACGAATTTTCTTAAATGTAACTTATACAGTTTAGATAAATAAAATTTGTTGTTTCTGTTGTTAATAATTCTATTTCTACAACTCTGTAGATCTACATTTGTAGATCAAGAACAGTATAGTATTAGGAGTGGTTAATCGGGATAGACAAAAGGATATTAAAGATGAAAATTTTATCAATAGTATATGTGGAAAACAGAATGGGGGTAGTTTTGATAGTGATAGGACAGGGATGCATAACGGTATTTATGATGGGAACGATGGCATTCGATTAGTAATTTAATTGAAAAGGTTTTTTTGTAAAGAGCAGATAGGTTTAGTTGACAAATCAGACGAGGGTACAGTTAAGCGAATTTTTGAATGAATTTGTGGGATTGTTTACGTTGAACTAAGATTTGCTACTCGGTACACGCATATGTTAGATGTGACAGCAGAAAGTATTTTTATTATAAAAAGTGAGATCCATCAATATAGGATAGTACCTTTCGGTACCAGTAGGGATAATGCAGAATAAGTTCGAAAATGAGTGAAAATTTCTGTACACATTATGCCGATGACATTTTGATCTTTTCTCAAAATCGATCTAGAACGCATGGGACGTCTGAGATAAGTAATTCATAGACTTCAGGAAGGTGGTTTGAAGCTAAATGTCAAAAAATATTAATTCTTTAAGAGGAAAGTGGGATATTTAGGTTTTCTGATAGGTAACGAGGGCATAAAAATTTGTGCGAAGAGATTAAATGAATTAAATTGAGCAGCCTAAAAATTTAAAAGATTTATGTGGATTTTTAGGGGCGCTTAATTATTGTAAACGTT
Source organism: Platerodrilus igneus (assembly GCA_036346225.1). NCBI lineage: Eukaryota > Metazoa > Arthropoda > Insecta > Coleoptera > Lycidae > Platerodrilus > Platerodrilus igneus. The sequence continues at coordinate 167,892 of JARFIW010001211.1, forward strand.
TCGTACATAATTATTCAGAATTATATGTACCACTGTCAGAGCTACTGAAAAAAATGTAAGATGGAAATATACCAGGCAGGGAGAACAAGCTTTTCAAGAGATAAAACGGGTGCTTTATCAAGAATTATCGTTAAGATATCCAAATTTTAAAGACAGATTTATTTTGAGAAGTAATACTTTCAACTTTGCAATAGCAGAAGAGTTAGAACACGTACATGAGGGCATAGAGGTGCCAATTTGCCTAAAGATTGCGAAACTAGGTATTCTAGCGCTGAGAAGAAAATTTGGCGTTCGTCTATTCAGTAACGAAATTAAGGTTTTACTAGTCGAGAAATAAATTTCTGATCGTCAGACAGGGTGGTGACGTTTTTGAAAAAGGAAGAATTTTTAAACAGCAGGTTGTATAGATGGACTTTAGTGCTGGAGGAGCATGAATTGAAATCCAGTATAAATCAGGGGAAGAGAATCTTACAGTGAATTATTTGAGCAGAAAGAACGACGGATTATTGTCTGAGAAAAAGAACGGTTACTTGGTGACTTTACAAAAGTTGAGGACGAGATAAGATAGTCAAATGCAAGGTTCATTGCTGTGCAGAAACACGAAGAAATGCGAGTACTAAAGAAAATTTCATTAAAGGAAGATTTGGATGAATACAAGGGATTTTGTTTGGTACATGACTTTCTAGTGAGAAGTATTGGCGGTGATGAATTGTTAGTGCTCACGAGGGATGAGGGCATAGAATTTATATTCGAAACTCATAATACATATGGGCACATTAGTATTATCAAGACCTTTAGGGTGTTCAAAGAGTCGTTTCATTCTAAAATTATATGAAGTCGGATAAAGAATGTATAAACTACTGTGAGATGATCTATTAGGGAAAGAGAAAAATATGTTACTACAAAATAAATTAATGAATGTGACAACAGCAGAACTGTTAGATCTTGTAGTTATGGACTACGTCAGTAATTTGATTCCTAGTCAACATGGGTATCAACACATTTTGGTAAAGCTTGATGTCTTTTTGAAATTGTTAAGATTTATCCAGCACAAAGATATAATTCAAGGCAAGTTTTAATTGTATAAGGGGATTTATTGAACAGCTTGGCAGACAATGCACTGTAAATTCATAACCAGACGGTCAAAATTGAGCTTAAAGGAAAAAGTACTGAAATAAGTTTTTTAAACATCCACAATCAAACCCATACGAGCATTATATCAAATAAGTAATCAAGTATCTACGTATGTGCACACAAGAGCAACATGGGATTATGACAAGATACTTGCCACAACTCGAAAATTTTTAAATTATGTACCTAGTTTGGTAACGAAGTCGTCTCTAACTACGTTGATGAGAAAAATTATACCAATGAGGTGATAGAGGATGGAAAGTGAATTGAGAGCATTTCAAACTGCTTGACAGAGAAAGACGACGAGCTGAAAAAATTCAAAGAAGAGAAATTGAGAAAAGCTGAAGAAGATTAAAAAAGGAACTAATTTTGCAGTAGATGATTTGGTTATTGTATAAGAGTTACGAGTGTCTAATTGGGATTTACATATTTGTGCTAAGCTACTATTTCCGTACGAGGTTTTTTGTTAAAGGAAATACGTACGAGTTGGAAAATTATGGAGGTGAATGTCGTTGGTGTTTTCGCATTGAAAATTTATATCTATGTGTACTTTTAGAAAATAATTTGAACGAGTGAAATTTTAATGCTCGAAATGATTAATCATTTTAAATCAATGTAGATAAACAGCCATTTAAATAAACACAAGATTCAAGCTAAGAGTCATTATCATTAGCTCTTTTATTCTTTCGTAGACAATAAAACATACATATATCTAGCCCCGAAGTGATTTGCATTCATAATTGAATAATTCTTAATAATAAAAAAAATAAGTAGAGTATACAGCGTGTTTAAAAACTTGGGGTAGAAATTTAAATGGCATTGTAGGGGTTGGAGTCGAATCTAGGATAAATACCTGTTCCACAAATCACCTTCCCCGTTAGTTTGCGGATGTAGTGGACTTAGTTAGGGCTGATTCTCAATGTTCAACAAGAAGCTTGAAGTGCAGGTTTCTTGATATGCACTGAACGCGAGTTTTTTGGTACACAGATCCGGTACACGACACGTGCTTTTACACAAAACTAACGATAAAACCACGGGATAATTTAGGCCGTGTTGTCTACGATGGACAGAACTGCTCTCTCTGCCGCAAGTGGCGCGGCTTCGACAGGTAAGTAGGAGGGAGATGGGAAGAATACAGGTTGGGGATACAAGAAGACCCAACAGGCATAATAAACACAGTAGATGTAAGCTAATGCACAAAAAATAGATTTTTGACTTAAAAAATTGATCTTACACTCACGTCACTGATTGAGAACCGCTGAACGATAGCAATAAACTACTACAAGAGGTACTAAAAGTTTGCACCACCACACTGAATACACAACTGTGCACGTTTTAACAATGATTCACAGCACTCCCTGCGAATCGCGCCGTGTTCGTCTTTTATAAGATCGGCTGTATTTTCAATGCGTAATTGAAACTCATCAATATGTTGAATGGGCTCATGACCGGGAGAATAATCACCAAAAGGATACACTACAAATTTCATAAAACCTCACACATAAAACTTCATTAGATTAATGTTGGGCAAACGGGCCGGGGGGGGCACAGGTTCGTCACGTCCGATCCATAAGTACGGAAATTGTTCACCCAAAAATTCACGCACTTCCGCAAGAAAATGACTTGGAGTGCCGTCATGTATAAACCGCGTACGCTGCCATATCGCAAAAGAGACATCTTCCAAATAATCATCTATATTGATTGTACCGTAAAAAGCCTAAATACTGACTTCCATCCATTCTCGATGGCAATTTATGCAACATGATGAACCGGCCGTTTATAACAGCTCCCTATTTGTTAACTGCAAAGCACCGTTGGAAATGCAATTGCTTTACTATATGGAGATTGTGAACAGTCCAATGGTGATTACTATGATGGTTGAAAACACCGTTTCGGGTAAATGTGGTTTCGTCTATAAATAAAATTTCATTTACATAATTCGGATTGCCTGAATTTTGTTGAAGTAGCTAATAACAAAAGCGAAGTCTGTTTTTAAAATCAACAGGTTTGAAAGCTTACACTAGGTGATAATGAAAAGGATGTCGTGAATCTTCATGAATTGTTTTTCATACCACCATGTTGGAAACATTTAATATCGAAAGTTAATTACATGTGTGCTGTCAGTCGAGCAGTTCCAAAATTTCTTTCTCAGCATCTAAGATTCGTACTGCTCGGTTTCCACCTCTATCACGACATCCTTATGGTTGTAGCTCTGTATCACGAGCTCGTTAGGTCAGCTCAACAAACCGTCTGGGTGCCGGATGAAATCGATAAGAGAATCTTTCCGCATACATCCTGGATACAAGTTGCGAATTTTGCTCTGCCTTTCCATAACTAAGCTGCATGTCGACTAATTCACCGTTTTCGCACATGTGAGCGGCCATTATTTTTCGACGCGAGATAGGTTTTGGGCCTTTGGCAGCTTCTCTTTAAAAAGATTTCATTTCCAAATTTACACTCCTACCAAGTTATTGGACTTTTGGACCTTTGTTATTGGACTTGGTCATTTTTTACTTCGTCGAGATGAAGAATAAATATTCAACACCACCAGTTCCTCTATTTTGAATTCTTCTAGTACCCTTCTGGAATACTATCGCCTGCGCCAGATTGATTTTGGGCCTGTGGTAGCTTCTTTTTAAAAAGATTTTATTTCTAAATTTACACTCCTATCAAGTGTATTTTAATTTATACAGAAATTACAAATGATTTCAACAAATGGGTACGTTATGTCCATTAACGTTTTAAAAATTCACTAATTGACTAATTAAAGCTAAATTGAGTAGCTTGAACAACCAACAATGTTAAAGTTGTGAAGCTCGAGATTGACTGGCCAACTTGGGCTCTTCAGGTTATTTATGCTATCCCTGCTCTTACATCACTTTGTGGGAAATGCAGATCTCATATCTGCTATTTCTTGATACAATACAAAGTATTAAATTTTAATAATCTTAGTTCTAATAATTACTGTCTTATTGTCTACTGTAAACTGCACCTGCAGTGTCATGTTACGTCTGGAATACAAAGTAACTGTTTCCGTTCTCATGTCTGGTTTGTGAACTTTCATTAACCTTTTATTATGTCCTTCAATTTTACAATGTAAGAATAATTCTTAAGTTTTAATAGTTTCATTTAATTATACTATAAATATACTATAAATATTGATTTGGGGATATGTTCCAGACGTAGATGAAAATTAAGGGTTTTACTTAATTTTTAAAACTTATTGTCTCTAAGGGTTTATTTATTATGTCTTTATGACCTTTGTTTCTTGCTTCTTATGACTAAAAGTTGTTTCTTTGTTTCTATATCTAAGATACATTTTGTACAATACATATACAGTTAATAAAATTATTACAATAATCAATAAAATTGTCCAAACACTGATATTGTCGTAATGTAATTTTGGCACTTTTAATTCACTTAAGTGTTCTTTATAACTGTACATTATCTTTACGGCTTGGTTGAGGTCGTCTAGGTTTAAATGTTCTAGTTGCATTGGTTTCTTGGTGATTTTATCGTTTTCGGGTTGAGTAATCGTGAACTGTAGTTCGGGTAAATTTGCGAATATTTTCGTTACTGTTGGGTCTTGATATACTCGAATAACTTCGTTTTTTAATTTTAAATAGCAATCTTCCAATTAATGCTAAATTGTCTTCATATTGGTTGCAATGGGCGGTTGCTATTACTTCTTGCGGAAATACGGCAATCCATTTGTTGTCCGTGACTTTCTAAATTTTCATATTCGTAATTTGCACTGGTTTTGGATCATAATTCTCATAGCAATTAGAGAATCATAATAATTGTACTTTACAAAGGCTGTGTGTTTGAATAGCTGTTGTTGTTAATGATTTACATAAGTATTGACTGGGTGCTACTTCTTTGCACTTTTCATTCGTGAAGCCATACCTAAGTTTATTTAGGGAAAGGAAGTAGGTTTTAGCAATAATAACTTGATATTTGCTAGTAACTTTTATGGGGGAAGCAAATAAATAATAATAATTATAAGTGTTATTCTCTATAATGGGTATTTCTATTAAAAACGTAATTTTATGACTCTTTACATAACCTTTTACTATGGCTATTTTTTCAAATATAATTATGTTAGATTCTGTTACTTCAAACGGTAGTTTACTATTAGTTATAAGTGATCTAATTCTTAATAATTCATTTAATAAATCAATTGGTTCTATAAATACTACCGTGTAGTGTGTTTATTTTAGCAAATGTTACAGCGTTTTCTAAAGTGGCTAAAATTTGTTGAATTACAGTAAGGGTTGATATCATTTGATTAAATATCGTGCTAAATCTTATTAAATCTCGCATTACTAGCATTGTGGTTTGCATGTTACTTTCAAGGGTTAATATTCTGTTTGTTATACTGTATTGGTTTTTTACTAGCTTTCTTAGTGATCGTTAAATTTTATTATGGTTGATTGAGTTAAAGATATTTGATTTCTAACAATGGTTTTTATGTCATTCCGGTTTTCAATTAAGTATTCTATTGCGTTCTGCATCTTGGTTATCTAAATTTCCTGTGATAGCTTTTATAATATTACCTAATCCGTAAATAAATCCTCTTTTTCGTTTTGTGATTTGGTCTGTTAGTATTAATCGATTGAATTTGTCGTCTGCGTTCTTTAATATATTTTCCATTATACTGTTGTAGTTAAACATTTCTATCGTGTATTCTTTTTTGAATTTGGCTGTCTGTGCCCATTGATTGTTTGAGTCTGTAGTAATTGTCTCTAATTATATAAAATTCTTGTTTTAATTCTGTTAAATCAAATTTCTGTGCGAATGTCCAATAATCTATTGTGTTTTGCATGTTTCCCAATTTTACTGGTAGTATACCGGGGTTGTTTTTAATATCGTCTACTATTAGGTCCTTGTCGCCCGTTCTACCTGGGTGGAGGTTGAGGGCAAGGGTGATGGTTATCCATCTAAAATTACAGGATGTCTTAAATTCTTTAAGTGAATGTATTTTACGATTTTTCCGTTATCTACTACGGCTACATTTTTGTTTAATATTTCTTTAATCTTAAATGGACCTAAATTTCTGGGAGCCGTTTTGTGTCGCTCACCTTAAAAAATTTCCTTCGTACATGGTTTATCTTACTGAAAATCTATTTATATCGGTATTCTTATTGCGGGTTGTCGTAATACGTTTTTTATCGCTATCTAATCTATTTTTTACGGTATCATAAGTTATTTTTAATTTTTCTTTGTAATCTTTCGCATACTGTTAGTATACTTCTTTGTTATAGTGTATATCGTAAGGGTTGCGGGAATCTGAGTGTTCTAATCTTAATTCGAGGGGTGTAAAATTAGTTGATGGGTGGATTGTGTTCTTGTAAGCAATTAGTGCGTATGACATTAAATTAATGATATGCTCTTTCTTATAAGTTAATCTTAGCAGTCTAATTTGTTCTAATAAGGTTAGGTGTAATCTTTCAATTAGTCCATTTGATTCCGAGTGATTTTCTGTCATAAAGTGAATATTTATTTTATGGAGTTCTAGGGTATTTTGTATTGTCTCGTTTCTAAATAAGCTTCCGTTGTCTAAAGTTATTGTTTCGAGTGTACCGTAAAATTTAAACTATTATAAGGATCCTTGGGTTACGTCGATACTATTTTTTGAAGTGATGGGTATCGCTTGGCCTACTTTGGTAAATGCGTCTACGATTGTTAAAAGTTTTGAGCTTTTACTACTAGTGTGTCAGCATGTAATTTTTGGAAAGATTTATCGGGTGTTTTAATTAACAATCAGGGTACTTTTGGGGTGATCTGTTGTATTTCGCTTTGCCGCATAATTCACATTGGTTAATAAAATCGGTGGTTAATTCTTTCATGTCCTTAAAGTAATATCTTCTTACGAGTTGTTTTAATATTTTGTCGATTCCACGATGGTTGGTTTTACTTTCGTGTTGGTTTCTAATTACGTCATTTATTTCGTCTGGGTCATCTAAAGTTATTAATTTGCGTGTACATCTGATAATCTCGGGTCCTAAATTATTAAATAATCTAATATATAATTTTGAAAATCTTTTGTATAAGTGTTCTGTGATGAAATAAAAGTAAAAACGTTTTTCTCTGGGGTATATTCTTTCAAAATTTTAATTGTCTACTCCGCGTTATTGTCCTTCATTATTTGAATTTTATATATTTTCTTATTATCTGTTTGTGTATATTTTACCGGATTGGGGTTGGTTAAAACTTCGGTAACTATGCATTGATTTGGCTTTATGTCTATCGCTCTATTTACAATTTTAATTGCAATTTTAGGTTTATCGTTTTGCGTTGAGCGTATGGTATTTGCCTCACGGCTTGTATCGTTTTCATCGGTGAGTAATTTTTATTCGCGGTAGGATTATATAGTCTATTTCTGTATTATATAACGTTTTCTTCCTCTACAGTCATGTTCATCGCTTTTTCTAAATTTTGGACATGTTAGAGTCTTATTGTGTCCGATAGGCGTTTAGGTAGTGCATTGATCTAAGTGTCTAAAGCCATTTCGTCGTACATATTCGTCTTTATTAATCGTATGTTTTGGTCGGGTTTTTCAATTTTTAGTTTGGTCAAAATTAAACTTCGTACATTATGACATTTCATACCGAATTGATAGGGTGGTTACTTAGCTTCCATCCGTAAATTTATTAACTCTCGTGCATGACATTTGATGTTTCTTTGATCGCCGAAATATGCTATAAATATACGTTTAAAGTTGTCCCATTCCACAAGATCATCGCGGATCGCAATCAAGGTTAATGCTCTGCCGGTCAGTTTGCCGATTATCAAGCTTAAAAGTAAAACGTTGCGTTTGCTGTTACTTGGTTTATAGAAAAATTTTAAAAATATCTCGCAAGCAGTGATGAAGATACTTTATAGTGCTTAATTTCCGTCGTATAAGTGGATTGAATCGAGATAAAGTTTTATGTTGTCTGAGTTCATTGTTTTAAGAGTTACTTTTCAGTTTAGTTTGTATTAAGTTATTTAAAGAATCACTTATCTTTACGTATATTGTGCGTAATTATAATATAACCTTGATTATAATTACATCGGTTTCAGACTTCCGCTAAATAATTATTTCATTAAGTGTTACAATGATAAAGTTCATAAAACGCTTTTATAATTATACACCTTCGCTAATTTGTTGCACTGAAAGTGTTTAATTATAAAGCTTTATAAAATGTAATGAGAGTCAAGTTTTCAGATTTGTTGAATAATAATTACTGTAATAAAATGGTACAAAGCATTTCGTTCTAATTATACACTAAAGCTTCAGACTTTGCTGAATTCATTTGTAAATTGTAATAAATTGCAATAATTGTGCATAAATGCGTACATATAAATTCCTTTGTTAAGATAAGTTTGCTGAGTAAATTCTTTCAGAGTTAATAATAATAATAAAATTGTAAATATTCTTTAGTTTCTTACTAGCTAATATCAGTATTCAGTTGACAATGGTTTAGCAAAATGAACTTTGGTACTCACAAGAGTTCTTTCTTCTTTGTAATTAGACTTGGTCGACTTTTTGTACTTCGTCCAGATGAAGAATAAATATTCAAGACCACCAGTTCTTCTATTTTGAATTTTTCTAGTACCCTTCTGGAATACTATCAACTGCGCCAGATAGGTTTTGGGCCTGTGGTAGCTTCTTTTTAAAAAAAAATTATTTCCAAATTTACACTCCTATCAGGTGTATTTTAATTTATACAGAAATTACAAATGATTTCAATAAATGGTTACGTTATGTTCATTAACGTTATAAAAATTCAAAGTTACTTTCACTAATTAACTAATTAAAGCTAAATTGAGTAGCTTGAACAACCAACAATGTTAAAGTTGTGAAGCTCGAGATTAACTGTCCAACTTGGGCTTTTGAGGGTATTTATGCTATCCCTGCTTTTACATCACTTTGTGGGAAATACAGATCTCGTGTCTGCAAGTTCTTGATACAATACAAAGTATTACATTTTAATAATCTTAATTTTAATAATTGCTGTCTTATTTTCTACTGTGGTCTGCACCTGAAGTGTCATGTTAAGTCTGGAATACAAAGTAACTGTTTCCGTTCTCATGTCTGGTTTGTAAACTTTTATTAACCTTTTATTATGTCCTTCAATTATACAATGTAACAATAATTAATACGTGTTAATAATTGCATTTAATTATTCATATATATTAATTTGGGGGATATGTAACTCGCGTACAAACAAAATTTTTAAGAAAAAGTTATAATTATTAATGAGCACAGCGCATTGAATGATAAAAACTACAAGTCGTGCTCGAATTCCAAACGTTTACATAATTGAATTCATTGCACTTTTGCAGTAATAATAACAACTACGTTTTATAAATACGCAGTCCTTAAAGACGAGCGGCGGCACTTTACGGTAGCCTTATTTCATTTTAAAACTGTACAATGTGAAACTGCAAGCTAGTCAATCCAGTTGACAACACCGATACTTGACCTACCTTAAGTTGCAATGATATCGCATAACTACGTTAGGAGTTTGTGCCATTAGTTCTTAAACAATTCGCATGCGTATTTTAAAACATCCTTTATTTGGGTTTATAATTTTTATTTCTTAAATCTTTCACATTTGCGATAGATTAATGGTTTTGTATCGCCCAGTTAATTATCTAACCTCAATTGTAGAAACATGTGTATACACGCGAAGAAAGGAATAAAGATTAATTTAAGCTTGAGAGGCGTTGCCATGTACGATATAAAAGAAAACATGTGATATGAAGTAGTCAGATGGGCAAATGGGTTAATAACATATGTATTTACTTTTGAACTTACGATTTCCTTATGGAGATCTACATGCAAGAATGAATGCTTTTAACTCCTACATGTCCAACTTATCTACTCACTAACCGTAATTCTAATTATTACAAATACATAATGAACCCATTTTAGCCTTCAAAAATATTTTTTTAAATTTTCTCATAATGAAAACGCCTTTTATAAAACAGATCTCTACATTTTTGCTAGTACATCGAAGACAATATTAGTGAACGATACTTCAATGGGGCACACAATTTGTTTTAGTTAGTTTAAGTGCCTCTTTTGCAAAGTTTAGAAAGTTATGCAATTTGTCAATGGCGTCTGATATTTTGACAAAGTTTTTCTAATTTACATTAACATCAACACGAAACACCACATCAATTACATGTAAAGTTGGTTTGAACACGTTACCTGTTTTTATTGATCACTAATGCAATTTCTCTTTGTTCAGGTCTTACTGCACGGTAAAGTTTAAGCATAAAATACGTTCCTTGTTCAATTACTCATTCCATTGTAACAGCAACTTAGCGAGCTCAAATTTTCAAGCTTAATCAATGTTTTCGCATTGAAACACCTAGAAAGTTCAAGCATTGTTCAAAACAAATTCGATGAGTTGTGTATAAGAGTTATTTATTAACCTCCACTTCTTAGATATAGACCTTTGTGTTATGTCGATCTAACTATAAATATTTTCATATCGTTGTGGTTACTATAACATTAACTAATTTTTTTATGTAGTTCAAGTATCTCCACTAAGCATATACGCACACTATATGTATGATGCATCTATTACTAAAAAAACTTATCAAAAACTCTTAATGAATAAAGCACGATGTTTCATACTATTTCAGAAATGTTCAAGCAGGGTCTAATAGGTACACTGTTTTTACCTAGACACTGTTAGCTATCCTACTTGTACGTACGCCAACATTATTAAATATCTTTTATGTTATAAAAGTAACATTATTATAAAATATCACTCCCGCAGCAATTATACAATTTTCAATCAATCAAAAATGATTAACTCGCGATTTCCAAGCTTTAAAATTCAAGTTAATTTTTAAAAAATATGTATTTGCATTTCTGACTCGTTGTACTTCAGTACTTAATTTATGTATCAAAAAGTTTCTTGTATAGCCATAACATTTTAGAAATGTAAAGGAATTTTGAAGTTGATTTAACAGTAATTAAGAAATACATGGAACATTCGGTTTTTTCTAAACACCGTATCTGTCTAGAGATAAGAAAGTATAGCTGACAGGTATCCCAATACAATAGCGCTGTTATCGAAATGTTTATTACGTACATTCTAGATTTCTCTCCATTTTTCCGGAATAAAGAATTATCGTGTATAAGTGTAAAACCCGTTGCGATAGTTTTAGTTTAGTTTGAATTCAGTCTTAATAAACGTTTTTATATGCATAAATTAATGTAAGGATAAATTTGCTTATGTAATTCAAAGGTGTTAAATAAATAATTTACCAAAGGATTAGTGCTATAATAGTTTTAATTTGTCATATTTACAAGACTAAGTCAGTGTCTACAAATAGTGATTAAGCTAGTGCTAACGTAAACAAGACTTTGCAAATATTTCTGACCGTGAAGAATAATTACCAGAATTGTACCTAAAAGCATAAAGAACAATTAGAGAATTCCTTACACTAATGTCAAGTACGTGCAATTGTAGTGAAGATAACATTTAAATGACTCTCTTTTGCATACCCATCACTCGTAGCCAACAGCAGAAATGGAGAGCAAAATTCTTTCCTGTTTATAAAAAATGCACAGAAACACGAACAGCCCTCTGTAAGCCTTGCAGACTGTCATGGAAAAATTTTTCATGTATTTAGATGACGTGATTGTAATCGAAAAGATATTTAGAAAACATTTGACCAATTTGGAGAAAGTGCTTCAAATTGAGAGGATTCAATCTGAAGTTGAACTCGGCGATGAAATAAATTACCTGGAGCATGCAGTCTCGCGCGACAAAGTTATGTCAGACCCCGAAAATAGGGCAGCGCAGGAGTGCCCGACGTCCAAAGACAAAAATCAACTATAAAGTTTTCTAGGATCACGGGCTTATTATAGAAGATTTTTTCTAGATTTGCAAATATTCCAACAGTAAAGTCATTTATTGAAGACAGCTCGGATCTTAAGTTGCCCTAGGTCGAAAGGCCCATTGATATTAGGCACAGACGTAAGTAGTGTTGCCAATGTAAGTGTGGCAAAACTATTGCTTATTTCAGCAAGGTACTCTCGAAACAATAAGAAACTACAGCGTTACTAGGAAAGAACTGTTAGCTGTAGTGAAATCGGTAGAACAGGTTCATAAGTATCTCTACGGTCGAAAATTTCACCTGAGAACAGATCACGCAGCGCTGAAGTGGCTACTGCAGTTGAAAAGCGTGAAAGAACAGCTCACAAGCTGGATAGAAATGCTATATGAGTACAATTTCGAGTATGTTGAAGTCACCGTAACGCAGATGCGTTGTCACCATGGCATTGTCATGACGATTGAAGCAATTTTTCACGCCTGAAAACAAAATGTAATCTTCTTTGTCGGACAACCGTGATTAATGAGGATTGGCTGCCACAGCAGCTGAAGACCGAACCTGAAAATGATCCAGATCTAGGTGTCATTATAGATTGAAAAATCAAAGGAGAGCGTTCATCATGACAGAATATTATCCCGCTAAGTAGCACGTTGAAGTTGAACTAAGCACAGTGGAATATCTTAAAGTTAGAGGACCGAATTTTAGTGCGATTTCTGGAAAATAAAGATGGATCTGTAAGTACGCTTCAAGAGATGGTTCTCAGGAGCCTGTTACCAGAGGATTTAGGACATGTACACAATGGGTCGTCAGAAGGCTACTTCGGCGTCAGGAAAACTCTAGAAAAGTCTGTAAATAATTTTACTGGAAAGTCTGCAAAGAAGACGTCAGGGAATGGTGCAGGAAGCGTCAGTTATGTGTGCCGTTGGGTCACCGAAAAGAGCCCATGAGGCAATACAAGCTAGGAAGTCCGTTTGCAAGAGTGGCAATTGACAGCGCAAACCCGTTCCCCGAAACCGACTCAGAAAAATAAATACATTTTGGTGGCCGTGGACCATGTTACAAAATGGACTGAGGCATTTGCCATCCCAACCAAAAGCAGCAATCGTCACTGACGTATTAGCCAAGGAGCTTTGTTGCCGTTTTCGAATACCTTTGGAGATACACGCATAAATTTTGAGTCGCTCTTTTTCAAGTATTTTGCCGGATGCTGAAAATGAGAAAGTCCATAACGATACCGTTGCACCCTTAATTAATTGGTACGGTAGAACTCATGAATCGTGCCTTAGGTAAGTATTTCTCCAAGATAGTATCTATACATCAAAAGAGTTGGGATCAATACAGACACCTATTTTTATTGACCTACCAATCTGCGGTTCACGAGAGTACTGGACAGACTTCTGCATGTGCTATGCTGGAACGTGAGATACGTTTACTATGTGACCTTGGGTTTGGTAGTAAACCTGGAGAAGACGTTGTATGCGAAAATTGTGTCAAGAGATTCAAGCAGAAAATGTAAGACATCCCTGAACATGTAAGAAAGAATATTCAGGTTGTGAGCGACCGCATGATAACCAGGTATGACGTCAATGTGCAAGAGTCTGGTTTTCAAACGGGAGACCGCGTATGGTTGTACAATCTCAAATAAAAGCGTGGATTATCGTTAAAATTACCAAGAAATTAGGAGGAACCTTACGAAATACCAAAACCTCAATGATGTACTATACAGGATTAATAAACTTCTAAGAATAGGACAATAGTAGTGTAAATTAACAGACTGACACTTGACGACAATGACCACTGCGACAATCTGGCGTACGTGATAAAGTGAGACGAGTAGGGAGACAGGAAAATGAGCCAAGACCTGGTCTAAACTATAAATGGCTCATGTCCATGTACAACGGTAACGGCAAGTCGGGGTTTGAGATTACCGAAGAGGCCAACGGAGATCTATTTGGTGTGCCATCGAAATATTATCTTGCACATTGCGTAACAGTCGATCTCAGTATGATACGAGGAATTGCTACGGTGTTCAAAAATAAATTTAGTGGACTAAATCAGCTTCTCCAACAAAAATCAAAAGTGAGCAAAACCTTACACCTCACAGATAGATGTGACAAAGCAATCATCCTCTGGTAAACCCAGTTACCAGGACCTGTGGAGGGCATTAGTGGATCTCAAAGACCAAACGATGGAGTTTAGGAACAAGAAGTTGACCATACCAAAAGATTGATTGTGGATTCGATAGATTGGACTGGAGAGTAGTTCGAAACATTCTGGAGGTACTATTCCAGAAGACCAGGGTCCAAATCTTGGTATGCGGCTTTAGTCCGCATGGGATGGCACCTGCTATTAAGAACGTCGATTGCTAGTTTCATACATATGGAAAATATAAGAATAGCTCCGGTTGTTCTTATCGTCACAGGGACATCCAGCTTCCGGTCTGCGAGATATTCCGGGACAAAACAGTTTTAAGGGGGTACAGTATAACAGTAGTTAAAAAGTATGTAGAACACTTTGCAAATTATGCTTATTCGGTTATTAATGAGGCGGTCTCATCTGTTTAGCATTAAGAAAGAACGATTCATAAATATCGTATTACAATTATATCAATCTATCGATAAGAAGGACGATTAATAGATTTCGCAATACAATAGGTTTGATGACGCACATTCTAAATGTTTTCTCGGTTTAACTAGAATAAATGATTATTATATATAAGCACGAGTCCTGTTGCGATACATCAGTATTAGTTTGAATTCCGTTTGAATAAATGTTCCATGTACACAATAGTATATGTACACGCCTCTTGGAACGACAAGGGGCGCAAATAGAAATTGCCTGGAGTGCAGTAGGCAGTAAACCAGGGTTTGTAAGGTAAAGCGTGGACTGTATAGAGTAGAAGGAAATAAACATAGAATTGGAATACAAGTCACATAAATACTTAAAGCACTTACCGAAACACAGACATCTGGAGCACTAACGCGGCATCTTTCAGTACTGTTTCTGGCCAGAGGTAAATAGGAACGGAATCAGGAAATGGTTATTTTAGAAAAGACATTAGAGAAGTAATATTGAGAAATTGAATGAACACGTTCGCGTTCGCGGATGGTTGTTAATCGACTCTTTTAAATTATGGTATTGCTTATCTCGCCTGGCTTGATAAAGAATACCACGTTGGGAGAGCGAAATGGCGCGAACATAACCGCCCACCAAAAATGAACATTTTTTAGAAAAGATATATTAGAAACTTGAAAGAAAATTGTATTAGAACTGGGCATTTCCTCCCAGTAGTGGGCTACGGTTTACCCGCCGATGCTCGGGATAGAAAAAAAAGCAAAATAAAACGCAAAATTTTTTTTTTAAACTAAATCTAAGTTTGAGAAAGAAACAAGAAGAAGAATTACTTTTCTAAAGGAAGAGGTATTATTTTATTTACAGACCGAGTGAGGGAACCGTGGGTGGTTTTTACCGACACCACGCGAACAACACCATTGCTACCGGGAAATAATTGCTCGACTCGTCCTAACGGCCACGATAGAGGAGAAGTTTTAATCCCGGGAAGAAAAACAACTTGACCCACTTTGGGTACATCGGAGGAACGATTCCATTTGGGTCGTTGAGATAAAGTGAGCAAATATTCATTGGACCATCGCCACCAGAACGACTGGGTAATTTGGCGCAGTCGTAGCCAGCGCGAATGTAAATTTATATTTTCTGGCAGAGTTATCTCTGGCATACTTAATATAGTGCCTCCAATAATGAAATGACCGAGAGTCAAATAATCGGGGTTGTCTTTAGTGTCCAAAGAAAAGAAACACAAAGGTCGGCTATTCAATACGGCCTCTATGCGAGTGAAAACAGTAGACAACTCTTCAAAAGTAAGAGGTTGTTTGCCAAGAGTGCGTAGCAATAGAGATTTTGCAGATTTTACCGATGCTTCCCACATACCCCCAAAATTAGGAGCATATGGCGGATTAAACTGCCATTTAACTTGGCGGGAAACCAATGCGGAAAATATTTCATCTTGGTTTTGATGAAGAAACGCACTAGCTTCCTTTAACATACGTGCTGCACCAATAAAATTCTTTCCACAATCTGAATAGATAGTGTCAGGAGCACCTCTCCGAGAAGCAAATCGATCAAAACACGCCATAAAAGCATTAAGAGTAAGTTCGGAAACTAATTCCAAGTGAACTGCTCTCGTGCACATGCACACGAAAACACAAAGATATGATTTGAAAGAAGAAGCATTACGCCGAATGGAAGACTTAACAAGCAACGGTCCAGCAAAGTCAACTCCAACATGAGTAAAGGCACGAGTTAATTGTACACGGGACGGAGGCAAATTAGACATAATGGGTTGAGAAGGCTTGGAATTAAATCGGAAACATGGTATGCATTGATGTATTCGTTGTCGTATTAACGATCGTGATCCTAAAATCCAGTATTTTCTTAGAATAAGAGCTTGTGTGGTAAGAGGTCCGGAATGCAAAGATAACGCATGATAGTGGTCGCAAATAAGTTTAGATAAAGCTGCCCTTTTAGGCAATAACAGAGGATGTTTGCTATCATAGTTCAATTGTGAATGCTGTAAGCGACCGCCCACCCTAAGCAAACCTAGAGTATCGATAAACGGCGATAATTTTCTAAAGGAGGCGGAGAGAGGTTTTTTATTTTTTATTTGCAACAATTCTACTGCAAAAAATTGTTGTTGAACAAGTTTCACGCATGTTTGTGATGCATTATGTAATTCATCACGAGAAATAAGACCTAGAATTTTTCCCATGGGGTGACGGCAATTATAAATAAAACGAATAATATATGCCGTTGCATATTGCAAACGACTTAAAGAAGAAAAATTTCCTTTGAATTCAGCAAAATCGCACTGTTCTAATGCAACCAGTAGTGTAGTAATTGATTTTAATTTAGGTACTTCACTCAAAGGAACAAAAGAATAGTTGAGGTTAAAACAAACATCCTTTAAATTAGATGCACCTCTCCACCACAAATCGTGGCGTAATAATTGAAAAGGGGTGAGTCCACGAGAAGCGACGTCAGCGGGGTTAAGTTCTCCGGAAACATGGCTCCATTGATCAATGGAGGTATATCCCAGAATTTGGCTTACTCGATTTCCCACAAAAGGTTTTAACAAATATGTAGGCGTACGCAACCATGTAAGTACGACTTGAGAGTCTGAATAAAGTTTAGTTTCCGAAATAGGGTATGGAAATTTATTTGAACGCATAGAATGAATTAATTTGGCTAATAAAAGAGCTCCAGAAAGTTCTAAGCGTGGGATAGTAAGATGCTTTAGAGGAGCAACCTTGCTCTTGGCTTGTAAAAGATTACAATCTACCGATTTTTCATTAACAACATACAAGTAGACACAAGCGCCGTATCCCCTTTCGCTTGCATCGCAAAATCCTAGTAATCGATAAGTGCCGTGAAAATGAGACAAAATACGAGGAATTTTTAGCTGGGATAACATAGTAATTTGGTTACAAAAGCCTTGCCATTCCTGACACCACTTATGATCAGGGGTATCATCCCAATCAATTTGTTGAACCCACAGTCGTTGTAACATATGCTTTACTACAAATATTACGGGAGTTAACCACCCTAAAGGGTCGAATATGCGGGCCATATAAGAAAGTACAGAGCGTTTTGTAAATTCACCTTTAAAGGGTATCACGTTATAAGTGAACACGTCTATTCCAGGGTTCCAGACTAAACCTAGTATCTTTATACCACTAACGTGATCAGAGAAAGGAATTACAGTTTCTAATTCAGTTTGTTCGAAATCCTGTAACAATTCCTCAGAGTTACTAGACCATTTGCGCAAATCAAAATGGCCTACAGAAAGAAGTTTTACTAGCTCGTGCTGTAGTTGCTTAGCTTCAGCAATACTTTCAGCACCGCTAATTACGTCATCCATATAGGTATGATACATAATAGCTTCAGAAGCCAGGGGGTAAGAGTTCCCTTCGTCTATAACTAATTGCCGAAGAACTCTTTGAGCTAAGAAAGCGGAAGGAGCTAAACCATATGTAAGAGTTCTAAGCTCGTTGTCAGAAATGTTGTCTTGTGGAGTTGGTCTCCAAAATATATGCTGAAATTGACAATCTTGCTTACGAAGTAAGATCTGCCGGTACATCATGCGAATGTCCGCACAAACAGCAATTTTATGCGATCTAAATGTATTTATTATATCTGGTAAATTGCACTGTAATTTGGGACCAGCATATAATCTATTGTTGAGAGAAAGACCTAATGAATCCACGGCAGATCCATTAAAACAACGCGTAGTTTGGTAGTACTACTTGTTATTTTCGAGATGGCATTTATGGTAAAATATAATCGGATGGATTTTCAGCTAAAATCATATGACCAAGATCAAAATATTCTTGTAAAAACATATTATAAGAATTTTGTTTTTCAAGAGAACATGAAAGACGTTTTTCTAAATTTAGATAACATTTATAAGCAATATGTCGATTGCTACCGAGAGGTTTAATATTGTTATGGAAAGGGAGAGCGACAGTAAAACGACCAGAGGCGTTTCGAGAATAATTTTCTAGAAAATGAGATTCACAAATAACATCTTCTTGAGAGGGAACTTCTTCTAATTCCCAGAAATTCCTTATATCATTATCTACTGAATCAGAAATAAAAAGAGAAGTTGCATTAACTGCGGTGTTAACATTAGGAACCTGTCCCAATAGCACGTAACCGAATATTGTTTCAATAGCTACTGGTTGGCCAGGAATGATTCTAGTGCGATCAGAAAATAGCACTTCGGAACATATTTCAGCACCCAGTAGTATATCTACGGGCAATGATTTATGAAAATTTTCATCAGCAAGCTGCAAACATTTAAATTTATGGTAAATACGAGAAGGCAGTGAGCAACCGTCATGTTGACGCTCCAGCCCTAAGCGTTGGACACAAGAACTTGAAATTGCGTTGATTTGAGATCCGGAATCTAAAATGCATCTCACAGATTGTAACTTATTGTTTATATCTAAAACACGAGCTTCTACCGTACCTAATAAAACAGTGTAATTTTCTAGTGAATTTGTGACGTTGCATGTCGAAACAACTTCAGTTGCTAGTGCGGCTTTCGAATCGTTAGATTCATTAATGTGTTCCCCAGCAAGTGGTTTATGCAACAGAGTATGATGAGAAGAGAAATGGCACAACTTACATTTATCATCAGAATTACAATCACGAGGAGTATGACTGCCGAGGCATTTAAAACATCGATTTAAAGATTTAATAGCAACTTGACGATCGGCAACGCTAAGTTTTTTAAATGCCAAACATCCATAGATTTTATGGACTTCCCCACAATAGGGAAAAATTATAGTAGCGGTTTTAGTCGCCACTGAAGTCTGCGAGTTTTTAACCAAGAAGGATTGGTTTAAACTAGATTTAAAGCGAAGGGGTGCACCTGGCCTTGGCGCTCTTTCCTTTTTAATATCTTCATAAAGCTCTAAAGTTTTGCTTTGCAAAGTTAAGAAATCGAACAGTTGAGTACAAGTAGGAACTGCCGAACGTATGTTTGAATCAAATGCGTTTTGAGTTTTGAATTCTAGGTTGCGATAGCATAAAGAAAACAATAAAAAATCAACCAAATCTTCAACTTTATTCGCTACGTTTAACGTGTTAACAGCATTAACATGAATATTAATAAAGTTTGAGAGCGATCCAGAGTTTTTAAATTGAAGTATTTTATTTAAGTAGTAGCTCGTAATTCTACGAGGTGAATTGTAGCGATCCTGAAGTTTCGTAAACGCTTGTTCATATAAATTGGCATCTAGAGCTAAATCCGAAATTAAAGCCAATGCTTCCCCCCTAAGAAGTATTCGCATGTAATGATACTCTGGATTACGGGAATGTGATCGTTTTCATGGACTAAACTTTTGTATAACGTAATGAAATTTTGCCAATTGTCTAAACAACCATCAAACGGATTTATACTAAGAGGTTTTAAATAACTGATAACAGGTTGAGATGCACTTGCGATAACTGCTGTATCGCCGGCAGAAGTAGAAGCCTTTTGCTTCATATCGAGAAATCGAGAACGAATAACATCTATTAAATTGTCAAATGAAGATCTTTGAGAATTTATCTCATCCTTTTCTTCTACAGTGGAATTATAACTTAAAATTTTATCGTAAAGAGTATCGAGTGGTTGCTCAATACTTTGCATTCGAACATATCTCGCTTCGACTGCTGAAAAGCGAGTAGCCGTTTTGATATAGTCTTGGATTTCCGTTAAACGAGAAAAATAATACTCTAATGTCTTTTGTAGAATGTTTCTGGTAGTCATGATTAAACGTTTGTTACGCACAAATAATACTTACACGAATTTTAGATTAAGAGTACTTCCGAAGAAGAGTTTATTGTTTGTATACAAATACAAATGCTATTGTTTTAAAACGTGTTGAATGGCAACGCGATAACGAAGTTATCTGACTAAAGTATAAATGCAGTATATTTAAAAGTACACACGTGCAATTCAAACTGGAAACTTTTATAGCAATTTAATTATCTTTAGAATTAAAGTGTTATGATTATTCGAAATTACAATTAATGTTGGACATACGTATTTATGTGCTTGAATTGAGGATGTGAGACGAAGAACGAGATATAACGTAGTTCTTAATTCGGCTCGTACGGATCAAAAACCTTATGTACACGCCTCTTGGAACGACAAGGGGCGCAAATAGAAATTGCTTGGAGTGCAGTAGGCAGTAAACCAGGGTTTGTAAGGTAGAGCGTGGACTGTATAGAGTAGAAGGAAATAAACATAGAATTGGAATACAAGTCACATAAATACTTAAAGCACTTACCGAAGCACAGACATCTGGAGCACTAACGCGGCACCTTTCAGTACTGTTTCTGGCCAGAGGTAAATAGGAACGGAATCAGGAAATGGTTATTTTAGGAAAGACATTAGAGAAGTAATATTGAGAAATTGAATGAACACGTTCGCGTTCGCGGATGGTTGTTAATCGATTTTTTAAATTATGGTATTCCTTATCTCGCCTGGCTTGATAAAGAATATCACGTTGGGAGTGCGAAATGGCGCGAACAGTATATAAGCTACCTTTGTACGAGCACAAAAAACCTGTTTTCCTATGGGATTTAACATGGGAAATTCTAAGGTCCAGAAATACCATTTTTGTGAGTTCCAAAGGTCATTGACTCCGGGCTGCACAATAGTATTCTTCAACTAAGCAGCTTTTTGCGCCAAGCATGGATCTTGCTCTCGACACCCTGATCTGGACCGTCATCACACACCACGGCCACCACCACCAAACGTGCAAAAAAATATTCGCACATTTGGCAACCATATTAAATAACATTGTCATCTTAAAATTGCTCAATAATTTTCTTCGACTAATCATTTTTAGCTTCCGGGCATGAATCATGCTCTCGATACCGCGATCTGGAACGTCGGGGGCCCCTCGGTATCCTTCCGCAAGACCTCGGGATCCTTCCATAGGACCACCGGATCTGCAAATTCTTCTGCTAATTTATGACGATATTTACATAAATCCACTAGAATAATCTATTAAACCTAATGCAAACGTTTGAAAATTAAATTCTTATTTGCGACACTCTCAAACGATTAATCTGTTAAAATCCTCCCTTTTCCTCGACCCCTGTGGTCTCTGCCAATCTAAGTACTGAAAGAGTCGCAGCCCTCTTTGTCTTTAATTATACTTTAATCATATTATATCATCTTGTCATTGCAAATTAATCGCATTATTTATATCTGGGATGCTGGGACACTGTATTGTACACAAGGAATCGAGGACGTCACAACTGTCATTGTAGTACATAAGTCATTTTTGTAATAACTACCACTTTGACTTATCCACCATCTCGGTGCGATTTTTTTCACTCACCCTGTATACGCATGTTACATAGTTGCCAACTGAATTTATTTTTTTTATCATGGAAGTTGCATAAGTATTAAAAAAGTGAGGAATTGATTAAAAGAAACAATTGTCCTCCTTGGGATGACAAGTCTCTCAAGGTTTTGTACGAACATTTGGACTTTCGCGACTTGTCTGGCGCCCTTGGCAATTATCATTAACCCACAATATTTTATGAAAGGTAAGTGCCAAATCTTTTGTAGTATGTTATAAAGTAATTTAATTCTTTTTTTCAAAATTTTAACCCTGTATATGATCCACGACCTTCCGCTAGCTAGTGCCGGTGACCCCCCTTTAATTTTTGTTTTACAGGCCGCTCCCATTTTATAATTTTGCATACGTAGTAGCTTTTCCGCCTGTACCAAGTTGAAGAAAACTATTATGCAGATTTTGTTACCAGATGGTAAATTTTTTTTTGCAAGTGTGGAGGTGTGTGGTGACGGTCCAGATCAGGGTGTCAAGAGCAATATCCATACAATCATTATGTAATGTTTTAATAAATAACTAATTAATTGATGTAATTAAATTGACTCTTAATCATATCAGCATCCCAAGCCGATAGCAGTACTTTAGAATTGTCGGTGATAGATTTATCTCAAAATACTCCGCAATGCAATATAGTACTTACTCAATGTTACTACAAGATTTATGCAAATATTTAAGATTGTGGCAAATAAGTGATTTAATTTGCAAACGATTGCATTATGTTTAATGGATTAATCTAGTTATGTATCGATTAGTTTAAAGGATTAAATAAATTCACGGAAGAATTTGCAGATCCGGTGGTTCTGCGGAAGGATGCAGAGGTTCTGCAAGGGAGCAAATTAGAATTTAATTAAATTAGCATGCCTGACTAACCTATTACGTCACACCTACTGGTGTCGGGTGACGCGATAGTGGACCCGGTGGTATGTGGTGACGGTCCAAATCAAGGTGTCGAGAGCAAGTTCCATACCTGGAGCTGCACTTTTTCGAATACCTAAAAATCGATGGAATAAAAACCTTCAGCGAGCTAATTGACGGTAAGAAAAATGTATATATGGTTAGTTGGGGTAAAGGCGGTGCAACAGAGAACATAGACTTCGAATTAGACTAAAATTAACATTTTCTCATTGCTGAATATTTGCTGATCTATGTATCTTAACTGTTTGCAAAATTGTACTATTAATGTATAGTATACCGAATAAACTGTATAAATGCATATTGTTCTTTTTCCAATGGACTATTAATAATACATCTTGACGTTCCACTTAAACACTGTTATAAATTAAATAAGATTCGCGCTGTGTTCTATCCTTCTCAAAGACTACAGAGTGAGTCGAATATTGGTTTACAGTAGTATACGGTGTGGGTCGATAGAAATTGGTTTAGAAAATTGTGCTGGTGACGTAAGCAGAAATGGTAGATGTGTAAAAGTGAGGTTAGGGTTAATGTTACTGGTACACCAGATTGTATGTATGTGAGTAAAAAAAATCGTACCAAGATGGTGGATATGTCTAAGTGGTAGTTGTTACAAAAATGACTCATGTACTACAATGACAGTCGTGACGTCCTTGATTCTTTGTGTTCAATACAGTGTCCCAGCATCCCAGATATAAATAATGCGATTAATTTGAAATGGCAAGATGATATAATATGATTAAGGTGTAATTAAAGAGAAATAGGGCTGCGATTCTTTCGGTACTTAGATTGGCAGAGACCATAGGGATCTTGGAAAAGGAAGGATTTTAATAGATTAATCGTTTGAAATTGTGGCAAATAAGAATTTAATTTGCAAACGTTTGCATTATGTTTAATGGATTAATCTTGTAGATTTATGTAAATATTATCATAAATTAGCGGATTTGACACAAATAAGAATTTAATTTGCAAACGTTTGCATTAGGTTTAATGGATAAATCTAGTAAATTTATGTAAATATCGTCATAAATTAGCGGGGAAAATTTGCAGTTCGGGAAGTCCCGTGGAAGGATGTTGAAAGTTTGCGGAAGGATGCGGGAGGGCAACGGTATAGATCAGGGTATCGAGAGCATGATCCATGCTTGGAAGCTAAAAAATGATTTGTTGAAGAAAACTATTGTGCAAATTTAAGATGGCAATGTTATTTAAGACGGTTACCAAATATGCGAATATTTTTTTGCACGTGTGCTGGTGGTGGTGGTGTGTGGTGACGATCCAGATCAGGGTGTCGAGAGCAAGGTGTATGCCTGAAGCTATAAACTGCTTAGTTGAAGAAAACTATTGTGCAGCCCGGAGTGAATAACCTTTGAAACACAAAAATCGGGGTATCGAGAGCATGATCCATGCTTGGAAGCTAAAAAATGATTTGTTGAAGAAAACTATTGTGCAAATTTAAGATGGCAATGTTATTTAAGACGGTTACCAAATATGCGAATATTTTTTTTGCACGTGAGCTGGTGGTGGTGGTGTGTGGTGACGATCCAGATCAGGGTGTCGAGAGCAAGGTGTATGCCTGAAGCTATAAACTGCTTAGTTGAAGAAAACTATTGTGCAGCCCGGAGTGAATGACCTTTGAAACACAAAAATCGAGGTATCGAGAGCATGATCCATGCTTGGAAGCTAAAAAATGATTTGTTGAAGAAAACTATTGTGCAAATTTAAGATGGCAATGTTATTTAAGACGGTTACCAAATATGCGAATATTTTTTTGCACGTGTGCTGGTGGTGGTGGTGTGTGGTGACGATCCAGATCAGGGTGTCGAGAGCAAGCTGTATGACTGAAGATATAAACTGCTTAGTTGAAGAAAACTATTGTGCAGCCCGGAGTGAATGACCTTTGAAACACAAAAATCGTATTTTTGGACCTTAGAATTTCCCATGTTAAATCCCACAAGAAAATCGTTTTTTTGCGCTCGTATGAAGGTGTCTTATCTACTCACAACTTCGTTTACGTGCCATAAATGCGTTAGATGAATAAATTACCAGTAGATTAGCGCTACAATATTGTTTAATTTATCGTTTTTAGAAGATTAAATCAGTGCCTACAAATAGTGAGTATAAACTAGACTCTGTAAATGTTTGGGATTGTGAAGAATAATTATTAGATTTGTATTTATTGGAAATAATGGTAAAATGACAATTGAAGAACCCGTTACGGTATTATTCTCTCAGGTATTTGTATTTTTGTTTTACACTATAATTGAGAAAGATTATTGTTTTTTTGTTGGGCCACCTAAAATTAAGAATAAATGAATAAACAAAAAAAATAGCTAAATAATAAATTAACTCATGTGAATGTATTAAATTGGAAATATACATTCTAAAGATTAGTGTTTAAACATACAACTTTTTATTATTTGAGAAACTTTATTACAGGCAACGGTTAACAGGAATAGTGTTACAATTTTTTCAAATATTTGTGCGTATAGCTAGTATCATGTATGCACAACATTTCAACATGAGGAAGTGTGTTAACATTTAGAGTATATTAAATAAAACAAGCCATCCATGCAAATTGCTTAACATCTACTGCGTCATAGCAAGAATGTAGGCATAGAAGCATAAATTTATAATTACACAAGGGCGGTATTGAGGTGGTGGTACTATTTGAAGTCTGCCTCGTTCAAGGCTTTGAGTAAAGTAGTTGATATTAATTAGCGTCCTATCAATTGTTAGCCTTTCTTACTAGTTCACTATAAAAAATCTTGTCGTCCATTAAACACAAAATATTATACAAAAAAAATCTAATTAATAAAACTAATTCCTTTGTTTTAGGTACAGAGGAAATATTAGAATTGCATGTATTTTAATATGGCCTGATGGGCAACCCACTGACTCCAGTATGGACTTTGCGTAAGTACTTTTTAATTTATTAATTTTTCAGAGATGTTTTATAATTGGAAACTTCCGTTTGCAAAATTAATTACATATTCGCGTGGCTATTTTACATATTAAAACCCAGAAATAATTAACTTTTAGACAGCATTCCAAAATTTCATTATCCAACTATCATAAAATTTATGTTTAAAAATTACTAAGGAATCTTGTGAATTGGCAAAGGAAAACAATCGCCGAAAATTTGAATCTGGATTGGAATGGTATTTTTACAGTATGCCTTACATATTTATTAGGCAAGTGTATAAAACGTTTACATAAAGAAAACGCCGATTGCTCTCTCGAAGCTCTAATATTAGTGTTTCAGAACCGATTTATTGATAAACTCGTTTCAGTGAAGTTAATATCGGAACGTAATAAAATCCAACTGCACCGATAAAACCCTTATTTGAACATAAAGTGCGCTCTTTGCTTCACACGCTTATTGGACAACGTAATTTGTAGCTTGCTGTGTTTATTAGATCTATCATTGTATGATTTTTAACCTAATAGCACACTGTAAAATGATACGTAAAGGATTATTTGAAACTAGACATTAAATAGCGTTTAAAAACTTTTTGTATCATTCGTTTACGCATTGCAGTTGGGTTCAATGATAGCTTTGTAGCATATCTATGTATACGCTACAAAATTTGAGTGGATTTTAATATTTTATAAGACAAGTATGGGGTTGTACATTTCCTGGAAAGTGCATCTTATATTTTTCATATAGATACACAAGGTGTATTTTATGTTGATACTTTATTTGAAACTATCCATATAACCAATAGCCAAGGCCAGATTGCTAATGACAAAATACACAACAACGAAGCTTATTAATATATTGTATTAGTATTTCTATCAACTGTTCAATATATAACATGAAATGTGAAACGAAATTAACATAATTTAATGTAGTGACAGCGCAGTTATATACAAAAATTTGTCCCAAGATTTTAACATGTTACACTGCCTCTTTCCGAAAAAAAATGAGAAATTAACAATATCTAAACAGCCAAAACCGAAATATTTTTTACAGTTTCTTAAAAGGGTTACGAATTTAAACAAATATACTTACAAAAAAATAAAGCTTAACTCGAAGCATGACTTGACTTCAAAAGAAAACAAAAAGAGAAAAAAAATTAACTGAGAGAAGGTAAACTACACAATAACCAATTGAGTGCAATGGTAACTTCGCGTACCACACATCCTTGAAGCGTCTTAATTGGGAAATGTCAAATAAGTAAGTCTAACACTCAAAAGTTAATAAAAGGGAAAATGAAATAAAAGTGCATGTCAAAAATACATATACAAATAGAAAAACATCAATAAGTTTTGATACCTATTTTGAAAAAAATTACTAATACTAACCTAATAATGAAATCTATTTGCATAAATACACATGAATTCATCAGTTTACTAAAAAGAAATTTCTAAATGCTGAAGAATTACAATATACAGAGACAAGAAGTACAATTCTGAACAGAACTCTGCCTCATCAAAATTAAATCACTAAACTCTGATTGTTTAGTCTCCCATGGACACCACCACAGAAAGTAATCACATCTATATTAACCATATACTGAAGCATTCTGCTTCCAGAAAAATTTTACCTAACAGTAGTCAAAGCTACTACTAGTGTAAACCACTCAACCATCACACCAGTATAAAATCTTTATATCCAAATAATATACACCAAAATCCAAATTGATCCACGTCAAAATATACTAACGACGGGTCTTTACTCAACATACTCAAAAATACTTAAAGGTAAGCAGTTCTTCCATGGACCTTAACAGAATTACTAAAAAAAACAACACGCAAAAAATTCAAAAAAATGAGAACCACTTTTTTATCTCAAACTTCCAACCAAAACGGGAGTGGGCTAACTAACAAAGTATCTTAACTATGCATGAACACATAAGCAACCATAATATTCCAAAAGCATTAAAACAAGTAAGCATCCATTCAATATTCCAACTCAATGCAAGAACTTCAAACAACAAAA
Source organism: Platerodrilus igneus (assembly GCA_036346225.1). Lineage (NCBI taxonomy): Eukaryota > Metazoa > Arthropoda > Insecta > Coleoptera > Lycidae > Platerodrilus > Platerodrilus igneus. The sequence goes on from JARFIW010001211.1 coordinate 195,657, forward strand.
AATTTCTCTAAAGCTTGCGAAAATACACTAACTAGAACAAACACAAAAGAAGAACAAAAGGTGTATACTATTTCAAACTAAAATAACAAGAGTATCACTTAATCTTCAGAAGCGTCATCGGGATCCAAAGCATAAAAGGGTTTCAAATCTTTAATATGCCATCTACCGGCCTTTGATCCATCTACATTTTTTAAATCGTATATAACACCTGAACACTTCTTGTTGACTATACTTAATAGAAGCTGTAAACTTATCACCTGCACTAGAGAGTACTTTGTTCACTCTCCACAATCTATCACCAACTTTAAAAGAGAAATCAGGCCTTCTTAAATTATATTGTTTATATGAGCATTCGTATGCTAAATGCGATTTTGCACAAACACCTTTGAATACTTTAAGTAAACTTTGACGGGCGAAATGTACAAAAGATGACTACCAGGTACGACTTCTATATCGTCCTTAGCATAAAAAAATTTACCACTTACTGGAACATGTCGTCCAAAAACTAAAAAATATGGGGAGTAACTTGTAGATTTATGTTTAGCGGAACTTATAGCATATTGATCTGTGACAACTCAAGATCCCACGAGTCATGCTCATTAACATATGATCGGATAGCCGTACCGACAGTTCTATTGAATCTTTCGACAAAATTACACTGGGGAGAGTATACAGTAGTATACCAAATCTTCTGAACTTCATATTTATCACACAGATTTACAAATTTTACCAGATAATTGTGGACCATTGTCACAAATAATGTATTACGTTCAAAAGGTTTATCTTCTAAGAAACGTTCTATGAGACGTGCTCTAGCATTACGCAAGGGTTGCAATATAGTGAACTTTGAAAACCAATCACCTACAACCAACAACCATTTATGTCCTGCCCTGGAACGGGAGAATAAACCCATAAGATCTACAGCAATAGTTTGAAATGGAAATTTCACTTCCTTCTCTTTATCCATCATACCAAGAGGATTCAAATTAAAAGATTTTTGTGCACCACATGTTAAGCACTTGTAACAAAATTTTAACACATCAACGTTCATTTTGGGCCAATAAAAATGTTCCTGGGTTTGTGCCATACTTTTTGAAAAACCAAAGTGGCCTACAATGGCCGGATCATGACATGAACGAATTATTTCCTCACGTTGTAATTTAGGAATAAGATACTTCCAATCTACAATATTTAATGAAGGAGGTAAATTAGAAGGTAAAAAGTTAAATATAAAATTAATTTTTAACTTTCCCCTGTGGATAGTCTTCAGATTTCAACAGAATTTCGTCGTGCAGACACATACCACAAATCTAAATTATTTAGATTAACTTGAACTAAATTAACAGCATCATCTTCTACAGGAAGTGCACGACTGGAACAGTCTGAAACAATACTGAATTTCCCTTTACGATGCACCAAATCAAAAGTGCGTGCCTTAAGCGGACAGCCCATCTAGTCAATTTTCCAGTTGGGTTTTGGATATTATTCTACCACAATAACGAAAAATGATCTGTTACGACACTGAGACGGGTACCCTCTACCCAAGAACGAAATTTTTCTATGGCATAAATCACTGTCATACACTCCTTCTCTGTAACTGCATAGTTACGTTCCACACGACTAAGAGATTTACATGCGTATGAAATTTAATGTTCTTCATCACCAATTTTTGAATAAGAAACGCACCAAGACCTGTACGACTAACTCAAACTATACTATAAATGGAACAGAATAATCAGACTGTGACAATAAAGGAGCGGATACCAAAGTTTGCTTAATCTGAACAAATGACGATTCTGCCTCAGAACTCCAATCAATCACTAATTTGACCCTTCTTTTTCTTCTTAACGAAATTATTTATAGGCGAAATTTATGCAGGAAAATTTTTAATAAACCTACGATACTAGCTGCACATGCCGATGCAACGTTTAACCTCTGCTGTTGTTTTTGGGCGCGGAAAATTAACCCTCGCTGAAACATTTCCGGATCTGTTCTAAGAGAATTCGAACCTACAATATAACCCAAAAATTTCAACGTTTTCTTTAAAAAATCACACTTCTCTAGATTTATAGTAAGATTGGCGTTCTTTAGATGTTTCTTTACTTCATTTAACAACTTAACATGTTCTTCAAAAGACGAACACAAAATGATATCATACAGGTAACAGAATACATTGAGTGCAAATTGAGGACCAAATATGGCGTTGCGTTTGCACACTATTTCTCAACCCAAAAGGTACGGTATCGAATTTATACTGGCCTCTAGAAATCATGCTGAAAGCAGTCTTGTCATGAGCACTCTCAGAAAGTGGAATTTGCCAAAAAAAAATTCGAAGGTCCACACTAGATATAAAATTTGCATTACGTAATGAACTGAGTATTCTATCTATATTTGCCATCGGATAACTGTCGTGTTTTGTCATGTCATTCAACATCCTTCCATCAAAACAAAGTCTATATTCACCGGACGACTTCTTTACTAAGAGCACCGAAGAATTCCAGGGACTCTAACACGGCACAACCACTCCCAAACAAAGCATCTCATCTAACTCATCATTTAAAATTTTATTCATGTATGACAACAAGACATAAGGTTTCTTTTTAAAAGATTTTGCATCGTCAGTAACAATATTCATGACTATTTTATTGGTACGACCCAATCTATCAATACAACTAATCTTCTTAATCTTCTATGGGAATTAAACCACTCATAGTTTTTAAAATCATCTTTATTTACGTTTTGATCCATGACCTAGGATCGTTGTTCCGTTTATATTGTAAATATTTAAAACTAAATTTTATTAATACATCGAGTTTGTTGAGTATTTAAATTCGCCGAACGTTGTTATTCGCATGTGCAGACAGTGCAGTGACTAGAAAATCGATAATTAGAGTCTCGCTTCGTCAGTCGAATACACCGCATCGCTTTCACGTTCTACATAGAGAATCGATTTGTCTTTAAAACGGTTCGCATCGCTATTGTAGAACACCGCTATTGTTCTAAATGTGCTTCAATCCATCCGCCAAATAGAAGAGTAGATGCTACATCGTTGTTTGCATTGGCACGACTTCGTAAACAACCAGGTGAGTGCTGTATAGTAAACGCTCTGCTTTGATTTGATTAAGAACATTTAATTATTTGTTGTTTGTTACAATATTATTTAAATTTAATTTATTCCACTTTTTTCTTTTCTAATTAGCTTTTCGAAATTTACAACGCAATTATTTTACAATCGTTGGCAAAATTATTTTGACAACGATCCTAGGTCATGTATCGAAACGTAAATAAAGATGATTTTAAAAACTATGAGTGGTTTAATTCCCAAAAAAAGATTAAGAAGAATGCTAAACAAACCACAACAAACATACAGGGAGTAACTACTAATCTCATTAAAGGAATTTACAACAACTTGAGCTTCTAATTTCTGAGCATCAGAAGAGTCATTTAAATCAAACAAAAAATATTCACATTTTAATGGCACAGAAGAATGTCCTCTATACGACAATTGATTTCCAACATCGTCCTGTACATACCAGGAATTATTCCTAAAATCAGCTATAAGTCCAAATAATTTTGCAAAATCGCTGCCAATAATAAATGCATGAGACAAAGAAGATTCTACTAAAGCATTATGAACACGACATTGATTTCCTATACAAATGGACAAGTCAACTACACCTACTAGAGGCTTTAAAGCTTCATCCGCAGTAGATACACTTTTTCCATCAGAAGAAAAAATCTTAAATGTCAACTCTTCAACTAGAAAGATAACAAGAGACCCAACAATTGATGTAGTACATCTAGAATCCAGAAGAGCAGTGATGTCTTTATCAAACAACTTAACTATATCATATGGACGATTATCACAGGGCTTCTCTATGAATAACGAATCAGTCTTTGAGGTATAAGACGTGCAACAAAATTTGTTACGTTTATTTTTGACGATAGATTCAAGTGCGTCCTTTTTTGTGGTGATTCGTTTTTCATTCACCTGGCTTTTGTTTCTATTCGGGGCTTCATCCTTGTTGCAGGCGAATTTTTCGTAACGACATTTCTGTATTAATTTTGCGAATTCCTAGGCTATAATTCAATTTTCGTAGATCTAACTCTATTTACTAGTATGATTGGATAATTAGTAAATGTTGCATTGGTCTTGCGTGGTAATTTAAATGTTTAAATGTTATTGGTTGATTCGAATATGATGTATAATCAATTTAATTGGATATCTAGAGCGCACTATCAGTTCAAGTTAACATTTGTTTTCTGCTTGTTCGATATACTTCGATCCTGGTTGTTGCTTTATGCGGTTCAGCCGTCCACCATTTTTGGGATTTGTGACTCCAGGACTGTTTGAGGCAATCTATTTGGTGATACTTTGTTATGGTTGCTCAATAAACTCATTTAAGAGGATTTACATATCGAAGTTGAAGGTAATTAATTATTACATTCGAGTCCATTGATTTTATTATACAGGTGTTTTAGGTGCCATATGTTTCTGTTCGTATTGATCATCAGCTGCTCGATGTATATGTTATCGTAGTTCATTGCCCGTTGTACGGTATGTGAATTTATGTGTTGATATTGATTACTAATATTGCAAATTGTAGGGTTTTAGATTTTAGATTTTAGATTTCGGAATTCAGATTTCAGGTTTTAGGCTTTAAGTCTTTAACTTAAGAGTTTTAATTGTGAAGCGTGAAACCCGATAAGCTTCAAGTTCAATTGTTATCCTGCGACGCTTGGCAGTTGTTGGAAATTCCGTCATTGCAACCTCCTGAGTCGACCTTGGATGGGTATCGTTATGCATGATTTTTATTATAAGTTTATTGAATACAAATTTAATAACGTTAATACATGAACCTTTTAATGATATTTGTGTACATTTTATTATGAAATATTTCAGTAGTTACAATTTGAACCATCACAATTAATTATTCATTTTACAATAATCAATAACAATCAACGCTTATTTATATTTACAAGTGCACCACTGTATATAATTTATTGTGCTAATTTGAACATTGTGTAACTGATATCGGTGCACCAATATCCCCTTTACATACAGTGCACAATTAATATTAAGTATTCCGTCATTTCACATACGTAAAATAATAGGTAAATAATTTACGTAAACTTGATTCAATAAGGTATATGTATTGATGCTGTAGATTGTTTAGAAATTTAGTAAATATTGTGATAGTGTACTGGTATTTATTTGGGTATGTTCCGTAGTTGTGTGTGTGATTTAAGTATCATTTTATGGTAGGATATTTGAGTATCTTTTCGACGGGAGAACGTCCCAATTGGGTTCGCGGAAATTCAGGTTATGTCAATTGGGTGGCGCTCATTAATTTTCGATCTCAGATCTTTCTTTTTGGGATGGTTTCGTGAGACCCACTCCCTCCTCCACTGATCTAGTTACGGCAAACGTTCCTAGTATTTTCCGCTATTCAGTTATACCTATTCGTCCTCGTTATTGTATGTATATCTATTTTTAGGCGTTAGCGCCTGGCGGTCTTTATCTAGCCAACGTTTCTTTTTTTATAAATGTTACGATTGGTAACAGTGGGACAATCGTGTAGCATCCTATATTTTTACTTCGTTGCAGTGGTACGCGCAATTCTGGCATTTCTTTCAACTCTGTTCATTATGAGACGAGGATTTATTTGATAAATTGAATAGTCAACACCTTGTTTTGGGTGTACGTTGATTTGTTGGACATTCCGAGGACGTGTGGTTTCTTTCTCTTGTGTTTCCCATTTGGGGACTTGTTGAAATGATAGACCCTGCTGTTATTTGATATCGTGTTTTCCGGTTTGCTGCTCGCGCTTCAATGACGCAAGGATTGCAATTCGAACTCGTGTTGTTTGAGTTCATTTTGTATTTGATTCTGCAGCTTGTGCGTTGAAATATTTTTTACATTTTTCGTCACGGTACTTCAAAAGCGATCACGTTATTTTGTTCGACAAGTGGGAGATGTCTTGCGTGTGGGGTGGGTTTTCCCGCGCTTACCCATTCTGGTCCGATTCTCATCTTTGCTTTTAGTTGGAGACCAAATGGGTTCTTTCTTTATGTAGGCCAACTGCTTTTGTCTGTAGACCAACTGCTTTTGTCCGTAGACCGCTGTTGCAGTTACGGTGGCAGGGCGAATGGATCCTGAATACCATGGCGTTGCTGAGCTGACTCGCCCCCGACGGCTTGCAAGCTAAGTATTCAGACACATACAGGTATACAACTTGTTTTCTTTTGAGTATATCAAGGGCATATTCCGTATCAGCGTTTGGTGTAGTTACGTGATAAGAAACGTGACACTGTATAACTATTGTTTGTTGCTGCGAATCAATATTATCGCTCTATAGGTGTGATGTACCATTGTTAAAAATGTTTAACAGACACACGCTAATTTTTTACGGATTAGTTTATTTTACAAAAAGTACTAGGTGCAATTATAACAACAAAACACTTGAGAAAAGCACACACTACTAATTAATTTTATTTTGTGTAAAATACGAGATGTGCACTTCGTATCTAAAGTACTAAATTGTTCGCATCACATAATTGTTTGCTTTGAAATAGTAATGCTTAATTTATTGCTTTTGCTTGTTTGTACAGAATCTTTTACTGTTTTTTATTTGTTAATAGATAATCGTGGGCGACGTGCTTTTTTTGGGTTTCTCGGTATGTAGGTGAATCACTTCCCCACTCTCCACGTTTGGTAGTTAGCCTGGTATTTACTTTTCTTCCGGCTACGTCTAAGTACGTAGCAAATTGTTTAACTACTTTAAGCCACTCTAACCATTCATTTTTATAAAGATATTCTTTTTGATTACACAACATAACAGTAGCCTTTTGAGATGAAGCAGGATGTCGGCTAAGCAGCATCTGCTTTCTTACTCGTTTGTTGAGCAGGATGGACAAGAAACAAGCGCGACACCTTTGTCACCACAACGATAACGAAACATTTTATAGCTCTACAACTGGTAAACGTATGACCAGAACGCGAACAATTTCAACAAATAGGTCGTTTCTTATTTAATGAATCTTGAGAACTAACTGAAAAAGGATTAGAAATATTTTTATTAAGAACTTAAATTTGTGGAGATGACTTATTTTTATACTCGTGGCTTGTAGATGTGGAAAAATTTCGACTCAAAACGGAACGTCTATATCCAAATTGCGGCTCTGGATTAAAATTACATTTATTAGTATTACTTGACATAGTAGAAACCGATTTTTGTTTCAATAACGAACCCTCTTCTAGTTTTTACACAATTTTCTCAATGTAGCCATGTCCTCTATTTCAAACAATGCAAGTTGTGAAATTAAATAAATAAATAAATAAATAAAATATCTGCTGGAACTTGTGGTAACCTACTAGACAAACTCTCCAAATAGAACGACAGATTCATCCTTTCGCTACCTGGATGATTTTATATTTTCTTCCGAAGGAACAGGTAAGAAATCTTCCTTTAAACGACACACAAGAGAATTCCAGTCATTCATAGAATTTTTCACATTTCTATACCAAAGGAGCCCTTCCTTTTCAAAAAACTCAGCTGAAATATGGAATAAATTTAATTGAGACACTTTACGAGACTGTGCCAACCCACTCACCCTATCTAAAGATGAATATAGTTCTTTAGGATTTCCATTAAATTTTACCGACCAAGAACCAACAGGTGTAGGTGGTGAAAGACGCATTAATTGTTTCATCATGAGTGGTAGACTCTGAATTTGTATTCACTCTATCACATAATTCGGTTTCTAAAATAATAACAGTAGCTAATGTTTTATTTTTAAATGTAATTGCTTCTTCTGAATTTTCTAAGGGGATTTGCTTTCTCTTGACCCGACCAGATAAATAGGTCCACCTCGACTGAACTCTTTTAAAGACAGAATCTGAAGAATTTCCTTCAAACTCGGGCAAATATTTTTTATTGTTTCAATTGTGGCATTAATTTCTTCACATTCCACAGAAAATTCCACCGTACATTCTGAAAGATCAATTAAACAACCAGATTTTCCAACTTCCTTTGCCAACAAATGACCTAAAATATTTCTCTTCTCGGAACCACGCCTATTACTTTTTATACTGCGGATATTTAATTCATATTCTAATTCTTATTTGTGCAAGTATACTATCTGATAAGTATCGGTTTTTAAATTTAATACTTAGAGAAAAAATATATAAGCAATCTTTACTAAAGATATAAAATTTCACTTAAGACTGCAAACAATTTCAGCAATATCAAGCTCAAAAGTACAGCGATAACGAAAAATATTGATAACTTCAACTTCGCTCATTTTACTAAAATCGAACTAACAAAATAAAGTCAGTAAAATCGAGCCACACGTTGTCAGTGCTATATTGTCACGCTCACGTTGGGCGCCAGTATTATAAGTTTTATCTTTTTATGTCAAATGCTAATATCGACCCTCGGGGTTCCTAACAATCAAAGATGAGCCTAAATACAAAATGTTAAAGGGTGGCTACAATATTATAATTAAACCTGAAACATAAAACAATTAAGAGAAACACTATATGTGTCCTCGCAACAAATGTCAGATACACATTTGTTGCGAGGTATGTACAAAAAAGTTATCGTGAACTCCAGTCGGACAGGGCTGGCGTGTTTGGATCACAATTTTATTATTTATCTACAGAAGTTTAACAAATAAACTTCGATCTATATTCAACAAACAGATTTTTATGTTTTATAGAAAACTTTAAATTCTAAATTTGATATAAAAAAATATCTAACACAAAATTTTCATAAGACTGTCATTTTTAAAACTGAAGTTAATTTAAAAGATTCATGCTCGTGCATCGAATAATTTTAATAATTTTATAATATTTTAATATGATTATACGCACAATAGCAAAAATGTCAACTGTAAACAATTTAAAGAAAGTCAAACACTCACCGGTATCAATCAAATACCTGGTTTCCGTAAAAGCAAAAGGTTCTTTTTTTTACAAAACCATTCCAAAGCAGAAATAATAATTTTTATCTTAAGAACAAAATTCCTTTCATTGAACTTCTTAAACAAAACGACTGACGCTATGACATATGTGATCCCAGTTGAATAAACACCATGTGAACACCTTTATTATTTCTTGAGACATAATTTTTTAATACATTACTAAAAAGAGCATTGATGAGTACTGAAATTCCATAATTATCGTATATTGAAAATTATTTAAGTGGTAACGGTAAAACGCAGAAAGATTAGACGGACATTATCTATAATCTCAACCAACCCGGTATCTTCCAACGACTAAACTCTTATTTCTCATTGCAAATGGCGATCCTCAAACACCACTTGGCACAAAACTGGGTCCACATATTTTCACTACATTTTAATTATATCACCGCAATGAAGTCAAAATGGCTAAATCTGTTTAGAACCAAACATAATCTTTTTATTAAATAAAGCTCGGTCTGTGCGCCAGTGCTAACCTATCGACCTACAACTCGAAAGCAACAATCTTTAACGCAGTTTCAAACACACCTGACTTGAGATGCAATAAGAATAAGAGCCAATAGCAAAAGACAGATTGCTAATGACAACGAAGCTTATTAATATATTATTAGTATTTATATTAATTGTTTAAATTTTCTTAGCATTTAAGAAGAAGCACAACTTTAAACCTTGTGTAAATAATGATTTTCTAGAGAAAAAACGTTTACTTATTGTATTTAAAAAGCATATGAACAAACCCCCGTTTAATTGTTAAATTAAATTCCGTGTATTGCATTTATTGCAGAATGGAAAGATCGTGAAATGAATTTAAAATGTAGATACGAAAGCATTCATTTGAAATCCTTGTGTAAATATTCGCTAGAACACGTTTCATAACAATGAAAAATTCTTATTGCATTTACAAATCATCAGGACGAAGCCCTCATTGATTATGTAACTAAAATCCGTGTGTGGACATTTATTACAGACTGAAAACGAGTCTCATGTACTTTTAAAATACTAGATAAATTTCTTTGTGTAGATATATTATTAAAACAAAAATAAAACATATGTTCTCGTTGAATATGCCGCTTTACAAGTTTTAAATAAAACGCATCTTTTTTTAGAAAAAGTTAGTTTCGTATTACTTCCAGAATTTTAGAATATTCAATAAAAGAATACGTCATTTACTAGAAATGTTCTAAAAGCCGTTATATAAGCTGATTATTTAGTATCAATGAATAAACGCTCCAATTTGAAGAAACGCTAATATCGGAAAAAGCCATAAAACCGAGATAACGAGTTTAATAGCTCTAAGAGAAAGATAACAACGGCTGTGCTTTAATGCATCAACAAAGAATGAAAAACGTTTTGTGATAGCTATAATATACAACCGCTCTTATTTAGCACTTTAAAACATAAAATCGGCGTAAATGCTTCGAAATAAATTTAGAATGAAATGGAAAAAATTAAGTATTTAGAATTCTTATATATGAAAAGGAAGTGATCTATGATCGGGGTCATTCTTTTTTAAGTGAAACAACATGTAAATTTTGAGCAAAGTTCCATTCTTTAATTAATTTTACGACATGAAACATACGTTTCGAGTTATTTGAAATTTATTTTATCTGCGTTACACAAGTAACATAGAAATTAACAAATGTATTTATTTGATAAAGTATAAAGAAGATTTGTCACAATAAAATAAATAATCTTGGTACGGATCACAACTGCTGATATTAATCGCTTAAAAATGAATGCACTTTGCAAACTGATATTTTAACGTCAAGACTGGTTATAAATGGAGATTTTAAATGGACTGAAGAAGTATTTAATGCCGTTAATTACAATGGAAATATTTTTATAAACGCTATTTATAGCGAATTGGACAATACCAACCTTCAAGTATAATTTTCGTTTCCTTTTTTGTTGTAACCAATAGGATATTTAAATGTTAGTAACTTAAGCTAGAATAAGTTCTTAGTTTTATGAAAATTATTTGTAAAGGGATAATTTTCCAGCAATTTTTGAGAACAGAGCTCGAAGGATTTTGACCTTTATAAAACTTTCTGCCAGCGTCGTTGGCCAACTACACTGAGAAACGGGATAATACAAGGATTGGTAAATTATTCATAGAGTTTTAGGGAAAATTTGTGTGACTCACATATAAGATGTTTTGAGATTATGTATTTGTTAACAAGGATTAGGTGAGAATTATTATGTAACTAGGTAAAATTTTCTAGACACATTTTTCTCAACGGCAGAATTTTATACACACTTGTATTCAACGCGCACTTTATTGTTTATCACTTGTAATTATTAATTTCAATCTCTTTAACTTATAACTTTCACTAAATTTTATTTACGTAATAATCTTGTTTCAACTATTACAATCAGCGCATCAATTATGGAAAAAATACTTTATCTGCTTTGGTTAGTTTTATAGACAAATTCCTTCCCAAATGTTCCACGCTTTCTAATTGGTTGGCAACTCGCTATCAGTCGTTTGTCCGTGGAAGGGGCATTTCAATGGTTATCTGCAAGCTGTTGGTTTCTAGCGCGTCTAAATATATACGTTTTAAATGTCACGTATCTTGCAACTTTGTAAAGGGACTTACTAACAAATGTTCTTCCGTGCACATTTTAAACTGCACGTATATTGGAATTTTAATTTCTATACTTTAATTACATATGCTTGTATTATTAAGTATGGCATTTTCTTTACGTTCTAAACTGCATGTATTTCTGAAATTTCAAACGGGATTTGTTTAACGAATGGTATTTCGTGTAGGTTGTAAATTGCACGTATCGTATCGCCTCTAATATTCATACTGGCATAAATTATACGCGTTTCTTGACTTCTTTACGCAGCTGTGTTTAGGAAGAATTTTTATTTCACGCTTATTTTTCTTCAAATATGTTGAACTTGCATTTGATTTTAAGCTTAAAATTGTCTTAAATGTTCTAAAATTGATTGGATTGCTTCCGTAATTATTTATTTTCGTGAATGTAGTAAAGTTATTTCTGAATGAGTTTCCTTTGATTAATTGTAGCTTGTTATTGATTTTATACAAGGTGATTTGTATTTGCTTTTTGCATAATGAATGAATGATGTACATTTTATGATTTGAAAGTTTGATTTTCGTGCTTTTTATGATATTTACATGAAGTACTCCTCCCTTGTGACCATATATACTCTTAAATAACCCTATTATCATAGCAATATATAACTATATACACATATATATTGCTGTGTTATTTTTATTAGGATCAACGAGCTCCTACGATGGGCGTACATAAAATGCTGTGTTATCCCCTTTATATTATGCCCCGCGATTTGGACGTACATAAAATGTTGTGATATTTCTATTAGCCCCTTTGATATTATATTAATATTTAGCCCCACGATTGGGTGTACATAAAATGCTGTGGTATTTCATTTTATTTGGGTGTAACATAAAATTGTTGTGATATTAATCCCAACGTTGAACCATCACAAATTTTGTTGTGAAATTTACCCCTAATAATCAAGCCCATATGATCTGAAATGTTAAGTTATGGTTTTTGCCTTAACTAGCTGATTTAATTAAATAAGGCAATTCTACAATACACAATATAATGATTAAATATTTACAACTTTAAAATTTTCTCTTTTCAGAATATTTGCATATACCAGATTTATAAAATTGAAGCCAGCAAAACTAGCCTTTTTGCGAATATTTAGAGACCTTTGAAACGTTTCAAGATACCTATTACCTTCTTCATAAATTGATCAATGAACCTACTATGTTTTATCGACTCTTACAGATACGATATGACAAATATTGAATTAAAACAGTTTTTAATAATAAATTATATCATGATCGCTAACCTGGAATGGTTCCGTAGTTCCCTCCTAGCTTGTAATCTGCATCCCTCAAGAGTTTTCGTGCCAAGTCTGAATATTGTGAGTCGAATTTGGAAGTCGACATCAAAACCAAAATACAATCCAAATCGTTATTAGAATCCAATTCAATAAATTAAAATCTCATTTAAATTTCAGTGTCAAAGCCAGTATTAAGATACCAGTAATAAATTAATCCAGTTGAATATTTTCAAGTCGATATTAAACGTCAGTAATAAAACATTTTCCATATCAGTAATAAAAGCCCTGTTTTATTAATGTTAAAAATGAATTTTTAATGAAGTCGTTATTACTTACGTCTATAATAGATCGGCTTATGCGTTGCACAATTTGTACACTTTTCAAAATGATATTACTTTAATTTTCTTTTCACTGGTTACGTAAAATAATTAGCACTTCAGAAACATAGTCGTAGCCCAGTTTAAATGTATACTAAATTCGTCGCTTCATTCTTATTGTATTTAAAGCCGTACCTCTATCTACTTTCATTGGTTTATTCGCGTGTTGGGACGACACCTTTACAATTATCTTTGTGTACTTCGGGATTTTCACCAATTATTAAGTCCAAATATTCGAATGGATGCCTGGCTTGTCACGTAATACACTCACATATCATGGTATTATTTGAGAAATCCCAACAATTTCCATTTATTAAATGATGTATTCAGTGTTTTGTTGTTTATTATAATCTAAACCGAAATAATCTGGTGCTTGTTTATTTCCGAACTAATATTGGATTTTTGAACAAATGTGATTCTTCATGTGACGTACAATTTTCTAATAATGCATAACTTAGATTGCGTGTACGATAATATTTTTAAGGCAATTGTTAAATATTTGTAAAGCCAATTCATATAGGTTTCCCGTTGATTTAATTTTGATGCATTTTGTTGCGTTTTCATATCTTATCTTAACTTGTAAACTACTCTTGGATATTTCTATATTCTTATGCATTTAATCCCATGTATTTTTATATACAGTGTGCTCTCAATTAATAATATGTATAGTGACCTATGTATTCTTATAATATCTGGAATTATGTGCTTTTGTTAACTGGAAGTTGTTTTTATTTATTCCAGGACCCCTATGACTTAACTTACCCTAAACTACCTTATAATTATAGCAATATATATATATATATATATATATATATATATTGTTATGCTCCACCCCCTTTTTTTATTTATTAATTTTATATATGATATGAAAATATTTACTTTATATTTCGTGCTTTATCTACGTTTGGTCGGTTTATAAAACAAAACTGTATTAATATGCCTCGACTATTTGAAACTCGCCTTCCCAGGGAATCCACACCTACTTACCGTGGGTTCAGTGATAAGTAGATGTGCAATGCACCAACCAAACTGCACTACCTTTATTTTTTGTACCTGTAATCTTTTACTTGTATATGCCAAAATTTTATAACAGATCCACGTAGCCTTGTGCCAAATCAATTAATATTACCAATTTTGACTTTGACGTTCAAAACACACAGTACTCACCTGATTTAAACGTCACTGTCGACCTCTATGAAAACTGGCTTAAAAATCTCACTCGCCGTATGCGTCTTTACAATGCGTGGCACTATTACTACGAATAATCTGCTGTCCAGACTCCAGGTTTCTTTATATTAATTTTGATATCCCCCAAATCTAAAATAAATATGACCAAATTTAGAATTTTGACTAATTTCAATTTTACTTACCCTGCTCTAATTTTCCTAAGGTTGTGTCTTCGTTACTCGTACTAATTCTCCCGCTACTCCGATGCTTTCCTTTTCCTTAATCCGCTCGTTCCAAATCAATGCTTTCTTCTAATTTCCACTCCATGCCATTCTATCCATAATACTATATCCAAATCAATTCCAGTAATATCGCCTTCAATCTCATAAATCCTATCCAATACCTTTCTACCTTTAATCAACTCGGTCCAATATCCAACTATCTATTCCGCTTGTTTCACTGTCGCTCTAATCCACTCTTATCACTTTCTACCCGTCGTTACTATTAATTATTTTTATTACTCTCGCTTATCTGTACTCTTCTTTCTATCAATTAAACTCGTAAACTTTTCAAAATCATTTATTAACTCTTTGTAATATTCAAAATTTAGCGCAGTATACAAAACACGTCTTACTACCAAAAATGTTTATAAATCGAATCTTTATTTACTTTATCCTAGGTGATTATAATATTTAAAATATGCCTACTCTTCTATTCATTTTTACCAATTCTACATTCAATAAAATCGTCCCAACAAGTTCGTGTCACTAATACCTTATAATCGTTCTTTTACACTTTCCTATTTTATATCTAAATGTTCAATCATTGGTCCCTAATACTGCGTCACCCTTCAATCATATTTGACAATGTTTTCACTTATAATTTTGATACTACAAGTTTGTCCAAAGGTTGATTCTACTAAAATAAGTGCCGAAATGTTTCACATATAAACCTGGCTCTGTGTGGTGAATAGTGGAATTTCTACAGGCGCATCCGGTTTTTCGATCAGCAAATGTACATTCTATGGCTTATTAACATACAACTCAGTGTAAATCCTTGAATACTGTGCTTTCTCACGTCATCAAGTCATTGTTTTACGTCTTGGCACTTATACTTTGACTAATATATTTCAAATACTTTAACATTTGTAAAGTACGGCAAACATAAAATTTTCAGTTACGGGATCTGATATTTGGCTTTCTTTGGCATACACTACCTTCAACAAATAATCTTTATACCCTTTTAGCTCTTACTGACACTTTAATATATATATATATATATATATATATATATATATATATACTTAAGAATATCAAATAATTCAATTATAAGAATTCATATTCAACCGAGCACCAACTATGCTCAAATACCGTAAAAAGTTAGGTAATTAATTAGTGAAATAAAATTAAGTATAAATGAAATTTGAAAGTGCAAAAATTTGTGCGACAAAAAATAAGCCGATCTACAAATAGACGGCTTCTTATATTGGGACGGCCTTTATTGGAGGCGATTCTTTTATTGGGACGGCAATTTTGTTGATACGACTTTTGTTTAGACGGCTTTTGTTGAGTCGATATTCATGTCAAGATCTAGGCCTTAACGCAAATCTAAAAATACCAGAGATCAAAAGTGGATAATTCTGGTCAATAAGTAAAGCGGACCCAACAAGGGATGCAGACCACAGATTATGAGGGAACTCCAGTAACCATTCCAGGTTAGCGATTTTTAAACATTTTATTATTGAAAGACTTTAAAATTTAATAATTGCTATACATTGTGTATTTGTAAGAGTCGTCAAAAAGGTCATTTGAAAAATATGAAAACAGGGAAAAGCATCTTGGAACGTTCGGTGGTATTTGAAAGTAATTAAAAGATATTTTTGCTGACTTTCAGGAAAGCATAAATTTGGTAAATGTAAATATTTTATACGAGGAAAAATTTTAAGTTTACACCATTGTACATATTATCAATTATTATATTGTGTGTTCTAGAACTGCTTTATTAAAATAAAATTTATTCAGTGAGCTAGTCGGGGTAAAATCCTAAAGTAAATATCATAGCAAAACAAATTTTTCATATCAATTAATGGTTTGTTCAATCGTAGGGCATTTCGTAGCAATAAAAATCGCGCATCAATCATGGGGCAATTTCATATCACAAGGCTATATCACTGCAATAAAAAATTACCACCTATCAGGGGCTTAAAATCCTAAAATAAGGTATATCATAGCAATATATATATATATATATATATATATATATATATATTTAATGCTGTAATTATAGGGTTAATTTAGGGGTAGGTTAAGTCTTTGGGGTCGTAGAATAAGCAAGGGAAACTCCCAAGCAACAGAAGCACGAAATTATAGATATTAGGAGAATAAATAGGTTATTATAAAAATTATTAGTTGCAAGCACACTGTATATAGTAGTACATACAATTAAAACACATATCCAAGTGTAGCTACTAGCAGAGATTAGAATTTAAAAAGGTAACGAAACGCATTAAAATTAAATCAGTGAAAAACCTGCATGAAGTGGCTAGATAAACATTCATAAAGTGTGTAAAGATATTATCGTAAACGCACGCAGAAATTATGCTTTATTTAAAAGCGTACGTGATCTACGAGAATCACAGTTGTTCGAAAATCCAATTTATTGGGAAATAAACAAATACCAAATTTATTCAATTTAGATTAGAATAAAGCTAACAAACAAGACTACGTGCTCGATATGTACGAAGTTCCTGGGATTCCTGAAGTAAATATAAGGTACAACAATTGAATTACGTGACTTCAATCACCGCGTCATGCAATTAAAATACATACAATTGGTAAATTTTCCCAAACATAACAAGTGATAATATACTTGGCCTCGCCTAGCACGTGAAGCCAGCGAATCACAAACAAGAGTGGGACGATCTTATAAATTCCTGGAGGATTAAATATCAAGTTAGTATACTTTGAAACTGGGCAGTGACTATAATTGAAAGTGCCAAATATTTACGTGAATAATAAATATTTGTTAACAGTGAAATTATAAAGTGTAGAATTGTGGAAATTGTGCCGTATTTCTGAGACGTAAGTAAATAAAATTTAGGAAATTATAACATTTCTAATAATAAATAAAACAGGACTCTGGATGTCGATCTAAATTCCTCTCTGAATGTCGATCTGAATGTCGATCTAATGAATGTCGATCTAAATTCCTCTCTGAAGGTTGATCTAAATTCCCCTTGGAGTGTAAATCTGAATTTACCATCTCAACTACCATCGGAATGACCATCTCAATTACGATATAAATTACAATTATAAATTACAAGTAAAATAATGTTACGATTCCTGTAGAACTTCAAATTACGAGACGCTACGATCAAAATACAATTTTGGAGAATGCTGCCTGGTCAATCAAATTGATGATAAATAAACGCACCAATAACGATTTGGATATCGACTTCAATTCTTGGGAGCACATATGAAAATTATTCAGGTTAGAGATTTTGATATGATTTATTTTTTAAACTGTTTTATCTCAAATATTATAGATATGATTTATTTTTATACTGTTTTATCTCAATGACAATTTAAAGTGTAAAAGCCGACAAATTGGGGGTTTCTTGCAAAAGTTTTATGAAAAGCTACAGACAGCTTGAAACGTTTCAATAAGTCTTTAAAGGTAATAAAAAATCTCGTTTTGCTGGCTTGATTTTCTATTAATTTGACAGATGTATATGATATAAAAGGGGAGAAGATAGTTAAAAATGTTGTAAATATTCAATCATTATACCACGTATAATAGAAGTGCTTTATTTAATTGAATTAGCTAGTCGAGGCAAAAGAAAATTATAAATTTACATTTTCACAAGTGTTTGAGTGATATAAGGGTCTGTAAGAGAGTAACAGGGGTTATCACAACATAAATTATTGCACCTAATCGTAGGGGCGGCGAATATCACAGCATATTTATGGCTGCCACAGCCGTGGGGCGAGTTAACACAGTAATATATATATATATATATATATATATATATATATATATATATAACAAGGAACGACCTTTGTGTACCTGAGTACCAAATATTAACTCCAAATTTTAAAAGTGAACACGCTTACACGATTTTAAATCAGACGTTTTTCAAAAATTTTAAGAAAAAAATTCGTAACTTGGTAACGCTGCATTTAAAACAAAAAAAAATGTTCATAGAACATTTACAGAGAGCAATCGAAATTCCACATAAACTATAGATTGTTCAATTTAATCAAACGGTTCGGCATAGAGCCACGATTCATCGAAACGCCCTGTATGTTTAAAAATATTTTACAAGTATGCAATGGTATGCATCCTACAACTTTTGTTTGAAACATTTTTTAATGTATAAATATTAAATGATATATTGGAGTTCCCCGCACTAATGGGCTACCGTGTATAATTCACAGCGATATTGTCGCGTATTTAATGGGCACTACAAATTAGACTTTTACTGTTTATTTAAATACTAATAGAATTTTTTTCAGATATCAGCTCCTTTTTCTAATTATAACCTATTTGGTGCCTATGACATTAATGGTCGGATGTTATTCAGCTATGGGACGAGTGCTATGGGGATCACGCTCAATTGGAGAAATGACACAAAGACAGATAGATTCCATAAGAAGTAAACGAAAGGTAAGGAAATTTTAGAATTGTTTCTGTTTGAATCAAGAATGTGAAAAATTTCCTGGTTTTATATTTTTAAAATGTAGGCTATTTTCCGGTTGTTGATTAATAAATAAGCTCACGCCTAGTTACCGTCTAAATTAAAGTTTTTTTATTTATAATCATGGTTTACGGCGATTTATTTTAAGCAAGCAAGAACGCAATTTGTTCAGGAAGACGTTGAAAATACAAAGGAATAAAGCGTAGCATGTTTATAGGATCCACGCGATTTAAATCTTGTTTGATGATAATCAAGGGTGAGCCACTACCATTAACAATATGTCAACATGAAAAGTGACACTTTATCCAAAAACATATTAATTAGTTTTGACTATGTAGAGTTTTGTGACCTAATTAGTGTGTTGTTGTGGTTTGAACATAGAAGCGAGGTTTCCTTAATTTTAACATTTGCACCTGTGAATTCATTTTGAATCGCTTAGTTTGAGGAAAGATTCAAACCAATCATTGAAGCTAGATGAAAACTGTATGCATTTAAAGTACGCAGCAGTATAAAAGGCTATTTGGAGGTGTTTAATTAATTAGTAAACGGAAAAGCGTAGGTGTAAATTTAACCACGTTACAATTTACAGAAACACGAAGGCCATATACACACAGAAATTGTACGAAATGAAACGGCATTCCCGTAAGGGTTTTTGTAGAGAGACACCTACAGGTTGACACATGGGGAATGACATACAAAGCAGTAACCAACAAAATCAAACCTTTAACAGCATACTCCACATTGAAACAGACGAACAGGGCAACAACAAGCTGGGAGAAAACCGCAAATACATAATGGACGTACTTTTGGTAGATAACAACATAAACAACGGAAACGCCAAGGCATACTGCTAAACGAGAGCAAATATCGGGACAGAACAAACGTGGTAACACTCTTAAAACAGAGAAGAGGAAGGCACAAAACCGTACACAGACGTCGAAATCATATACGCCAAGACCGTATTCATGGGGATCCTCGGGACCAGACCCCAACTGACTCCATAAAAGTATGTTTGCTTGTTTCTAAAAAAAGTACAAATGAGAAAATCGACAAACAAATGACATCCTTTTTCAAATAAATTATAGCCTGCTACTAAAATATTCAATAAGTAACCAGGCTCTCATTTCAGAATTATTGTTAAGGTTAATAAAGCATACGTAAATACATAGTAATTGAATATGATTTATTTGCAAAGCTTTTCATAGAAAATGTGAAGTTTGGGGAAACTAATACTCTAGAGATCCTTTAAAATATAAAATAGAATGTGTGCACGAAAATAAAATCAATGGTGTTTAATAAAATTTAATAAAATAAGATTAGTGTTGATTGTCCATGAGATCTTCTGTATAAAAATTTAGAGTTACACTATTGTATAGATGTGACGTTATGACATTTCTTTACCGCTACTGCAAAATGTATTTCATCTGGTAGATGGTTCTGTTTCTTTCTTACTGTTTGTTCTGTTTATATTGTAAATAATTTAAAGCTACATTTTACTTTCTATTGAGTTTGTTGATTATTTACGTTCGCCTCGGTATATTTAAATTTAGTAGAGTAAAATTTCCATGTTTACTACAAGTACACGCCAACAAGTGCCGCGAATGATAAAACTCTGTGTTATTCCGAATGTGCAAACAGTGTAGTGTCTGGAAAATCCACGAAGCAATAGAGAATCGATTTGTCGTTCGAACAGTCCGCATCGCTGGTTTACACGTTTACGTAGAACTTCTAATTTGGAGAACCGCTTTTCTTCAGAACCGCTATTGACAGAAATGTGCTTGCTACATCCGCCAAAGAAAGATTAGTTTTTTGTTTCCCGTATGACGGACAGCTTCTATCGTTGTGTTTACATTGTTTTTTCGTCGGCACGGCTTCATAAACACCAGGTAAGTACTTTTAGTAAACACTTGAATTGATTAAAACCATTAATTATATGTTGTTTGTTAAATTATCACTTAATTTTATATACAGTCCACTTCTCTCTACCATAAAGCTATTCGTTATTTGTTAACTATTATTTTTTCTATCGTTTGAATTATTTTACACTGTTGTTTACTATTACATTATTTTTCTTGGTATTATCAGAAGTTACTTTATATATAGGTATGATAAGGAAGTCATAAGAAGTCATTGAGGACAGCATTCTGTGCGAAAACAGACCCCGAAAAAAGTAAAATTTTTCACTACTTAATTTTTATCTTGTATAATATTTTTAGTAAGATAAGCTTATTATTTCTTTAGCACATAAGTCTAATTTCACGCTTTAAGTACATATAGTAATGAGACGTACCACTTAAAAACGAAGTCCAATTTAAAAACAAATTCTAATCCGCAAAAACACAAAAACATTCATTGATTGAAAAACCCGTGTGTAAATATGTATCCTTTTGAAAAATACTAAACAACTTTAATGTGAAGTATTCCTCTTCAAAACGTTATAACATAATTACGAGTTTCTAATGCGAGATATTTTCCTTTGAAAGAAGCTACTTTACACGAACCACTAATGTGAATGGATACAAGTCAATTTGTGGAACACGATAACACCGGTAAAAGCTATTGTAACGTGTTGTGGTAATTTTCGAAAGCTCAAAAGCGAGATTTAGAAGTGGACTGTATAATTTAATTTAAAAGGTGTGAACAAGCACAAAATAATTAAATGTCTTTTAAACAAATCACTCAAAAAAACTATGTAGCATCTAATTAACTCCACGTAGAATGTGTGAACATTAGGCGCGTAGTCGTAACTCATCATGTAACACGTTGAGAAAACTATATGCGGGTAATTAACAGCGGTTCCAACACACATTACATAACAAACTGTTTTTCACTACGAAACGAGAACTCTTATTCATGCAGGACGTGCACGATCGATGCGGTCAATTCGAGAAGCCAAACGAAACTTGTAGAAACGTGGATTTTCCAATCGATACCCAGTTGTTGAAGGATGCGCGCTAGCAACCGCGCTTTGACACTCACGGAACTCGCTGTGTGCTATGGTAAACTCAAGGATTTTCTACTCTAACTAAATTTTGAATACGCGCAACGCACAACAAACTCAATGAGATAAAATTTAGCTTTAATTATTTTACATAAAGACGGAACAGCTATAAACCAGATAATTTAGATAAGATAATACGTTTTTAATGGTTATAAATTCCAACAGAAGTTTATAAAATTATAAGTATAATAGTTCCATTTATTAATAGGGAATAGTAAGATTTTATGATTGCAATAATACCTAAAGTGACAGGCTATTAAACATAGGAACACACAAAATTAGACTTAATTACTACATCATGGGATGAGTAACACCTCCTAGAGTGTAATTGGAACGACCGAGAACGATGACGTATTTAGAATATTATTATATAAAGTCGGTAATTAATAATGAGCGAACATTCAAGATTTAACATTCTGTTATTCATAGATAGTTATTGAATTGCTTTTTATTGAGCGCACCGGTAACGCAATTTATTACTCCAATATAAACTATAAGTGTATTTGGTGCAAGCTCATTTGATATTTTAATCTATGTAAATAAAAGTACTTTTAAAAACTAATGACGTTAACATCGACATATAAAGAGTAATTAAAATGGAAATATAAAAAATGGAACTAGGAATTTTCCGATGCAGTTAATTCTAAATTAAAACGATCTTTAGATTGCGACTATAACAAAGAACAGGTTGTAATGGAGTTATGAATACCAGCAAAAATTTGGCGATCAAAAACGCAAGTATAACTTTGTTTTAAACCTTTAGGGAGACAACTTGTGTTATTAAGTAGATTAAGCTAGTATAAGATTTTTGCGTATAGAAAATTACTCGGGAATGAATAATGTTTGTAATTTTGAGTCAACTCTCGACGCGGTTTGACCCTTACATAGAAGTCTGCTTAAAGTTGCTGATCAGCCACACTGAGGCGGGGTAATAGGAGAATATTTAAATTATTCATCTTCGTTCTAAAGAAAGGTTTGTGACTTACATATCAAATGATTTGGAGTTTCCTAATTATTAACAACGACTAGATGAAGATTGTATTAATGTGTAAGCAATAATGAAATTGTAAATAGCATTTATAAGTTTTCTTTATATCTGTGTGTGTAAGTAAATTTCTTAGATAATGTGTGTATAAGAAAGATGTTTTTGAATGTATCGAGGATTATTTAGGAATTATAATTGTAATGTTGAAATTTCTTTGTTTCATTTTGTTTTCATTAAATCCACAGCATATTTATCGCTTATTTCGTAATATTCATAGCAATATATATATATATATATATATATATATATATTATAGTGGTTTTAAAGGGTTAAAAATAAAGAAACAATTTCAAAACACCCTGTATAAAGGAACAAACAGAAATTACGTGCGAAATTTATATTAATTAATTTTTATCTAAGTAACGGGTATTAATCAAATTGTACAAATAATAATTAAAAATTTAATAGCTTTGCAAAGAATTAAATGGTAGAAGTCAATGCCATGCATTTATTAATTTAATTGGAGTTAATCGAACAATTATTGATATATAATAAGCATAAAAGCCTGTGAAAACCCAAGCTGAAGACGCGTTGCTAACAAACGGATATATCAGGAGGGTTGAAATACCATGAAACGAAGCTCGGAGAATTGTATTTAAAACGTTCATTATGATCGAACACCTGCAAACTTTTAAATGTCAAGTTCTAATAAATTTGAGTAGATAAACATGCAGATTCTACGTATATTGGAAACGGTTGAATGTTTAAGCATGAAATACTAAACAGGGGTGATTTAAAATCACATCGCCAGTCCACGTGTGTTTAGACAGCAGATAGTCAAGAATATCGATTTTGTACCACTCAGACCAGGGTAGAAAGGGACAGAGAAAACACATAAGTAAGAGACACTAATAGGATAGGAGAGATTTGTGAAGCGTCACGAGGTCTACGATTGGTCGATATGTTAGTTTTATTTGAAACAAGCACGAGGATAGTGGAGCGTGATATTCTTGAAATTTTATAAACAAGGTATTGAAATTCGCAGATTTGAAAATGGAGTTGAGTGCAAAATTGCGAGAATGGGTGGTGTTAACAGGAGATTTCGCGTTAAGCAGGTATGGAGAGGTTACAATCGGGTTGTATAAATGCTTTTAGAGAACGTGGTGAGGGCCCTTAAGTTTTCGATCGCTCCAAACAACGTATCTAAGTATCACGAGTTGTAAGTATTAATAAATCAGTTAAATTATATTACAAGGTGGTAGTCTCTTAATTAAATACGCGGTTAAGTGTGCCGATATTACATTTTAATAGAGATATCATCTATAATTATAATCAACTCGTGTCGGGACATTAAGTAACGTGGTTTGAAGCATCTAATTAATGAAGAAATAATTTTAAATGGAGTTTGGAATTTGATTACACCGGGGAGGCCGCGTTTGCAGTTCAATTTGGATGGAGTTTTTCTAGTAACAGCTAGAAACGACCTGCAGAACGGATAGAAGAAATAGACGGCATCATCCACAAAGCAGAGATCTACTATAAATTTCCAGGTAACGATTTGAATTGTGACTTTATAAACTGTGAATATTGGGAGAAAGTATGAGAGTGAAATTTCAAGGTAGTGTGTATTATTTACGTATTGAACTTAATACGTGTAAAAACTTTATTATGGTATTTAACTAAAAAGTTGAAGGTGTCTATAAAGCTTTTATACGTTCGATCTGAACGTGAAATTTTTGTGAAGAGTACATGGCTTTGCTTTGTTATTTGTTTTAAAAGTATGCGAATGCATACTTAGCTGGGTTATTTTGAGCTCACTCTACCTCAGAATTTAGTTAGCGTAAAATGAATAAATAAATTATGAAGAAGGAATTTTAGAGAAGGTATTATTCAAGGCCCATTTACTCCGGGTACAATTTATGTGTTTAATGATTTATAAATAAAATACTGGACATTATAAAATAAGGTTTTTCTGAAGTGTAACGTGATCAATGGAATATGGACTATATTGCATTTCATTTGTAAATAGTTATAAATAAAAGCTTGTATGTTGGTTGTATTTGAGGTTTTATTGCTAGTGTGTGTGTATGATTGAGAATATGCGAGTGAATCTAGATACCCAAGAGGAGATCCGAATGAGCTAGCCGGAAGCAGTTGAAGAAGGCCGTTCAACCGAGGAAGAAAGGAAAACGGGTAAGGATAATTTTTTTTTGGATTAGTTAATTTTTGATTTTGTTTATTGTCGAATATGAAAATTTTATAAAAATTTTGAAAATAATTTATGGTTAGTAAACATCTTACCCGAGTACCACGGCATAAATTTGACGCCCAATTCAAGAGGAGGCGATTCTTATAAGACTACACAACAATATATATATATATATATATATATATATATATATATATATATATAATTGAAATGATCATTTGGGCTTTACTTAAAAAGTCTAGGTTATTATTTCATCTTATTAATTTCTATATATATATATATATATATATATATATATATACACACACCCAAAGCAAAATGAAATTATTGGTAAGTGACTCAAATTAAGCCACGAGGGCATCCTGCCGACCGATGCATTTTGCCTTAATTGGGGCTCATCAGGATAGGAGTAACAAAGTTGTAATATTTAATACAGACACCTTATAGGAAGTACAGCATCACCTAGCTCACAATTGTGTCTTCGTGTCGTTTCATCCGACATCGCAGGTTTTTAGCAACAGTCATATATATGTATATTGTTTGGATAAATATTTTGAATATAAGAAAGGGAATATAAAGCATTTAAGAAACTATATTAAATGACAGAACAATCCACACAATTTTTTTAAATTTTTGTTTTATATGAATACTAGAATTGAGGTTAAAAATTTCTAATGGCTTACTGAAGTTAAAAATAACTAAGGAGTCTATTAATTATTTTTGCAAAGATTTTTATACTGTGTAAATCCTGGATATATTGGGTAAATATTGTATTTTCCGCGGGTTGGTTGAACCTTTTGTAACTTGTTTTTTATTGAAGTTTTGTAAATAAACTATCTCTCTTGAAGTTTTCTTTTTCGTCATTTTTGTGTGACCCATCCCACTCTGCGATTTTCTAGTTAGCACGACATTTTTTCGATTCCTTTTTTGTTGCGGTATTCGGTGCAGACTATTTTCGTTGTGTACGTTATATTTCTCCTTATTCGCACTGAATACCGTAACTAATGTTATTATACATGCTAACGCGTTAAAAAACTTCGATCAGAAGATTCTAGTCAACGATTATGCTTATAGCGAATTGGTAAATTAATTCTAGGAGAACATAGATAGTCTTAGAAATAGCGTATCTACGCAGTTCATATAAATCGTGGTTTACTTATTCACCAAAAGTTTGAAATTCACACGGTCTTGAACGGATATGTTGTTTTTCGGTCAATCAGAACAAACTGCCTAGTAACGGTTGTGGTAAACATTCATTCTGAGCGTGACTACCTTATCTTAAAGTACGAGTGTGAGTGTGTTATAAATTAATGTAGTAGAATTTGCCCGTTAATTTTTGCCGTTACTATTATCTACCTTGTCTTGTTCCGTTTAATGTTGTTGAAAAGGCAACGACTCCGTTACAAGAATCTGAGCTTAAAAAGACGTTGAGAACCCACGCTTTGTAATACGTAGATAAACAATAATCATTAATTATCCTGCTTGCTAAAATTCAGTAGTTCAGAGTTACAATTAATTTGCATGGTCAATTTGTAAAACGAATTAAATAATTCGTTTGTAATTTTAGTGAATCCTATGACACCATCTAGGCGATTCGAGATTAACTATTATATCTTTGTATTTATTATAACAACACGTAGAGCATCCTTAATGTAAAATTGCGATAACACAGTCGCAAGTGATTGACGTGTTAAAAACAAATTAGATAAATTTATATCACTGATTCTTTATAGGGTTTTTAGAAACCGTGGACACTCAACTAAATATCAATATTTACGTGATTTATTGTACTAAAGACGTTTTGCAACTTTTAAATCCCTTTGAAGGGCGATTTTATATTTATTGAATGAAATGAAAAGTAATTTCAAGTTGAATATTTTATGCGAAATCCAAACAGATACGTATTCATTTTGAACATACAAGGTTTTATTATCAATAAGTAAATATCATTACCTGAAGCATTCATTGAAGAAAAGAAAGTTTGTGATAGTCCAAAAAGGAGAGTTTAGAGTTGCTAACGATCGATTTTATTGCACTACATATTTTTTTTCAAATCAGAATTTAAATATTCAACGCAAAGGGTGTTTGTCATCATTTATGATATCTGAGTTTTTGTATAGATTTTACGTGCGAGTTTTGCCAATTCTACTTTCTAAAGTAAGAATTTAAACTACGCGGATGTTTTTCAAAAGCTTCCCATATTTGCATACTAATA
Organism: Platerodrilus igneus; assembly: GCA_036346225.1. NCBI lineage: Eukaryota > Metazoa > Arthropoda > Insecta > Coleoptera > Lycidae > Platerodrilus > Platerodrilus igneus. Next base: position 223,136 of record JARFIW010001211.1, read on the forward strand.
AAATTCATTTGTTTTCAAGTTACTTTGTAAGTATGGCGTTGGCAGGCCCATCTTTTAAAGTGCTTTTCATTCCTTGAAGGCATAACGCGTTGTAATACACAAGAATCAAAAAGATAGAGTGGTTGATGAGCCTTTGCTATGTTCGTTATGAAATACACCACAGATTCTCTCATTCTCAAGATAATGGTACTTCTCCTGCTTTGTGGTAAAGCGAAACTAGGTATAGTTATGCAAAATGATTTTCGTTGGAACAGAATTTAAAACATGTTCTTTATCTACCGATTTATCGAAAATATTAGTTTCGAAATACAGGGTGTCCGCCGGGAAAGTATACTGTTTTGTTTGATTACAAATTTTGGTGAAACGCAAAAGAATGGATCTATTGTTAGCAATTATGTACGGAATACAATATCATATAAATGTTGGTCTCTGTTAGCCTTACAGATACGGGCTCTTTTGATCACATTATTCACTACATTTTGACACATTTCACGCGATATTTCAATAATTTCATTACAAATATTTTGTTTGAGTTGCTCAAGGGTTTCTGATTTGTTTGCATAAACATTGCTCTTCAGATATCCCCAGGAAAAAGTCCAGGGCAGTCAAATTCTGCGACCGTAGAGACCAAATAACATCACCATTTCGTGAGATAACTTGTTATGGAAGAAGGTCTCGTAGTGATTCCATAGTAATTCTGCCTGAATGCAATGTGGCACCGTCTTATTGAAATCACTTGTTAATTAAGTCCAACGTATGCAGTTCTGGCGTTAAAAAGTTTTCAATCATGTCACGATATCGTTCTCCAGTAACAGTTACCATAAACTATTTTCATTTTCAAAGATGTAAGGTCCGGTGGTTCCTCCCGACCAAATTGTACACCAGACTGTCACTTTTAATGGATGTAAAGATGGGTTAAGGTTGTTCATTACCCAGAACCGATTACTCTGTTTATTAACATGTTTACTCAAATTAAAACGCGCCTCATCATTTTTTCATGAAAATTAGGGTCGTCATGGGCAATGTACGGTGGCGCAGTAGTCTTGTGGAAAAAGCTCTTGTGCTCATTGAATCCTAAATAAAAACAAGTCCAAATCCTCCTACAAAATTGTAGTCAAAGTTGTTCTTCATAAACAAAGTTCCTGGGTGTGGTGTCAAACTGAGGTTGATGGAATGTTTTGAACATTTTCTAGAAGAGCAACAATACTCTCAGCCGATCTTGCCAATAGCTTGTGGTCCAAACTTAGGCCTTTCAGATACAGAATACCCTCTTTCTTCGAAATCATACACTACATAATAAATAATGTGTTTTGTGGGTACGTTATTTCTCCAAAAAAATTCACGTAACTCTCCCGTCGTCACTGTAATCGATTATCGACTTGCATCAAATGTTTTAAGAATTAAAGCACGTTGGTTTCTCAAATATTTTTTCATAATACTCCACGACTTGTAGCGCGTGCCCATTCGGCGTCCATATACGGATAGTCTATGTGCGGATATTTCTAATGAAAAACAGAATGTATTTAATAATAACTAAATACATTCTGTTGTTTACATATATTATTTCTTTAAAATGTGTAGCTGTAAGAATATTGTATTTCCATTAAGTTAAGTAGAACGCCGGCTAGTGGTTATTGCATGTAAATTATATTGTTTGCTGCCTTCCTTAGAGAAGGGTATGTTTTCACCAAGGTTGTCGGATAACAGGGGAGTTAGTCGGTGCTGGCTACGCAAACAGTAGTATATCGGCCCTTGGCATGGGTATCCTACGTGTGTAGTTAGTTTTGAAAGCGATTTATGTACCAACTGTTAATTTGTAATATCATTAAATTACTAAAGTAGTGTGAATGTGCGGGCGAGATTATAGTAATTTTTAGTTACGCCATAAGTCCAAGCGTGTAGTAATTGACTCTGCTGTACACAGTGCGTATGCGCATCGTCATGTTTTAAGATTGGGGTTCGAGGAATTTCATTGCTGTAAGTTAAGTTGTAATCTGCTAAGCGTAGATTTTAGCGCACTGGAGTAATACTGTAAGTACTTTTACATTGTTTAATTGCCGTTTATGTTGCGCCTTGCTGTTTAATCGACGCCCTGCAGTTAGTTAATTAATAGCACGTTATGTATACTGCTATGTGAACATTTAATTTATCCATTTAATTTAATACAGTAATTTTTGAATGTGTGACCATTATTTCAAATTTACTCTCTACTCATTATCTTTAACGAGACAAGTAGGTAAGTAAGGCCGGTCTGACTTCAAAACGGTGCACGCGTATGTTTTTCCATGTAACATACGCGTGCACCGTTTTGAAGCCAGACCGGCCTTATATACTTTCAATGTAAAACATGAATTCTTATATACTTTCAATGTAAAATACGTGTGGACACGTTTTGAAGCCAGACCGGCTTTATATTACTTTCAATGGAACATACGTGTGTGACTTCAAAACACACGTACGCTACGTTGAAAAAATGTAAGTGCGAGCAGAGAAAATGTGGAGCGGTTTTGAATTCAGTTTTCTAGCGAGAAGTTATAAAGTAGGTCAGATGCAAAATATTGCATCTAAGTCAATTGTATTTAATTAAAGTGGATTCTGATTTACGTTTTTTACTTTTGTTTAGAAGCTGCAAATACACATAGGCCGGTTTGACTTCAAAACGTGTCCACGCGTATGTTACGTTGAAAAAATGTAGGTGGATACAAAAATGTGGAGCTACTTTGAATTCAGTTCTCTAACGAGACGTTATAAAGTAGGTCAGATGCAAAATATCGCATCTAAATCAATTGTTTTAATTAAAGTGGATTTTGATTTATGTTTTTTACTTTTGTTTAGAGTCTGCAATTACATATAGGCCGGTTTGACTTCAAAACGTGTCCACACGTATGCTACATTGAAAAATTGTAAGTGCATGCAAAAAATGTAGAGCTGCTTTGAATTCGGTTATCTAGTGAGAAGTTATAAAGTAGGTCAGATTCATAATATCACATCTAAGTCAATTGTATAAAGAATGCTGTATTTAATTAAAGTGGATTCTGATTTATGTTTTTACTTTTGTTTAGAGGCTGCAAATACACATAGGCCGGTTTGACTTCAAAACGTGTCCACAGTTATGATACATTGAAAAATGTAGATGCGTGCAGAAAAATGTGGACTGTTTAAATTCTAGCGAGAAGTTATAAAGTAGGTCAGATGCAAAATATGCTAAGACCGGTTTGAATTCAAAATGCGACCACTCTGCAAATACACACATAGGCCGGTTTCAATTCAAAAGGTGTTCACTTTGTTACGTAATTCGTGGTAGCCACGTTGGGCGCCAAATTTATGCTACGTTGGCTCGTAGCCGTGCGTAACGCAAAGAAAGTCAAAGAAATGACCGGGCTCAATCGGAGATTAGGTGGGGGTTGTAGAAAGCAGACTGACATATAATGTATGCGGCGGTAAGGAGTTAGTGACAATAGCTGCAAGAAAATTAGTTAAGCACACCTGAAAAAAAAAGAAAAAGCATAGCAGTAATGAAACGTATAAGTTATTCAGTACTTTGTAGAATGTAAATAAAACTGTTTAGATAAACTATATAATATAATCACGATAAAAGCAGTACAAAAATTTTTAATACAAAGTTAGGTAATATTGGGGAGTAGCAGAAACATTTCCTCACACACCAATTAAACATAAATCAGACAAAATGTTAAAAGAAAATAAATAGGTAAGACACAATTGATATGAGTAATTCAATAGTATTGATCTTTCTTTCCTTCTTTCTTTTTTTTTCTTATGTTTTAAAATATCATGCAAGTCTTTTGTAAAAGGTATCAGAACGACAAAGATATGGTAAAGCAACGGATAGATATTTAAAGCAATAACAAGTAGGAAATAGTTCAACTTACAAAAGTCCTTCAGCAACGCTTCCTTGCAACGGAAGTGTGAGATTCACGATGTCCTACGCTAACGAAGCACTTCACCCTGGACTGGGAGGGTGTTGATGGAACTTATCACACGTCACACTAATCACACCTACGCATTTCACTGGGGTTAGCAGCAGACAACATCACGCGACGGAACTATGTAGCATCGATAAACCTCCTGTCAACTCCATTTCCTGAGACAACAATTTCGAAACATTTTGTAGCACTAGTTTAATTTCAACTGAGATCAAATGTATATTATTTTCATAAACCTCCAAAAAGCAGTGAGAAACTTCAACCAATACCTTTGTAAACCAGTATTCTGTTATATTTCGCAAATAACGAAATTCGCGCAAGCGATGATTTATTTTAGATTCTTTGGTGTTAGAAAAATGCAGAAACTACAGTATCCACTGTATTTAAATAATCCAAAGTATGCACTAATCTGATAAAACAAAGGGACACTAGACTAGATCGCACACACATTAATCCTAAAGAAAGAATCGGTCAGTTTAGCAAGTTCTACGATTATTATTTCACAAGACAAACAACTAAAACCACAAATTAGTAAAACAACACGTATCACTAAGTCAATGTTCCGTAAAACGCACGTGCAGGTCGAGTAAACACGTTCGCCTATCAAGCATACTTCCTTCAAAAGGAATCAGAACTACACTTTATACAGTTAATATACAACTTTTACTTCACAAGAAAAACAACTAAAATCGTGCCGCGCTTGTTCAGGAACAATACGAAAATTAATCCCGCATTAATTCTCACCATTGTCAAAAGCAGAAAGAAGCAGTATTTTTAACGTACTTAATATATCGGAACAAAGAACAAAACTCCACTGTCCATCTGTTTATTCAACTCGTTCTATTACAACCGCTTATCGTCTCTTATCTAGACTTGTATATCCACATAAGGAACAAAATTTATATTTACGGCAAGACAAGAACGATGCAATCTATAATTAATTACACGATGCATTCGCCTAAGGAGTTAATAAATATTAAATATGGAGATAGTAGTTACAGAAAGGTATTTGTTAATTGGGTATAGCCTAAAATGTTAAACTACAAAAATGCACGTTACAACTTTTGTGATAGATTGAAAGTAGGTTAGCAAAGTACGCAGATGGTGGTAATCTGCTATATAAGGAGATTGCTCCTAATATTAATTTAATTAGTCGAAGTTTACTGCATATTTACATACCTACATATACAAACATGTATATAATTGATATTCAAGGATTTAAATACAAGAAAAACGAGTTCGTGTGCAAAGAAATTGCGGTTTTGGACTTGTTGAAAGGCGTTGTTTGGCATCAAATTTTTAAACTGCCAATGCAGTCCAGTTGTTTGAGTCAAGATCATATAAAACATAACGACTGGGTGACAAGGAATATTCATGGTATTTCTTGAGATGAATCTTCAACGACTGGAATGGTGTCATCATATATAGCGCTTTATTTGAAGCAAATTATCAGACCCGGTGAAGAAGTTTGTGTGAAGGGTCTAGAAAAGAAGAAATATTAAATATAGAAATATTTTAGATAGTTAATTACACATAATTTATATATATATATATATATATATATATATATATATATATATAGTATTTGGCTTATAGCCGTAATTTTGAGCGTAGCTTCCTGTCTATAACTTACATTAGTCAAAACTTGACAATGTCAGATATGATTGACAAAAATACCAAACGTAATTGAAAGTTAGGTTTATGTATAGTTGTTTTACACGATTTAAATTTGTAAATTCCCCAATTGTGTCATCGGTCTCGGTGGCGTAATTGGTAAACGCATGGTTCTGGCAAAACCAGGATACAGGTTCAATTCCTGTCCAAGACCTTATATTTTCCATCTTTCAATTTCTAACTCGATTTGAAATGATCATTTGGGCTTTGCATAAAAGTCTAAGTTATTATTTCACCTTATTCTCTGTAATACTATAGTATTTATCAACTTACTTTGTGTAATTAACTATCTAATATATATATATATATATATATATATATATATATATATATATATAATTAGTATTATTTCTCGAACGAAAGTAAGTAAACAACTGTGTAGCAACGTTATTTACAAAATACAATGTAGTTGCAAAAAAACGTACGTTGGTCAGACAAAACAGTGGCTAAAGAACCGCATCATACAACACAAAAGTGATGCCAGGATTGGAAAATCTAATTGTGCTCTTGCGTCACATTTGCACAATACTAAACATACAGCGAATTTTGAGAATACCACTATATTAGATATAGAATCCAATTATTATAAGAGACTTTTCTTGGAATCTTTCTATATTCAGCAACAACCGAATCCACTAAATAACAAACTGGATATGAACAACTTGAATACTGTCTACTCTGCGCTCTACAAGTTTAATAACGGCCATTTTCGCAAATAGTGTAGAAATGTTTAATTATGTATTTTGTTTAGCGTGCTTCATTTACTAGTGTGTTCCATTTGTCCATTAAATTATTAAGATATAGGTTTTAGATTATGACTTACAGGTTTTAGATTATGACCATGTGACAACATGATCAATTATTAAATAGGATTAGTTTAGTTATGCTTGTTTGCGCCGTATGATTAGGTTTAACTGCATGTTGTTATATGTTAATTTATTTATTTATTTATTTATTTTATCCAATTGACTGTGTTACATTTTAATTGTGTTGCCGTAATTAATTTTTAAAAGTTTAACCAAGCTGTATGCCATGAATAAGTGTTGTTTGTTAAGTTTAAATCAGGTTTAAGTCATAGTAATTTATGTAAGTACACAGCTTAACTGTTTGATTTTAATTGTAATAATCTTCATTAAATTTTTCAGTCTATGAAGAAGGCATAAAGTCAATGCCGAAACGTTGAATAAAATTACAATTTGACGCTGTAGTTTTATCTGGTAGAACGAGTGCATCCCAAGATTTTAATCAAATCAGTTGTTTATATATATATATATATATATATATATATTAACTATCTAATATATATATATATATATATATATATATAATGGTATGTACTCTAAAATAAACATACTATAATTCAATTAAGTTGTTTATATCTTCGTTTTCTAAATGAGCAAGCATCCCAAATATAAAGAACAGTTCTAACTCCCTCCAACTCTGAACGGTAAAATATTGCCTTCTATGAGGGCTGTCTTCTTCATCTTTGACGCGCGGTCGTGTCTGGTTGTTCTTTTTCGTGTTCACTAAAAAAAGATTCAGATGAAGATTAGATCAAATAAATGCATTAAGAAAATGAAATCTATATTAAGCCAACGAATACATACTGTGTATTGGTGTCATCAGGTCGTACGTTGTAATTGGTGGATCCACGGAGCCAACGATTTTTCCAGCACTTCATTTAGATTGACTATAAACTACTCAATAATTTTAACCCAACCACTATCATTATTCTTTCCTGACAAGGACAATTTTAAAAAGTTTTCATTTTTGATTTGTTCTATAGAACACAACTACAACTTGACAATAAAGATTGAGCGATTATCACACACACATATCTTGAGTATATAAAGATATTAAACAACAAGAACAGCAGAAATTCAACACATATCAGCAAGAATTTAATGCTAAGGTATTGTCTAGATAGCAATTGTAGAAATATGAAATCTACAGAAAATTTAATAAACCCAGTCATGTATAAATTTAATGCTGACGTCCGCAGAAAAATAAAATAAATGTATTCAGCGAGAAATTTAATGCTAACATCAGCAGAATAATAAATAAACCCACTCAGTCAGCATTTATGAATGAATGGGACTCCAAACCCTGAAAACAATTATAATTGATCAACACAATCTAAGATTAGCTGGTTACTAGTTTCCCATAGATTTTAAACACATTGTTATACCATATTTGAAATATTTACTTTTTCAGTACAACTGAAAAAAATTGACTTATATTAAAGAATACTCGATATCATAGACTTTTTCTATTGTCTAATTTGTAGTACTTTATTACAAAAAAAAATTACATACAAAAGCGTTTTTTTTTTCTTTGTCAACGAAAGTCTAGTCTATTGACTTCTTCAGCATTCTCATTTCCATAGTTACGTACTGAAGGCAACTCTGCAATTTTAGATCAGATACATTTCTAGTTTCAATCGCAAAAAATGAAAGCATCTATTTAAAATATGCACTCAGATTAAAAGTAAAAAATTGTTTTTACACCGTTCTGTAAACTGAGATTATTAAATCCATCTAATCCAAGATTAAATTAAACTGTCAATTTTGTAGGTTTACACTAATGCTATGTGGGAATGAAACGTTAACAAAAGCGATCTTGTACTTATCATAAATAATATGATTTTAATATCTTGCTTTAAAACAAAAATAGAATGCCGATTTCTGGTTGTGATTAGGTACACAAATTTTTTAAAACCAGTATTAAAAGGCATTCTGCAGTTTTATCCTAGAATTAACATCGTGTAATTTAATTTACTGTAAGCTATATTGCAGCACCTTGACAATGAAAGAATTCCTGACACTGCATGGCTCGTGTAATACACTTTGTTATCAAAATAAAATACAAACTTCTTTCAATGTAAACGCAATTACATACTTATATATATACATATATATATATATATATATATATATATATATAATATATATAATATATATAATCAATTTATTGGGGATTGCAGCAAATTAAGAAAGTCTACTCTTTTTTTTTTTTTTCTTTAACTCAAGCTTTCGAGATTTTATTTTTCTTTTCTTCAGGAGTAACTAAATAAATACAATGGTAAACAAATAAATAAATTCTAAAAGTTAAATACTTACGAATGTGAGGTTTGACTTAGATTTAAAATATTAATTTTAAATTACAAAAATATGTTTCAGAATTTTGAAGGTAAAAGTAAGTGTCAATGTCAATGGGTACTACAAGATTAAAATTAGTGATACAAAAATAATAATTCCTTGGATAAATTTTAAACATTAAACAAGTATTAAAATAATTAATTAACTAACAAACATAAACTAAAACGCAAGAGTATGTACGTCTGTATGAGAAATGTGTACAAGTAGTAGGAAGACGTAGAAGCAATAGAATCACATTCATTTTATCATATAAACATATATAAATGTATAGAAATACATATATGTGTGTGCATGTACACATGCAAACAATTCACATACAAAAAATAAATAAAACAAAAAAGAAAGAACAAGTGCAAGAATACACGTAAGTATAAACGTAAACATACAACCAATAGACACACAAACACCAACAAACAAACACACAGCACACATACACATACACAGACACATAAACAAAACAAAAAAAACAAAGCTAAGAATATAAGCACTAATGAGATTTAGTAATTATGTCTGTGGTACAGTTCTTGTTCTTATTTTGGTGTCTATTTCCAGTAGATACGCGTATATGCAGCTAAGATTATATATATCTTTCTTTAAATTTAGTGCTTGTGGTTCTTGTGCAATTCTAACCATTTCTATGAATTTCCTTTTTGTAGTGTCCTTTTCTACATCTAAAATTACTGCATCAGTATAGTTCATTTTGTGGCCTGTTTCTATAACATGCGTTGAAAGTGCTGAAGAATTAACATTTCTTCTGGTATCACTTTTATGTGAAGTAATTCGTTGATGGAGCGTCCTTGACGTTTGACCAATATAATTTGAATACAGTTACAACAAGGAATTTTGTAGACTATGTTAGATTTTAGTTCTTTTGAAGTAACATCTTTGATTTTAGTGTAAAAACTTCTGCTTAATTTGACATTTTTTAGTGCAATTTTAATTGTAGGGTTTTGATTATAGATGTTATTCGTTTCGTTAGATCTCTGATATATGGTAAGCTTACGTATTTTGAGAGATTATGAACTTCTGTTAGGTTATTGGTTTCTTCTTGTTGTGTATGCGGTGTTGGATGTTTTTTGATAGATGTATTATATAGGAGTTTTGTTAGAAATCTTCTAGGATAACCATTCTTTTGTAATATTTCATAAAGGATTTTTAAATTTTTATCGATAAAGGATTGATTTGATAATTTCAGTATTCTTGTTTTTAAATTCAAAATAGTATTAATTTTCATAAACATGGGATGGTATGACATATAGTTTAGGTATCTTCCAGAGGATATTGGTTTCTTGTACCAGTCTGTTACGATGGTTGTATCGTTTCTTATCACTTTTAAATCTAGAAAAGGCACAGAATTGTTTGTTTCACTTTCAACTGTGAATTGTATATGTTCATCGTATGAGTTGAAAGTAATTAGTATAATGTCCTGTGCATTGTATGGTATGGCACAAATCAAATCGTCAATAAATTTCTTACAAAATGGCACAGTGAACGGTAATTTGGTTAAACAGGTGTCTAATAATTCATCAATGACGTACTGTGCTATTATGGGTGATATAATAGATCCCATAGGTGTGCCTGTAATTTGTTTGTAAAATTTGCCTTGGAATGAAAAATAATTTGAATCGAAAATAAATTGAACAAGTTCTATGAATTTTTGAAGTGGTATTTTGCAGTGGTTTTTAATAATGTCCCATTTATTACTTATGCTTGAAATAGCACGACTTGAAGTTATATTTGTGAATAACGATACAATGTCCAGACTAATTAGAATGTATCCATTGGGAATATTAAAGTTGTTAATGTATTGCGCAAATTCAAAAGAATCTTTAACGTAATATGGATTTTGAGCTTGATAAGCAGAAGTTAAAATGTCTTTTATGAACTGGGTGAGTTTACTAGTTGGCGAGTCAATTGAAGAAATTATAGGTCTTAGTGCAAGTTGAGGTTTATGGATTTTGGGTAACCCATAAAACTTTGGACATGTCCCATTATATATCATAAGTTTTTTGGCTTTAAGTTTTTCCAAATATCCTTCGTTTAGTAAGTTACTGACTAATTTGTTAGTTTTCTGTTGGATGGTGCTTGTTGGATTTCTGGGTATTGTTTTGTAATGTTCTTCATTCGAAAGTAAATCAATAGAGAGTTCAACATATTGAGCTTTTGGCATTAAAACACTAACATTACCTTTGTCAGATTGAATAGGGAGAATTTCTGGATGTTCTTTAAGAAACAGTTTACATTTTTTATATAGATAAACGAAGAAATCATTTTTGTTCTGATTTTTATGTAAAAAGTTTGTTATGATGTTAGTGATTCTAGTTCTTGTTAAAAGCTTTTCTTTTTCTGGGAGTAAATCGTTAATTATTTCTACTTCTGCTAATAATTGTGGAATGGATATATCTTGAATAAACGGTCGAATACAAAATTTTGGTCCAAGTGCTAAGAATGTACATACGGTATCTGGTATGCTTATATTTGTTAAATTTTTAAACCATTCACTTTCAACTTGAATTTTGTTTCCTTTAGTTTCGCTGAGGTACTTAAATTTTTTTATGTTGGTTGTTTTAATGCTGTGGAAAAGTTTGTTGAATTTTAGATTGAGTTAAAGAAAAAAGAGTAGACTTTCTTAATTTGCTGCAATCCCCAATAAATTGAATTATTTTATATATATATATATATATATATATATATATATATATATATATATATGAATCTAATTAAATGTATAAAAGTCAATTTTTCAGTTTTACTGAAAAGTAAATTAGGTTACCAATAATCTAAAACTTATTCAATATTACTGTATTAGTTAAGGACTATTTGCATCGCATTACTTTAAACGACGTTTAACTAATCTAAGTTGTTTTTTTTATTTTACTCTATGCCTTCGTTGAATTTTAAAAAATTATTTTAAACTTTCGTCATGAGTTAGTTTTACTACTTGCTATAATTAGTCCTACACCTGATGAAGAAATAAGAGTTGTTTTAAACAGAGTTTTATGGAAAATGCCATGCGTTGCACAAAACCACGATTTGCATATTCCATTTACAGGATGACATGAATATCAACTTCTACAAGAAACGCAACATCAGATTAATAGGATCTATTTTTTCCTTAAATTTTCACTTAAACAAAATGTGAATATTTTAATATTTTCTATTTAATATAGGTTAATTGCGAGATTGTTAAACTTCTCAATTTTTTTATTTCTTTTAATGCAATTGGAAACGAATGGGATTGTAGCGTAATACTGAATCAAAAAATGTTGATAGCTGGATATTCTATGAAGATTTTGTAAAGCAGAATCAAATTAAAAATTGGTTCAAATAACACGAATTTGAACTGCAATCCTCGCGTTATCAAAGCGCGATTAGCAACCTGGGAAACACGCTTTCAAATAATAGTAGGATCCATTATTACTACGTCTTTAGATGGGAAACACAAGAGAAAGCTATTATACGTTATCGGAATGCCTAACAAATTAACGTATACCTAAAACAAGGTATTGACTATTTAATTTATCGAATAAATTTTTGTTTTACAAGCAAAATGGATTTGAGTTAAAAATATGTTAAAGCGGACTTATTCTGAACAGGTACATTATATAGGGTATTGTTGGAGAATTTAAGAATAGAAATGGAATTTATTCGAACGGATAATGAATTAATCAGGGAAAAAAGAGTATTTAATTTATGTTGAAAAATAAACGTAAGAAATTATTGCATAATATTTTACACAGCCACGCCGACTGCCCTTATCTTTTAATGGGTATCCATTCCTTAGTTCCACGTTTAAACTCTAGGCAAAATATCACTTTTTATACACCACAGCATAAAACAAATGTATCATATCAACTCACCAATTTCAATAATGTGCTAGAAATTTAATAAAATTGCCAATAAATGTGAAATCCATGTGGATTCTTTTAGGTATATATAAGATATTACCTTGAAAAATATGAGTTAGCTTAGGCCTACTGTTATTTATAATAATCAAATATGTACTCCAACATATATGTACTTTGTTACACCTATTTTCAATATTTAATGAGCAAACACATCGTATTAGGTTATATTAGGCAATTTACCTGTAATCGGGGTAACCCGTTGAAAAATGAAATTTAAATAAATAAAAAATAAAAATAAATTTAAAAAAACACCTCATCAATAACATCCTAACGTCACCGGACTCCACACCCGACACGGACCTACATATTTCTTTCTTTGATTCCACAGTAAGCAAATAGAATCCAAATAAAGTCCCTGGGCCTGACCACATCACCAACTTTCTGATCCTATAATGTTGACCCATAATCAGAAAACCCACCCACATCTTATTTAAGAAATGTTTTCCCTCCCAATCCTCTAAAATCCGTAAACATAACACTTATCAAAAAACTCAACAAAACCGCAGATGACCCTAAAACAATAGAACGATTGTCATTTGCCTTCACTAGGAAATCTATTTGAACAAGCAATCCCGACAAAACTAAATTTCCGCATAGACCAACATTTCCTCCTTTTACCCAACCAGTACTTATTCTTCCTAGACCACAGTACCGAACGAACCTACGCTCACTTATCACAACGACCAAATCTTCTTCCTATAAATACGTAATATTCTTTTTCGTTCATTTTCACTCAGTGTTGACCTCCGTTGGTGGACAAACCTTCTGGGTGTCGCCGTGGATCAATGTAGTAAGCGTAAGACTACGGATCCCGAGGTCCTGGGTTCGAATCCCGACACGGCCGACTGCTTGAATAATGTTAGGCGAGCATTTTTCACAAAAATTACGCCCTCGTACAGATGAGAGGTTAAATGGAGGTCCCGTGTGTGTGTTGTCACGCACGTTAAAGATCCCTACCTTGCCTGAAACGGCAAGGGTTCGGCAAAATTCTAAATTTCCAGACGACAAGAAACTCGTCTCCTGGCCAATGTAGTACCTTCGGGTGGAGCATTGGAAAATCACATGTAAGGACAAACCTAAATCAATCCGGAATAGCCAATATCCTCTATAACCTTTTTTGTATTATACAATCCTACCTGACTTCTAAAACTGCGATTCTTTCCTCAAACTTCAATTCCGTCTCTAAACCTTTAACACAAGGATATCTCTAAGGAGTACGTCTTTCCCTTACCCTTTGGAATTTATTAATCATCCTGTACCACTTAAATCGTTACACCATAGGTCGTTTGTCGGTAAAAATAAAACTCATCTATTTGTGATTGATTTATATTAATTTTATTAATGGAATTTTAGCAACGAAGGACCATCTAGAATTGCACTTGGAAACTATAACATTTGTTTGAACACAACTTAACAATTTTACACTTAATTTTACTTTACATTATGTATAAACAAACCATAAATACGTAATTCAACCTAAGAATAGCATCACGTTCGGAGCTTTACTAAAAAATTGTCGCAGGTAATGATAATACAACCTCGACATCGGACGAAATGTAATGTTTTTTCCTTCGATGGCGTAACGGACCACCCATAACGAAGCGGTATTAATATACGTGAATTTAACAAAGTTACAGGTAAAAAAAAACGTCACTTGCCAAGTTGAAGCAGCACAGGTGCAATTGATCCGATCTTCTGAAATGTTGTGGGAAATTGGAAAAAAGGATAGGAATATTTAAACTAACACATAATTTAACATCGAAACGCGAACCTAGATTTGTGATAATTCAACTTAATAATATCGAACACAAGCACGACTTTACCCCACGGAAACTCAAAAGCGACTCTCGTTTTACATATGCGCACAGATAATTGTTTATCGGTATCAGCTGGAAAACGACAATTGTAGTAAATGCACAATCGCGACTTAAACGTAATTGTAATAAGAATTTTAATATCATTGGAAGTAGTAGTGGGTTGACTACTGGGAGTGGCTGTAGACAATGAAACATGATGACGACCTGTAGCTTTGGTAGGTGAAACAAAATGTAAAAGAGTGCGATGACGGTCCTGACAGGTGCGGCAACTGTAAGCTGAAGTACAATTGCTCGCAATATGTGAGGGGTGTAAGCAATTAAGACACAATTTTTTTTGTTTGACGAAAGTCATTCTACTATTAGAACTTTTTGTAACGTGCAATTTTTGTAGTTTTAAACTTTTACGCTGTTTCCCAATTTATAAATGCATTTCTGCAAATTGCTATTTCTGTATTTGATATTTATTAATGTAAGAAAATTATAAACCGCTTATAATGAATAGATTGTATCGTTCTTGTCTTACCGTAAATGTAAATTTCGTTCCTTATGCGGATTATTCGTAAATTGCTTTCCAACTTATCGGAAATGATAAACCGCTGTAATTAATTATTATATATGATTGCGGCATTCACGTTTTGGATGTTCCTGATGTTATTAGCAAGTGTAGATAAGATACGATAAGCGGTTGTAATGGAAGGAGTTTAAATAAACAGATTAGAGTGAAGAGTGGTAGTTTTGTGCTTGGTTCCTATGCATTAATTACGTTGAATATACGTTTTCTTTCTTTGCTTTTGACAATAGTGAGAATTAATGCGGGACTGTTTCTTTTTGCCTTCATGAACAAACACGGCACGATTTTAGTTGTTTTTCTTATGAAATAAAAGTTGTATATTAACGTGTTTGGTCGACGCACGTGTGTTTTTTTTAAGGTCATTGACGGACGGTTTTAGTCATACGCGTTGCTTTACTAATTATGTTTTTTCTTTGTTGATTTGTCTTTTTATATTTGAACTGTGTGTGCGATCTAGTTGACGTGGTCCTTTTGTTATCAGAGTAGTGCATACTTTGGATTATCCAAATACAGTTTTAAGCTTGAGTGCTTCGAAAACAAATGATGATACAGTTGTAGCAGGTTTAGTAGAAAAAGGTTGTTTTTTATAAACAGGTATCTCATTCACTTGTATAGACAGTTGATACTGTAGTTTCTAAATTTTTATTGCCATTTCTTTTTTTATTTGCGTTACAAAAGATTTCGAAATTATTGTCTCAGGAAATAGAGTTAACAAGAATTTATCAATGCTACATAGTTCCCTTAGCATGATAATGTCTGCTGCAAACGCCAGTGAAATACATAGGTGTGATTAGTGTAAAGTGTAAGAAATTCCATCAACACCCTCACAGTCAAAGGTGAAGTGCTTCGTTAGTGCAGGACAGCGTGAATCTCACCCTTCCGTTGCAAGGAAGCGTTGCTGAAGGACTTTTGTAAGTTGAACTATTTCCTACTAGTTATTACTTTAAATATCTATCCGTTGCTTTACCATATCTTTGTCGTTCTGATACCTTTTACAAAAGACTTGCATGATATTTTAAAACATAAGAAAAAAAAAAAAAGAGAAAGAAAGAAAAATTAATACTACTGAATTACTCATATCAATTGTGTCTTATCTATTTACCTTTTGTCAACATTTTGTCTGATTTATGTTTAATTGGTGTGTGAGGAAACGTTTCTGCTACTCCCCAATATTACCTCACTATGTACTAAACATTTTTCTGTATTGCTTTTACTGTTGTTATATTATATAGTTTATCTAAACAGTTTCTTTTTTTTACATTCTACAAAGTACTGAATAACTTAGACTTTTCATTGCTGCTATGCTTATTCTTTTTTTTCAGATTTGCTTAACTATTTTTCTTGCAGGTATTATCACTAACTCCTTACAACCGCGTACATGGTATGTTGGTCTGCTTTCTACGCCCCCACTCTCCGATTGAGCCTGGTCATTTCTTTGATTTTCTTTGTCATTTCTTTGATTTTCTTGGTGTTACGCTCGGCTACGAGTCAACGTAGTATAACTTTGGCGCCCAACGTGGCGGCCACGAAAAAAACGTAACATTTTGCTCAGAAATTTAGGACATTGCGAAAGAACATGGCTTTGACCGCACATGTGACATGTGATTGCAGAAAAGTGATTCTGTATGGGAGTTTTATTACATAGCAATTAAAAGAGGGCATGAAATTTCGTGTTAACTTTTAATGGCTTATTAGTATGCGTAAACTAATTATTTTTACCCTTGGGTGTATTCAGATGTTGAACGGACTCCAGAGCTTTGCATTTTTTCTCTAGGAATGAAAATAAATTATCGAACGTTGGAATCTCCACTTGGTTATATTCCAATTCAAAATCTGTACTTGAAACAACATCTAACTTTTCAATTAGAATATGAAATAATAAAAAATCGCATTCATAATTTTTAAATTGCAAAGCCTTTAATGCTGAAATAGATTCAGAAAAAGTATTCAATAGAAGACTAAAATCTTTAGTTGTTTTGCGTATTAAACAAACTTTCATCGGACTATTAACAGCGTCGGAGGCCAAAAAGCGTTTGTTTTGATAATATTTAATGAGCTTGTGATAAGCGACCTCAAAACTATCTTTTGTAATGGGAATACCTGAAAGTAATTTTAAAGGTTCATCCACAATAAAACCCAAAAATATTGTAGTTTTGGACTTTTGAAATGGATTGATTAGCATTAACTATATTTTCGAAAAGATCATAGAAGGTTGACCAGAGAGACCTTTGACCTCTGAAAATAGGAATATTTAAAGGAGGTAATTTTACACTAGATACAACTGTTACAAAGCTCGTGGCAGGTACTTCCTATGTTACCGCACACAATTTCGAAAATGCATCTTTAATTGCGTAATAGAACTTTTCTGTTTGTTCACTAATTTTATCCTGAGCGGAAAATTCTTCATCGTCGACTAAACCTATTATTTCATAGTGTAGCTCATAGAAACGATCGAAATAAATTTGTAAATCAGCATTTTTCACTTTAAATTCGTCTACGGAAGTGGAATCTGTAGTCACTTTAATAGAAATTTGATACAAATATGTAATACGTTGAATATAAGTTCTTCCTTGCCTTTCAAGTTTCTTGAAGGAAAATCACTATAATCTATAATACAAAAAACCACGAAAAATGTAATGTAAACAACTCTAAGAAATCTTCTATAGAAGTGTAACGTAGAGGAAATATGCAAATGGAAACTAATCGCTCACCCACTAATTCGAAATTATTTAAAATATGTCGCAATTGTAACGTAAGAAAATGTAACTCCTATCACTAACGATACGAAAAATACGAAATTAGAAAAATGTGAAAAACTTGAACAAATGTTCGAAACGTAAACAACAAGCACTTTGAAACCTACGGAAATTTGAAGTTGAACAACGAACTTGTTTCAAAAACTCGTGATTACGATGCGATGGCTAAACACGTGTCTGTTCTCGACGTTTTTAATACCCGACCTTTACTGAATAGAATTGAAATTATCACTGGTTTGAACGTTTATTGTTTAATTTATACGTATGCTTTGCTGAATGAAATGCGGTCGAAGTGATCAATCTGATAATACAATCCTGATATCGGACGAATTGTAATGTTTTTTCCTTCGATGGCGTAACGGACCACCGATAACGAAGCGGTATTAATGTACGTAAATTTCACAAAGTCGCAGGTAAAAAAACGTCATTTACCAAGTTGAAGCTGCACAGGTGCAATCTATCCGATCTTCTGAAATGTTGTGAGAAATTGGATAAAAGAACAGGAATATTTACACTAACACATAATTTAACAGCGAAACGCGAACATAGATTTGTGATAACCGAACTTAATAATATCGAACACAAGCACGACGATACTCCACGCACACTCAAAAGCGACTCTCGTTATACATATGCGCACAGATAATTGTTTATCGGTATCAGCTGGAAAACGACGACTGTAGTAAATACACGATCGCGACTTAAACGTAATTGAAATACGATTTTGAATATTTCTCGCACGAACAGGTAATTCTTACGCTCAATTTATATGAGAAAACCCATTATACAAATTTCTTTATTAAATATTTTACAAAGTGTGACCACTTCTTTATACTTTTACATGACAACTAAAAACGATGTGACACAGCTTTGTCCTTGTTCAACAAAAACTCATGGAAACCATAAAATTTCCCATTGTGAGCAAACAGCTGCGTATTAGTCATGCATGTCCAAATTTACCACCATTATTAGGAATTGTCAGTAAACTTATGAATCATGCTGTTTGAATTCTCAAATACAATCCTTTCGTGGATTTAAACATACCGAATACATCCACTTTTGAATATGCAGGCGACATTGCTTTCCCGATTCACGAAAACTCACGGAACTCCATAGAAACTATCGTAGCCCTAAAGTCCACATATATATTACCCCCACCACTTCATCCTCATCTACAACATATCTTGACCTCCACATTGATACGCGCCTTAAAACTAACACACACCTTTACCAAACTTCATGCCAAAACAAAAATCATCTTACTAAGCTTACATCACTCCCTCTCCAAATATGCTCATTTTACAATTCCCACACTCAGGCTCATCCTCGATCAAATTGCGATTCCTATAATTAAATACGCAGTAGATTCCTGTTTTCCACTGATTTTACCGTCCATAAGAAATAAGCTTAATACAATTATTATTCCCGATCTTACATAATCGCTTTTGCCTTGGCCGCTTATTCCCTCCTATTTATCCATCCTATAGAACTTACACTAAATTTCTGCATTAAAAACTCAACTTAAAACCAAATCTTCCCATTATCTTTCACGATCGTATGCCCCCCGCCCTGCTAGAATATCAAATTCTACCTACAACAAAAATTAAATCCCTAATAAACCGCTTCATGTATCGCGCCTGGCAAGATTCCTGGACCACATTCCAAACACGCAGATACGCCTTTAAAATCTTCCCTAACATCACTGAGATTCCTCCCTACATTCCGCTATGCAACCCATCAACCATACAATTCCTTACTGGACATGGAAAATTCCGCCACAAATCAAACCAACTTTATATTGTCGCATCGTCCTACTGTCTTTGCAACAACCAATTCTTACAGAGACATATACACCTCCTCTACTCCTGCTTCTTGACACCTCCAAATAATTTTCAAAAACAACTTTAACATAGACCTATATTTCCTTTTTCCAAGCCTCAATTCTGTAGTCAGACATTACCCGTATGAGCTTAATCCATTCCCAATTGAGATCCTAACAGCCAAACCCCCCATTCATTTATCCAGGGCAATAACTACACCCCAGTATCTACAATATATAATCTTTCTTCACTACACACCATGAAATCTTTCTCTCACACACACACACACACAAAGCACGGCAATTTAAATACACCATATACAATTAAAGGGTTTTTCATTAAGTGCTTCCTATCTTTAAATTTAAATAACGCAAAGTATGTGTGAGATATCATCGAAACTTTTTATTCGCTTGAAAGGCCTATCAATGCCATTATGTATGAAATATAACATCCTGCAAACGTCCGCCGCGACTTCGCTGGGTCGCGCGCATCCGAAATGTCCAATTTTCTATGACTCTGGCGCATAAATCCTGGCTGAATTTGAACGATGGCATGGGTTATCTTGTCTTTGAGGGCCGCTGTAGTTTGTAGCTTATTCGCATAGACCTGCGACTTAAGAAAACCCCACAAGTAAAAGTCTAACGGGATCAAATCGCACGATCTCGGTGGCCAGTTCACATCACCTCCACGTGAGACGATCTTTCCCGCAAATCGCTCGTGCAGAATGTCCAATGTTGCATGAGGTGTGGTGCACGTAGCGCCGTCCTGTTGAAACCACATGCCGTTAGTGTTCATATCGTCCAATTTAGGCCAAAAGAAGTTGGTAATTATCGACCTATAACGCTCGCGATTGACAGTGATAGTCTGGTCAACATCGCTCTGACAGAAATAGGGACCGATGAGGCCGCCAGCCCAAAATCCACACCAAACAGTGACTTTTTCGGGATGCATTGGACGCTCTAGGATCTTCTGTCGATTAGTATTGTCCCAAATTCGACAATTTTGTTTGTTGACGTACTCATTCATCCAGAAATGGGCCTCATCGCTGAAGATGATTTTTTTATACAGAATTAGGTCAGTTTCCAACTGCTCTAGAGCCCATTCAGCGAACACAAGTCGTTGTCTATGGTCGCTTACCTTTAGCTCCTGGGTAAGTTGAATTTTGTACGGGTGCAGACCCAAGTCACGACGCAAAATTCGCCAAGTTGTGGTCTGCGAAAGGCCTAGTTCTTTTGAGCGACGCGAAATCGACTGCCTCGGATTTTCCCGCACACTTTCACGAACAGCGGCGATGTTTTTGGCAAATCTTGCGCTTCGTTGTCGTAAGGGTGTTGATTGATTGTTTACTGAACCAGTGGACTCAAATTTATTAACCACACTACGAATAGTGCTTTCGGTAAGACGATTATGGCTACCGTAAAATGGACGAAGCGCGCGGAACGTTGCCCGAACAGAACACCCACTTTGATAAAACAATTTTATCATTTGCACGTGTTGTTGAACGCTATATCTGTCCATGGTGATTTGGCGAAACAGACTAAATAAATGACAGCCACTTTGACAGATGTAGCTTCAACAATATGATCGCTACCAATTGTCAAAGTTTGGAAGTCGCCATTGGCAGACCCTTTATATACTACATTTAAACGACGACAAGAAAAGGACGCCCCAGCCGTGCAAGGAAACCTGAAGATCTATGAAATTTTGATGAAATTCATAAATATTAAAATAATAGAATGTACAACTAGATTAGTCAACGGCCAATGTATAGTTGATAATAAATTAATTACTGATTTAAAAAATATTTTGTTTGCAATTAAACGAAAAACCTTCCAACTTTGAGACTTTGTTCTGCTTTTTAAATTAATATTAATTTAATTTTTGTTAGTCCATAATTGGATACATTGTTTTTTTATAAATCCAATTAGAAGTTCTTGTGTTGCCTGTCTTAAAAAAGTTTGCATAAAACTTTCGTGACTATATAATTATCCATTCTAATTGTACTTCATGTCTGATATTGAGTTATAAAGTTACAAATTTTGAATAAGAAACTTACTCATTTTTCTAGGCAAATTACTTTATATTAATAATGCAAAGTTAGATAAAATATAAAAGTTGGTTTGCAGAAAGATGTGGTGTAACTTTCAAACTGTAACAGTTAATGTGGAAATCGTGTGTAAATTATAGCTATCTTAATTATTAGAAATGCATATTTTAATTTAAATTGCAAGAATGTTTATATCCGGTCAGATTCATTACACTAGCGCAATAATTATGCATATATGGTATTAGGGAAATATTTTTTCAATATTAGAAGTGTAGAAACCGAAGTAAAAATTACATGAACAATGTTATAGAAACTCAGGTAAATTACAACAACAACAACAACAACAACAACAACAACAGCAGCAGCAGCAGCAGCAGCAGCAGCAGCAACAGTAACAACAACAACAACAACTACAATAACCTACAACAACAACACACCAATTACGATATTCCCTTTCAGGGTATCTAAACCTACTACCTCTTTCTGGGGGAATATGTAGAGTATAGCTCTAGACTGCTACACTACTTCTACTCCCAGCACCATTCACAACCTTTCTCCATATCCCTCTGTCCCAATACACTTTCTTTGCCTCTGCGACGTTCATACATTGTTCTGGCATGCTCTTTTATTCCTCAGACTTCTCAACTGTCGTTCTTTCGGAACCTCCTCTACTACATCCAACAATCTTTTACGCTGTCTGCTCCTTGCAACTCTACCAGTCATCTTATTTGCATATATGCACTTGGTAAGTCTATCCTTGTTCATTCTTTCCACATGTCCAAACCTCTAAGCGTGTTTCGCTAGCTGAAATCCTTAAGGGTCACTTGCACCCCACACTCCGCTCTGACCCATTCGTTTGGCACTTCGTCTCTCTTAGAAACCTCATTCCTGCAGCATTTATACGACTAACATACTTCGTCTACCAAACCCCAGTTTCGTTAACATACACAACAGTTGGCAGAAACACATTACTGTAAATGGCTAGCTTTGTACTTATACTCAACCATTCCTGTTCACTGCCCACATACTTCCAGACACTTTTTCCAGCATTTGCCCTTCTTTTTATTTCACCATCCAGCTTTCTATTACTCAAAAACTTCCTAGCAAAGTACACGAAGTTATTCACTTTCTCTATCGTATCATTGTCCATTCTAAATACGAAGTCATCAATTCCTCCATCTCTGTCAAAAATCATTACTTTCGTCTTATTTACATTCACTTTCAATTGCATGTTTTCACACGCTTCCAAAAGCCTGTCGAGCATTCGTTGCAAATCTTGCGACGATTCAGCCAACAATACTGCGCCATCCGCATACAACAGCACACTGACATTTGTTTCACCAATTTTCACTCCATCTATTTTTTCGCAAGCGTGCGTGATACATCTATCCATAAATACATTAAACAACCATGGAGACATCACATTGCCCTGTCTTACATTTTCCACTTTATCAAAGTATTGTCCCATGATACCATTCACACGTTCACATGCTCTGCTGTCCGCGTACATCGCTCTGAAAGATTTTATCAAGACGTTGTTTACTCCGTGTTCATATAACACCTTACATAATTCACTTCTGTTCCCAGAGTCGTACGCCTTTTCCAGATCTACATATGCTGCATACATTTTCTTTCTGGCATGCATACACTTTTCAACAATTTGTTGCATTGCGAACGTATGACCCACACATCGTCTTCCAGGCATAAAACCAAATTGAACGTCCCATATCTTGCTCTGCGTTCTTTTGTGAATTCTCTCGATCACAATTTTTCCATACACTTTACTGGGTTCACTTAACAGATTTATTCCACGGTAATTCTTGCATTCATACTTGCAGTCTTTACCTTTGTACAAAGAGATAATTAATCTTCAGGCACCTTCGTTTGTTCTATACACAATTCTATCAGTTTGCACAAACATTCAATCAGCACCCGGGATCCAACTTAAGCATTTCACTTGTTATTTCATCCACACATGTCGCTTTGCCATTCTTCCTCACTGCCTTCCATACCTCATCTACACTGCATTCGAACTTTGTACTACTATGTACGTTTTCGACCAGTACAATACTGCGCTCTTCATCATCAAACATCTGTATCTTTCTTGCCACCACCATACAGCGTCTTAAAATACTCTTTCCAACAGTTTTGAAGCATTTTTATTTTACTAATGCAAGAATGTAGTTTAGAAAACATTAAGTTTAATAAATATTGGTATATCACCATGTACATAGCCAGTACTAGAATTTAGTTATTGAAAACAAATTTTGTTTGCATATCCAAATGTTCCAAATTAACATTTGTTAGTCCTTTTCTTTAGAATTGTAAACGTCGTTTAACTATAATATAGGTATTCATAACTAGATATTTCTGGTATAATCAACATGCACGTGTCTTATTTAGCGCTCGTAGTCTGATAGATGGCTTTTCCGTGAACAGGATCGGTTGTATTCCAACCATTATATGAACAATATGTCTCTCAGAATTAATAAGTTGAAATGCGACCTCCGCATAGCCCTTTACGATATTTCTGATATAAAATCTATCAGTATTTATAATATATATATATATATATATATATATATATATATTGATATGATAACGCTGCACGCCGATGTAATTATACTTTCAGTCTCCTGCTGATCACCACCATATCCTAAAATTTAAATATGCCTCGGCTAGCTCAGTTTAATTCACACAGAGTGCACAACGTTACGATAATCAAATAATTTACCCTCTTTTCTCTAATACTTTTCCTGACTTGAATGATAAAACGAAATCGACTTCGATTTGTATAATGAGAAAGAAAAATCATATACACTTCACAGCTTAATCTGTTTTACTGTATGACAAAAATGAATCCCTGAATTAAATAGTAATAATTTTTAAATTGTTTATCCCCAAAAATTAAAACTCCCTTTCTTTATTTTAACGCCAGCAAAAATGACACTGTACTCTACTGGAAATTCTTTGAACGTTCAAGACTTTTCCCCTTTTTACGTAAATTTTCACGTATAAAAGAAATTTTTGATGACTCTTTACATAAAATATTCAAGTATAATAAATATAGTCAATGTTCAAAAATAAAGAGAAAATAATGCCGTATGTTAGATCTGTACCTGTAGTTGTACTTGTGCGTCTTTCTGGATCTGCTACTGCGTGCCGTAGATTACTTTCAATTGAGTTGCTCCATTCCATGCTTAAAACAATCCTCTGTTTAGTGCGCCTTTGCCAATATTTTCGTTCGGTCTTCCTCCCAATCAATTTATTTAATTTCCAAATTTTATCCCGTTCAATCAATAATTCACGTAATGTCACTTAAATTTTCGTAACCTCGCTTAGAGTTACTTGGATTTTCTTAATCTCCTTTAGATTTACTCCGTCTTACTTAGATTTTCGTAGTCTCTCTTAGATTTGCCCCGTGTTATTTAGATTTTCGTAGTCCCTCTTAGAGTCCTAAATTATAAATATTTAAAATTAATTAAGTAATAAACTTTTACTCACGTTTTCCAGCAAACGGCGAAACTTGTGTCGTATATTTTTTACTATTATTTATTTTAAAATTTTCTAACACCACATTTCACAAATATTTGATTGTTTAATTTAAATATTCACTGGTTGCGTGGATTCTTGACTATAAGTAATGTGGATTGTCCTCAGTTCGAATCAAGACTGCCAGCTTATCAAATTCGCGTGTTATATGAGCCACGCCCCATCTAAGAGTTTATTGGTTATCGGCGCCGTTTGTTCAAAGTTTACGACCGGCCATAGGATGTTTTGTATATTTTGGGCTTTTACAGGTATACGTCTAATAGTAACTTGCGGAAACAATTTCTTAGTCACATAGCATACTAGCGGATTTCTATTCTGTACTTATTTTAGACCGTCTGTTTTGATGTTATTGCAGGAATTTCTAATTCGCTTTGGCACGCAATTTAACTTATGACTTTTGTTTGTCTAGATAATACTTTTGGGATCTGCACTAACTTCTTGTAGAAAATAACGTAGACCAAGTGAAGTAAATTAACATATTTCGGTTTACATCTTGCGTTTTCAAAAGTATTTATTTCGAAAGATGCGTTTCTTATCAGAACGCTATGCGGTCTCCTTTCACTATCCCATGTTTAATTTTAATGTGAATTGTATGATGATTTTTTAGCTTTTACTGCATATAACACGTATCTATTTACAATTTATGAATGCTTTT
The DNA here is from genome assembly GCA_036346225.1 of Platerodrilus igneus. Taxonomy (NCBI): domain Eukaryota; kingdom Metazoa; phylum Arthropoda; class Insecta; order Coleoptera; family Lycidae; genus Platerodrilus; species Platerodrilus igneus. The sequence goes on from JARFIW010001211.1 coordinate 249,038, forward strand.
TGATTTAAGACAAGTTTGATTGCGGCGAGAGTTATTTTTTTGCCGAATGTGTGTTTGTTGTTGAATGATATGTTTCCCGGCATTCATTAAAGTTAATTGCGATCCTTATACAGGGTGTTAAATGTTTGCTCTTTGCATAATTTGCAAATAACGTATTTTTCGTGCTAAATAAATGTAGTATTCTAACTCCGAGTACTATTTACATGTATTGTGTGACCATTATGACTCAATATACCCCTAAATAGCCCTCTTATCATAGCATATATATCTAGTTAATATTTTAATATTATAGCACAACTTCCATGATATGAATTATTTTTACGGTATATTTTACGATATATTTTACGATCTTTTGTTTGTACTTAATTCTATGGATGATCCTTAATACCCTACAACTTAAAAATTACATCTAAGTAGCAACTTTATAATTATGTGATATTTCGAAATGATGGATATAGCAGTCTTCGATTCACAACTTGAAAGCAGATGGATTGACGTAGTTTTATCTTACTTTTTGCCTGAACAACAGCTGTTCATATAGAAGCCATGTTGTTAATATGATTTCATTCATAAGAAGATACTGTTAATCAAGTTAAATCGTAGCATGTTCCTCGATAAATCGAATTTTTATTTATATAAATCCCATCATTTTGCATTTTAATGTTTATTAAGCTTCCACTATAATTTAACTTTTGCTATTTACAAAAACAAACAGGTACGCTTTCGAGAACATAATTATAACAGCAATCATACTCTATAAGAATTTAATACGTTGATAAAATTCCGATTAAATAAAAAACTAATGTAGAATATTTTATTTAAAATCTGTTCTAATATCTTACGTGACTATTTTATGAACAAATTGAAAATTTAAATACAATAAGAAATATTTTAAGAACTCTTAAGATCTATAAATGATTATGCGTACATCGTACTCAGATCTAAATATGATAAAAATATCCTAAATACAATAATTGTCATTCTTATAGAAAAGTACAACTTGATATAAATTCCATCTTCAGCTAAGATAATGTAAGAAAATTTATTTTATAAATTGTAAATATCTGCAACCCGAAGAGAATAATCTTTGTTTTAATAGATGTACATATATTACCTTCTTCAGACTTTTTATTAATTTACTAACATAACAAATTCTTAAGAAAGTAATCGTATGATAAAATTTGACATATAAAAGTATATAATTTAAAAACTATAGTAAACTTAACAGAATATGAAAAACAAGTAGTGCGTATGGATGAGTTAAAAGTTCCTATACAATATTATGTATTGATATAAGCACACAATTCTTGCTCAGATGCAATCAACGATCTGTTTGGTATTTGGTATATAGTTACTTTTTCTTTCAGAGATAATATTGTATGAAAGTAACAATCTGAGCCTTTGTGCTTTAGGTGGGTATAATCGTTACTAAAGTTCCTACACTCTCTTTAGTGACGCTGTCTTGCTTATGTTAAATGTTTGAGTTTAGTAGCGCCTGACACTTCCGTATTACTAGGAACCCCCTGTTAGCTTCATCCCGCTGAAGTTAGAGTTCAGAGTTGGTCCAGAAGTCTCCAAAAGTACTTACAGTAAATACGGATTAAACGATACCTATGATTAAACTTCTAAGAGAAATTTAGGTGGTTTTTTTCTTATCTCACCTTGCCCTAATTAACTTCTTGAGCAGCGACTTCACTGTTAGTACTTTGTCCTTGGTGTTTTACCCAAAGTTCTTGGTAAACGTCTATAAAATGTATTTCACTACTTTTTCTTCAGTTTGAACGTCGTAACAGTGTTCAGGCTAGTCGAAGCGTCGACAATGAAGATTGGGCTGCCCGAATAATGTACATGCTGCTTCCTGAGGCTAGCGGAAGTTCCAAGTGTCATTACATTTTTAAATTATAAAGGTTTTCTTTCTTAAAGTACTTTCGAAGCACCTTAGGCAAGGTGCCCCGATGCGAGACATCGTTTGCTTACCGTGTGGAACCGGCACTAATCAAGAGGCTCGTAACAATGGCTTTGATCTTTTTCTCAAGTGTTTGAAAATGCCTTTTAATGTTACGGATATCGAGTATAAAAAACTTAATACAAAAGAACATACGATTTAGTATTCAAAAGGACGAAAAGCTCAATTTATTTAGCTATAAAAATTAATTAGTCCTTTGACATTTTTACAGTCGGGCAATTATAATTATCCAGTAAGGTTTCTTACAAATACTTTATAAAAGACTAGAACAGGGGATTAATTTTTAAATAAATATTTAAGCGCTTTAATTGAAAAAGCCCTTTTAAATGCAAATTTCACAAAAGGTTAATTTATTATACCTTTGGATAGTCGAAGAGCTTATCTTTTAATGCCACGTCGACATTTTCGTCCCTTTAGCTAATACTTAGCTTAGAGTTTGTTTTAGCATACGGCTATGTTATGGTCATCGAATATTAGCAGTGGTTTCTAAAAAATTCATGACCGAGTGAGTTTTCATGAATAAGTAATAATCCCGCAACCCAGAAATTAATGAAGGGTAGTTTGTTGATGTTTTATATAGCTATAAATCGAAGAATGCGTGGTTGCAAACAGTCAGTCGTGGTTGTAAACTTGTTTTAATCATTTTTTATTAAATGTGCGAATGTAACGTGTTTTAAAAATTTTAGCATAAAATTCAATAGCTGTAAATAAAATTCAAACGAATAATATCAAATTGCTTTTGAAAGTACAACATTCTTTTTTAAAGAAGAGGTTTTATTAAAGATGTTGCTTCTTTAGAACGTCGTGTAAAATAGAACTCAGAAAAATTATCAATATCTTGGTTTAACGGGTGTCCAATACTGAAATATTTCAAACGTTGTAAACCATTCGTCGCATAATAGAGCTGTTACCCTTTTTTTTAATAAAGCTTTAACGTTTATTGTATTAATTAGGTTTAGGGGACGTTTTAAAACCCTGCACTGAAAAATTCCCAACTTATTAATATTATAATGCAGACTTACCTGAAAACTACATAAACTTTTGGTTCGCACGGAGAGTTGGGATATTGGTTTATCTTTGTGGTCTGATAAATGCTAAGATTGCATTTCTCACTGTTGGTACGCGTTGTACCCACCAACGTATGTCAGAGAACTTTAGTCTCTTCTGGAGAGGATATACAATTTCGTGAGAAGCAAGTTATATATCCCCCAATCAATGTATGTATAACAAAATAGAATTTATTAGGAATTATTAGAAATTGTTAAAAAACCTAAGTATATGCACCAATGTAAATTCAAGGATAAACGAGAGAGGTTATTAATAGTTCACAAACAAGTTGTGAGAACGGATGCATTACATTGTATTCCAGACGATAGTGATACTGCAGGTGGCAGGTCACAGACGGTTCAGAAACCGTGATTACTTAGAAACTAAGATTGTTACATTGTATAATGAATAGAATTAAAGAATAGGCAGACATGAGCTCTGCAAGTTTCCACAGACATGTGAAGGGCAGAAACAACATAAATACCCAGGCGCCCCAAGACCATCAGTCAGTTTACAGTATTTCAGCTTTAGCATTGCAGTTTGCTTAGGCTACTCACCATAATTAAACTCCAATTAGTATTATATTTCGACTTAAAATAATTTGAAGTGTTTGTCCAAATTCTATGTTAATTTCTGTTTAACCAAATAAATTTTGTTGCGAAGTTTTTAAAAAGACCACTCCGAAGGCCCGAAACGCAACTTGCGCAGTCGTACGGATCCAGAAAGGCACTACGATTCCAAAAATCGGAAGACTGGTGACCAAGAATTTCAATTCCCAAATCTGGAAGAACCCAAACAAATTTAGACCAGGTACAAGCATTCGACCGAATCCAAACAAACAAACTTGGAAGAGGTACAAACATCGACCGAATCCAAACCAAACAAACGTGGACGAAGTACAAAAATCGACAGTCCATGAAAGCGACAATGAAACTAATGTAAGTTTATTTCCTTAAAAACAATTGATTTTGACAAATTATTTGATATTAGCTAGTAAAAAAAATTTTTTTTATTATTATTTTATGTATGTACAAATTTTTTTAATTATTGTAATTTATGCCATTTTTTGAAAATAATTTACGCAACTATTACCAGAAAGTATTTTTAAATACGAGAATTTATTTTTAAAGCAAGAAAATTTTAACAAAGAAAACTAAAAAGTGCAATTATTACAAATTATTATTAATACAAAACGTAACTGGCGCACGAATTATTAATACAAAACGCAACGTTTTAATTCGGCAAACTTTAAAAATAGAACGTAATTAATTTTATCATTTTATTACCGAAAACTTATAAAAACGATTTATTCAAAACTTAACCTCTATCGAAGTCTATAATTAAACACCTAGTGTATAATTGTAGGAACATCTTTCAATTTACTAAATAAAAGTAACTCATTACAAATTGAAACAAAGCGTGAAAATTTATAGCGCGATTCTTACATAAATTATTACCGAAAACTTTCATTATTGAATAAAAAATCATTCAGTACGAATGTATCTAACTATAGCAAAACAAAATTCATTCAAAAACGAGCATCGCAACTTTATAAGGTATAATTGTATATTTTCAGTACGAAGATATCTAATTATAACAAAAGCATTTACGCAAATAATTATTATGAGACTGAAAATAAAATCTTTCAGTAGAATAAAACTTATAATTTAAACAATTTATTGAATAGATTATAAATGAGACATTGATGCAACTACTGTAACGAAACGATAGACTGAAAACTTGTAATCCTATATTTAAACATTTAAGGTGACTAGACAATACAATTGAAAGCACACATCTTATGCACTTATCAATTACAACACCTACGGAGATAAGATATTTAGAGCAGACTCAATTAATCAGCAAAATAAAAACGTAATTAAACTTAACTGACGCAACAAAACGTACAAAGCATAATGCAAATTATTGCAAGAATATTAATTTCATAAAAACCTTTCAGAAAACTAAAACCCGCGCCGACGATAACATCCGCGACGTATAAAAATACGAATTCAATGCTACAGCAATTAACCAAAGCATTACCAAGCACGGATTACTCGGTTTAATTATAAAACCATATAACTACAATTCTTTAAATAACCCAACGCAATTCAAAATAAAAATTAACAAACCAAACCGAATACTAAATCTCAATTTTACAAAAATTTGAAATTAATTAAAACACAAAGTAACCATTAATTATTAGAACAACCCTTAACAATCATGAGTTCAGATATGAAAATTTATCTCAAAAGAATTCCTCAATTTAACGGAGATCAGGCTCTCTTAGGGAATTTCATTACAGCGTGCGAAATATTTTTGAAAATCTTTTACAAACCAGGAGATAACGGAAGAAATGTATTACTTTTACGCCCGATAATGCGTAAGCTGACCGACGGGCACTAACAATAATTGCCAGCCGAAATGACTTAGAACAGTGGGAGGACTTTAAACGCATATTGATAGCATATTTGGGCGACCAACGCAACATCAAATGTCTAATCTACGACCTTATAAACCTTAGAATGGAAAGTAACCAATCCCCGTACCAATTCGAAATGAAATGCCAAGACGTAAGAAGTTTAATTCTAACAAAATTAAAAATCGAAGAACCCGACCAAAATATCCGCCTACTAAAGACAAAAATGTATGCCAAATGACACTGGACACTTACATTAATGCATTACCAGAACGACTATCAGATAAAATAAGATTGCAACATCCCCACAATTTAGAAGAAGCCATGAATATGATAACAGAAAAAGAAAACGTTATGTATTATCAAAACACACCATATTACTCCAACGCAAATAAAAGTTATTCTCCAATAAAAACCATACAAACCGTGAGACAAACAAGTACCCAACCAAAATTTACTCCATTTAACGCACAAACAAATCAACAACCGCAAAGTAATTACTGAAATTTTAAAAACACAAATTTTAATGATCAATTTAGACAATTCCTGAGACCAACATTTAACTTAAACTTTACAAAACCCACATTTTCATCAAGATTCAACCAAAGTATGAACCAACAAAGACCAGCATTCAGCGGGAACTCTATTAGAAATACACCAACGACAAATAAAAATAACAACCCTAACAGTTGTTATAAATTAACACCTATGGACATCTCATCTGGTAACACCAGACAAAATACAAAAATATCGCAAATCCGATCCAGCCAAAATCAAAAACGAAATTATTTCACCAAGAAATAGACAAACCTAACGATGAATCCAATAATTTAGAAAATTACGACCATAATGACCCATGCGAAAACTATGAAGAGGACGAAGAAAACGCGTGCTCAAATTTTCAGATAAACCGATTTATAAACGACCAAACGTAATCAACCTAAATAATATTAATCAACAAGTATTGCCATACATAGAAATACCCCACACAGAACTTAAATTATTAATCGATGCCGGATCCTCGAAAACACTAATTAGCCTCCGAACCGTAAAAAAACATTATTTAGATTTTGTAGAGAGAGAACCCTTTAAAATTAAAATAACCCATCAAACGATCCTATACCAATTCATAGCTAATATACCCTTACCAAAAACATTCAATGTAAAAATGAAACACAAATTTTGTGTTTTTGAATTCAACGATAGATACGACGGACTAATAGGAATGGACCTTCTAAGAAAATTAGGAGCCAATATTGACATAAAAAACCGTTTATTATGAACAAAACATGGACAAATCCCCATTAAATTTCAAAATACCCAAACCGAGCAAAAATACACCATAGAACCCCGAACAGAGAAAAAAATACAAATCCTAGTAAATTCAAAAACGACGTAGGAATTATAAACCACATAACATTTCAACAAGGAGTAGAAACTCCCACCGCATTAGTACAAATAAAAGATAATTATGCCACTACACCAATTTTAAACCCAACTGCCCCGTAGAACTATCTTTAACAAACCCAATTAACGTAGAGGAATTAAATTTCAATGAAATGGAAATAGACGAAAATTTAGAAAACGATAATAACCCTATAGAACACGACAAAATGTTAGGAGAAAATTTAAGTAACATTCGCTTCAATACCGACATTAACAAAGAAGAAGAAAGACCAATTAAGAGTTTGTTTTGAATACCGCGGAAGGAATACCCTTAACCTTTACCAGTACAGTTAAACACAATATAGAACTAACAGACAACAAAACAATTTTTACAAAAGCATACAGACTACCTCAGGCAAGGCAAGAAGAAGCCGACAGACAAGTAGCAAACTTATTAGAACAAGATATCATACAACACTCCAACTCACTGTGGAGCAGTCCAGTATTAATAGTTCCCAAGAAATTAGACACCTCAGGCAAGAGAAAATATCTAATGGTAATAGATTACAGAAAATTAAACGAAAAAACGTTAGATAACAAATATCCACTACTCAATATCACCGAAATTGTAGACAAACTAGGAAAGTGTCAATATTTTTCAACATTAGACCTCGCATCAGGATATCACCAAGTAGAAATGGACGAGAAAGACACATCGAAAAACGCATTTAGCACACCTAGAGGACATTACGAATATAAACGAATGCCATTTGGATTAAAGAACGCACCCGCTACTTTTTAGAGAGTCATGGACAACATTTTACGAGGAATACACAACGAAAAATGTCTTGTGTACCTAGACGACATCATAGTTTATTCAACATCACTGGTAGAACACATAGAAAGATTGAGAGAAGTATTTGAAAAACTAAGACAGGCACATTTTAAAGTACAACTAGACAAGAGCGAATTTTTACAGAAAGAGTATCATTTTTAGGATATATAATAAACCCCAAGGAGTAATGCCAAACCCCGATAAAACGAACGCAGTACTAAATTACCCCATACCAAAAATGAACAAAAAAATTAAAGGATTTCTAGGACTTAGTGGTTTTACCGCCAATTCATTAAAGGTTACGCTCAGATAACCAAGCCTCTAACAAATTGTTTAAAAAATGGAAACAAAATTGGACACGCCCCAGAATTTATTAAAGCCGTGACAAAATTAAAAACATAAACGAATCACCCTGTATTAGAATACCCAGACTTTTCAAAACCATTTATACTAACGACAGACGCATCGAACGTAGCATTAGGCGCAGTATTGAGTTAAGGAAAAGTAGGTAGCGATAAACCCATCAGCTACGCATCCAGAACCCTAAATAGAACCGAACAGAAATATAGTACCATAGAAAAAGAATTATTAGCCATAATTTGGGCAACAAAATATTTTAGACTTTACTTATACGGAAGAAAATTTTACATATACACCGATCATAGACCATTATTATAGCTATGCAAACTTAAAGAACCGAATTCAAAATTACAACGATGGCGAATCAGACTAGAAGAATACGATTACGAAATTATATATAAATAAGGAATCTATAACAACAACGCAGACGCTTTAAGTAGAATCCAACTCAATGCATTAGAAACGGAATGCATTGTAGGAAACGTAGACGAAGCGGAAACAAGAGAAGATCCAGACGAAATCGACACGATACATTCGACACAAAACGAAGAACCTAAAAACGCGATTAAAATTTTAAACGAAGCAATCAATATGAAACCCAACCAATTTATAATTACCGAAGTTTTAAATAACCCCAATCCCGTAAAATATACAAAAGTAGATAACAAAAAGATATACCAAATTCAAATAACCAAAGATGACAACGAGGAGCAAATCACTAAATTCTAAAAGAATACACCCCCGAGAAAAAACTATTTTATTTTTATTTCAACACCGAACATTTATACCAAAGATTTTCAGAATTATACCTTAAATTATTCAATAACTCTGGCCCTGAACTCATCAGATGTACTAGAAAATTAATAACACTAGACGACCCTGACGAAATAAACGATGTAATTAGGAATCAACACGAAGGAAAACCAACCATAGTGGAATTAACGAAACAATAAAGCAACTTGCAAGACGATATTATTTTAAAGACATGAAAGAATTGACCACGGATTTTATCAACCAATGTGAATTATGTGACAAAGCGAAATACGACAAGAAACCCCAAAAGATACCCTTAATGTTAACCAAAACACACGACAAACCACTTCAAAAACTACATGCCGATACTTTAGTAGTAGAAGCGCAAAACTATTTAACAATTGTAGACGCATTCACAAAAATAAGCCAAGCAATACCAATCACATCCAAAAATAGCATTGACGTGACCCAAGGATTTTTTTCAGTATATCACATTTTATGAAACACCCGAATCAATAACTCTTGATAATGGTAGAGAATTTAAAAATGAGACAATACAAAACACTTTAGAACTTCGCAAAATAAAAATTCATTTCATAAAGGAAAACCACCCTGAATCAAACGGACTAATTGAACGACTACATTTAACCCTGTTAGAACAAATTCGATTATTAAGAATAAATTATAAAAGGAACATATAACCAATTTAATGTCATACGCACTAATCGCCTATAATAATACAATTCACTCATCAACAAATTTTACACCCTTAGAATTAACTCTAGGACATTCAGACTCACGCAATCTCTATGACATACACTACAACAAAGAAGTATACCAACAATTTGCGAAAGATCACAAAGAAAAACTAAAAATAACTTATGACAAGGTAAAAGATAAATTAAATAACGATAAGGAACGTATCACCACTACCCGAAATAAAAATACCGACGCAAATTAATTTTCAATAGGACAAACCGTGTATGAGAAAAATTTTCAAAGCAAGCGACATAAAACGGCACCCAGAAATTTAGGACCATTTAAAATTAAAAGAATATCAGATAAAAATATAGTAGTAGTAGACAACCGCAAAATAACAAAGTACATTCATTTGAAAAACGTAAGACACCCTGTAATTTCAGATGGATAATCATCACCCTTACCGTCAACCTTCGCCCAGGTAGAACGGACAACCCAATAATAATAAAAGATATAAAAAAAACAACCCCGGTATACTACCAATAAAATTAGGCAGTATGCAAAACACAATCAACCCTTACTTTAATTCAACAAATTTTAGAAACTTTAGAAAACGCAGTAACATTTGCAACATTAAATACCCTACACTCTAGTATCATTGAACCAACCGATTTATTAAAAAGATTAATAAGAATTAGATCACTTATAACTAACAGTAAATTACCTTTTGATGTAACAGAATCAAACATTCTAATATTTGAAAAAATAGCTATAGTCAAAGGCTACATTAAGAATAACAAGTATTTTTAATAGAGATCCTGATAGTAAAAAGTAACAATTATAATTATATCATTTATTTGCTTTTCCAACGAAAGTTACTAGCACATACCAAGTTATCATACCCAAAACCAAATTCCTATCCTTAAATGAACTGAGATATGGTTATACAAACGAAAAATGTACTGAAGTAACACCAAACCAATACTTATGCCAATCGATGACGACAACATTCATTCAAGAAAACAGCCCTTGTAAAGTACAACTATTAAAATTTTCAAATCATTACGAAAACTGTGAAGCCAAACAAGTGCAAATAACCAACATGAAAATTCAAAAAGTTACAGAAAACAAATGGATAGCCATCTTCCCAACAGAAGTAGTAGCAACCATCCACTGCAATCAAGATGAAAATAACCAAGCATTAATCGGAAGCAAACTAATTACCATCAAAGAAGATTGTTATGTGAAATTGAAAGATGAAGTAATCAGAGTTTATCAAGATCCCATAGCAACAAAGAAACTTGAAAACCTACCGGAACTACAGTTCAAGATAGAACAACAAGAAGACGAAGAAATAGTCAATAAACCCATGAAGCTAGAGCATCTAGACTTAGACGACCTCAACCACGCCATGAAATTAGTGGAAAGTTACAAAAAACATTTAAGTGAACTTAAAACGTCAAAGTTACATTATGATAATATAAGCGTTTGGACAATTGTGTTAATCATTTTAATAATTTTTGTAATTATATATGTATTTTACAAAATGTATCTTCGATCTAAGAATGAAGGAAACAGTTTTAGACTTAAGGAAACAAAGAGAAATAAAAAAACAATAAGTGTACCCTTAGAAACAATGAATTTTAAATGATAAAATTGAATAATAAATTTTATGTATTTAAAAATTAAGTAAAACCTTAATTTTTCATTTACGGTGGGAGGAGTTATGTATCCCCCAATTTACATATATATATATATATATATAAAAAGGAATTATTGGCAAGTGACTCAAATTCAGCCACGAGGGCATCCTGTCGACGCGTTTCGCCTAATTGGGGCTCATCAGGACAGGGTAGCAAAGTTGTAACATTTAACCCAGACACCTTATGGGAAGTACAGAAGACACAAATTGTGAGCTAGGTGATGCTGTACTTCCCATAAGGTGTCTGGGTTAAATGTTACAACTTTGCTACCTGTCCTGATGAGCAATTAGCGAAACGTCGACAGGATGCCCTCGTGGCTGAATTTGAGTCACTCAATTTCCTTTACTGTTTAATTTAAGACTCATTAAACCTACTTTTCTCTTAAATATAACTTTTGGCTATGGAAAAAGGCAGTTGAGCCGGATCTCCTCCGTGTCGACTGTTGTTAAAACTTGCGATGTCAGGTGAAATGACACGAAGACACAAATTGTGAGCTAGGTGATGCTGTACTTCCCATAAGGTGTCTGGGTTAAATGTTACAACTTTGCTACTCCTGTCCTGATGAGCCCCAATTAGGGCGAAACGCGTCGACAGGATGCCCTCGTGGCTGAATTTGAGTCACTTGCCAATAATTCCTTTTTACTTTGTTTAATTTAAGACTCATTAAACCTACTTTTCTCTTATATATATATATATATATATATATATATATATATATATATTGAATATATTGAATCTAATAGGAATTGTTAAAAATTGTTAAATAAAGTTTATTGCAACAATGTAATACAAGGATAACCCAGAGAGGTTATTAACAGTTCATGAGAACAGATATGCAACTTTGCATCCGAGAGGGCAGTGATACTGCAGGTGGTAGGTCACAGACGGTTAACATACCGCAATTACCTAGAAATAAGATTGTTACAATGTAATAAAGTGTAGAATTAAGAGAAAAGCAGACATGAGATCTGCAAGTTCCGACAGCCATGTGAGGGGCAGGTTATTATAAAAAGCCCGGGAGCTCAAGGCCCGGCAGTCAGTCTTCGAACTCCATACTTTGTTGTTCAAGCTACTCACCTTATTACAGTTAATTAAATGTTTTCGAATTAAAGCTATTTTTACAATTATTCAAAATTCTATGTTAATTTCTGTTTTAAGATAAAATAAATTTGTTAAGAGTTTGGAAACGTTTTTTAAAAACACCGCTCCAAAGGCCTGAACCTTAACTCGCGTAAATATTGGCAGTAAATTCTATCCGTTTACGCTAAAGGAAATTGCCCCATTATGTACGCCATACGCAGTAAGTGGAAGAAAGAGACAGTTGAATTAAAGGAAATGCACGCAAAAAGGCGAAAGTTGGACTACATGGAAAACACTGCGACAATACGCGAACAACACAAAGATGTGTTAGACAATGAACAACTTATTAGAGAAAATGAGGAAGAATTAAAAGATTATTTTATGTGCCGATGGACTGACTTAGATACTTACGGCTTCTACAAGCTGTATGCATTTGTGGTTAGTAAGAAATACTCTTTTAGTTATGTAGGCGTCCTTGCGAAAAAGGATGGTACTAAATCCGTATACTTTTTAAAAAGTTTTTCTAAAAACGTATTTATCGAAATGGCAGATAACATAGACGAACTAAGGAATGCGGGTTTCGTAACCTTGACGTACACCACACGCAAAGAGGTTCCGCTAAACATTGTATATTTGCCTAGTAAAAAACCCTTCGGATCAGTTAAAACCGTAGGTCTTACAACCTATAACAACCATATATTCCCAAAAATGGTGGACATGAAACTACACAACAGTGAGTGGGAGAATAAGGATTCCTTCCAATACTGACAAGAAGAAGTCGATCAAGCTAAGAAAATACGTATGCAGGATATAGTGGGAGAGCCGCGATTAAAAGATTGTCACAAGCCGCAAGAATTACACGAAGGAATGGATCTGGTTGTCGGTGGAATCAAAGACTTTATATATAGAGGCAAACTTCGGTACGTTTAACAATTCGAAAACCTAGACGGTCTCTATGTATTAAACTATTGGCTAGAAAAGGAGATAGAGGGCTTGGGTGACGATTTAAATTTTAAGCTGCAAAAAAATTAGATAAAATTAAAACCACTCCAAACATAAAGAAAGGACTGTTTTCTGTGTATAACTTTGTATTAAAATTAAGTTTAAATGGCTCCATGCCTGGCATTAAATGTTTTTAAATTTTATTATGTATTGTGATGTATTGTAATAATTGAAGCTTACTTAGGGTCTCATACAAGTTATAAATTTCACACAGGGTTAGGTTTCTCAGCTACAAGTATTTATTAGTCTTACGAGACACTTTTAGAATCCAAATTTAAAATTAAGCATCATTATTGCTGTTGTGTAAACAAAAAGACCTTTTTCCGGTGGTTGGAGAATCTTGAATGGGTTGTAGGAATGTAAACATTAATTTGTGTAGTGTAAAAAAATTGTTTTTATATAACGAATAAGAAAACAAATATATGATTAATATTGGTATTTTGAATTTATTGAAATATGTGACCGATATTTGATAAAATAATCATGTAAACAGTGGTTCTTACATAACAGTTGTATTATTTTATAAAGTATAACCAAAGCTTGAATTAAGTAGAGTTTAAAAAACATTTTAAAGACAAGTATTGTGCATCCAATGAAATCATTTATATTAGTAGTGTAAAAAATAGGGTAAAAATATAATATTAAGATCTCTAGTATAAAAGAAATGTCTGTGTTTTTGGAAATTTCAATGTTTTGTTCAAAATGTAAAAGACTAGGCTAAGGGTGAAAAATCTGGATGGTATCCAGGATACGAAAACAATTTATATTTTAAATAGGACCACCCCTTGCCGAGTTACACATTTTAAAGATCAAAAACCTCTCATTTTTGCTCATCTATATTTAACTCCATCTTTAAAACCTTTTTCGCTACCCAAGACATATGCTTCAACCGATCATTTTCCGAGAAATCTAAAGCCGCTGGAATTTTAGAAATAAACCCTTTATAAGACATAAGTGTTTGATATTTAAAACCATTTTCAAACAGTAATGTTCTGTAACTAGAATAATGTTAAACATTCCAATGTAAGGTGTTGTTAATATATAAATGGGAAGGTCGAGTTTAGCAATAAGAACCACACTCTTTAATTAGAATATTCAAAAACACAACTTTTAAAATTTTAAACAGGGTAAACCTTTACACAAAATTTTGCAGAAAATAAAGACAACAAAATATTAGCCGTCCAGCTAGCACCACGTGTAGGTAACACGTACACTTTGCCCACCAGGATAGAAGCAGTGAGGATTTGGAAGAAGGGAAAGTGTGAGAAGAACTTAAAAATTATAACATCTTAAAACTAATATATACAATACATTTATGAAATCTATACAAATATATAACAACTATCTTACACCTATATCTTTATGTCCCCGTGCATAGGTAGAAGCAGACTACTGCTACCGCGTTTCTTTAATTTAAAACAAGTAATAACCAAAGTTTTTATTACTCACTGTTCACAAGTCTAATTAACAGTATATGCCTTATTTATAGATGTTTTCTGTCCACTTAACAATGAAGCACTATTACACTAATGAATTTACAAGCACTAATATCTTCTTAAACTAACTTCTTTACCCTAGGTCCATTAATAACACTAACACAACTATTTATTTATTATACACTTTGTCTATTTATGTATACTACAAGCTGCATGTACATTAGACACAGCATATAACATTTATGTATACACTTGAACTTCCAAAAGCTCAACTACTATTACTTTACAACGATATAATTTATATTAAACATTCTAGTGTAGACTGACCCTTGCATTTAATAGCGGCCTTATATATACTCTGAGTTAAAGATATGACTCATCCTCTAGTAATTACGAGAAGCTTCCCGGTTCATTGAGAATAAACAGTGCTGGCGGCTTTTTGTGTGTTTGATTGCTAGAAGAATTCTCGAATCCTGAGGACTATGCAGAGCCTACAGCGCTTGTGTGTTTGATAGGTTGCCTAATAGTAGCTCGCAACAATACACATCCAGGGATGATGTAACGCTTTTCATCTTCGCTCGATAAACTAATTTTATTAATAAGCTGCGTGTACAAATAGTGTTTTTACTCCGGATACATACGCCAGTAAGTACTCGATACCACCCAAATAAGAATTAGATGCTTGGTGACTGTTAAGTTTCGCTTCCTTTGTGTACGCCCAGACACATCCCTACCGATGCGTACCCATACCCATGAACACCCCTGTCTATGCGCACCCCTCTCTGTGTAACTGCTATTTCGTAGTGACGACATAGCCTAATTTTATTCGCAGCTTGAAATATAAATCAACACCCAAATCCTCTATCTCCTTTTCTAGCCAATAGTTTGATACATACAGACCATATAGGTTTTCGAATTGCAAAATGTACCGAAGTTTGCCTCTATATTTAAAGTCTTTGATTTCACCGACAACCAGATCCATTCCTTCGTATAATTCTTGTAGCTTGTGACAATCTTTTAATCGCAGCTTTCCCACTATATCCTGCATTCGTATCTTGTTAGCTTGATCGACTTCTTCTTGTCAGTATTGGGGGAGGTCCTTATTTTCCCACTCACTATTACGTAGTTGCATGTACACCACTTTTGGTAATATATAGTCGTTATAGGTTTGTTACGTTTTTTTTTGTGGCAGCCACGTTGGGCGCCAAAAATTACATGTTACGTATTTCGTGGCAGTCCCTGTTCGGGCGCCAAAGTTATGCCACGTTGGCTCATAGCCGTGCGTAACACAAAGAAAGTCAAAGAAATGACCGGGCTCAATCGGAGATAGGGGAGGGGGGGGTTGTAGAAAGCAGACCAACATACAATGTACGCGGCTGTAAGGAGTTAGTGATAATACTTGCAAGAAAAAAAAAATAGTTAAGCAAACCTGTAATAAAGAAAAGAATAAGCATAGCAGCAATGATAAGTCTAAATTATTCAGTACTTTGTAGAATGTAAGAAAAAAACTGTTTAGATAAACTATATAATATAATAACGGTAAAAGCATTACAAAAATTTTTATCACAAAGTGAGGTAATATTGGGGAGTAGCAGAAACGTTTCCTCACACACCAATTAAACATAAATCAGATAAAATGTTAACAAAAGATAAATAGATAAGACACCATTGGTATGAGTAATTCAGTAGTATTGATTGTTCTTTCTTTCTTCTTTTTTATGTTTTAAAATAGCATGCAAGTCTATTGCAAAAGGTATCAGAACGACAAAGATATGGCAAAGCCACGGATAGATATTTAAAGTAATAACAAGTAGGAAATAGTTCAACTTACAAAAGGTCCTTCAGTAACGTTTCCCTACAATTGAAGTGTGGGATTCACGATGTTCTGCACTAACGAAGCACTTCACCCTTGACTGTGCGGGTGTTGATGGAACTTATCACACGTTACACTAATCACACCTACGTATTTCACTGGTGTTCGCAGCAGACATTATCATGCTGATGGAACTATGTAGCATTGATAAATTTCTTGTCAATTCTATTTCCTGAGACACTAATTTCGAAATATTTTGTAACACAAATCAAAAAAAATGGTAATAAAATTTAGAATCACGGGCTTTCAAGGCGCGACGTAATGCATTAAACTAACAGTAACGTGAGGTGTTTTATTTGCTACCTATGGTAACAAAGAAAAATCTAATGCTTTTGAATAACGAAATCTACGCAAACAACGATCTATTTTAGATTCGTTGGGGTTAGAAAAATTCAGAAACTACAGTATCACTGTATTTAAATAATCCAAAGTATGCGCTACTCTGAGAAGAAAAGGCCCGCAAAACTAGATCGCACACACATTAATCCTAAAGAAAGAATCGGTCAGTTTAGCAAGTTCTACGACTATTATTTCACAAGACAAACAACTAAAAACCACAAATTAGTAAAGTACGCGTAAGCAAATAAAACCGTCCGTCAAATGTTCCGTAACGCACACGTATCTCGAGTTTAACAAGCTCTACTACTTTTAGTTCAAACCGAAAAGCAACAAAAACAATTTGTAGAGCAACGCGTATCACTAAAACAATCCAACACGTTACGTATAAAGCATACTTCCTGCAAATGTCATCAGAACTACACGGCCTACAATTAATATACAACTTTTATTTCACAAAAACACACTAAAATCGCGCCGCGCTTGTTCCTGAACAATTCGAAATTGATCCCGCATTAATTCTCACTATTCTCAAAAGCAGAAAAAAAACAGTATTTTCAACGTAATTAATATATAGCAACCAAGAACAAAACTACAACTCTGCACTCTAATCTGTTTATTTCAACTCGTTGTTACCATGAACTCTTGTCGACTACTATCTAGACTTGTATATCCACATAAGCAACAAAATTTATACGATGCAATTTATAATTAATTACAATGCATTCGCCTAATGAGTTAATAAATATAAAATATAGAAATAGTAGTTTGTAGCAATGTATTTATGAATTGCGTATAGCGTAAAATGTTAAACTATAAAAAATGCCCGTTACAGGTTGTAAGACCCTCGGTTTTAAATGATCCGAAAGGTTCTTTACTAGGCAAATATACAATGTTTAACGGACCCCCTTTGCGTGTGGTGTACGCAAAGGTTACGAAACCCGCATTCCTTAGATCGTCTTTGTTATCTACTATTTTGATAAATACGTTTTTAGAATAACCTTTAAAAAGTATACGGATTTAGTACTATCCTTTTCCGCAGGAACGCCTACATAACTAAAAGAATCTTTTTTACTAACCGCAAATGCATACAGCTTGTAGAACCCGGATGTATTTAAGTCACTCCATCGGCATATAAAATAATCTTTTAATTCTTCCTCATTTTCTCTAATAAGATGTTCTTTGTCTAACACATCTTTGTATTGTTCGCGCATTGTCGCAGTGTTTTCCATGTAGTTCAACTTTCGCCTTTTTGCATCCATTTCCTCTAATTCCAGTTGTCTTTTCCTTCCAATTACAGCGTATGGTATGCATAATAAGGCAATTTCCTTTAGCGTAAACGGATAGAGTTTACTACCAATATTTACGCGTTGTCGTACAACCTCTGGGCGAATGTTAGGTGTATTTATCAATCCCAATTCCGAAATGACTATTTCTTTTGGAATTGTAGAATATGGTGTTGCAGATTGTGTAAAATATGTACTACCTGCTTTCATGTAGCACTTGTGTAAGATTTATATTTTATCTTGGCTGTCTTCCTCCTCTACTATCTCCAGGTAATTTACAAGTAATAGTTAAAACTAAAGCCGAAAGCACATACTTTAGCAATTTTTCCTTTCCTCTGGTTTTTCGGACAAGTTAATTTGCAAGCCAGGCAATTTCTTTTCATTGCTATTCCTCCAATACACGTACTGTAGTAGGTTATTATACACTAAAAAGCAGCTATTTTGTAGCTTGTCCGAGAGCTTACTCCACATTTTGGCAAGTGGTACTGAGTACATTGGTGCCTTTAGAAAGTATAACTTACTATCTTCCAATAAGGTTAAACAGTCTTTTAAGGGATTATACACCTGTTCCGCAGTGGCATAGTTTCCAATTGTACAGTTGTATATTGTCGCTTCCAATAGCGTAATACCATGTTCTTTGGCCAAAGTAGACGCTAGTGTTTCCCTTAAACGCACATCTGGACAACGTAAAAAATTTAGTATATGATTTCCAAGTTGTTTATTTACACCAGGATTTGTTATCTGGCACACAAATTTGTTGTATATCTTAATTTTTGCACTGGCTGTTATCCATGTTAAACAATCGATTCCCATAGTTTTATCGTTGCCAACCATAATATTTCAGTTTTGTTCGTATTCGCCTTTGTAGCAAAAGTTATGGTTTGTAGTTAAATAATTACACATCTCCATCTTGCTAAATCTGCCAGCAGAATCTATGGTTACATCCATGTCAAAAGATAGTAATAATCTTTTTTGTGTCCGTCTAATATATCTGGTAGTTCCTCCAATAAAGTTTCCAACTTAACTTTTGCAAGTTCCACTTTGTACGGAACTCATATAAGATTTTGAAATTTTTTATTAATGCTTTCGAGGTTTTCTTTTCCGATAATTTCTCTTACTCCCTGACCCATCTTGTTAGTGCTTTCCAGAGAAAACGGAAGCTTAACTTTAACACCATGCCTCGCGGATACAAATCGGTCGAACTTTCTTCGTAGATAGCTGTTAAATGCACCACAAATTTCTTTTTTTAGGATAAACATCCTTTTGTTTGCAGATGTTTGCTCGACTTCAGAAAGGTCACAAATTTTAACCAACATTATATTGTCACAAAATGGTTCTGTAATTGATGTGTGTAGTCCACCAGTCAGCATCTGTTCCCCTTCGACATTACGAATATTACCAATATCGGTCACCAGATTATTGTTGCACATATTTTATGCCAGCAGCCACAATCCAAATTGCTCATTTGTTGGTTTCACTTTATTCCTAAGAAGTTGAGAAACGTTAATCACCTCGGAGACGCTCAAGTTTACCGTTCTAGCTACTGCCGAATACTAAATTGAATACGAAAAATTGCCCTTATGTACCCTACAGAGTGGGGGCATATATTGCCGAAGATACCCAAATATGTCGAACACCGTCATATCGCTTACATTCTCTTGTTTAGGAACAGTTTTGTTATCCGACCTAGGTCGGATTAAATCCGACCTAGGTCGGATTGGGCAGGGATGCGCATCGACATATGTCCGGATATATGTCGGATATATGTATGATGTTAGGTTTATGACGCAATTTCACTCTATGAGGCAAGTTAACAGTCACCAAGCATCTAATTCTTATTTAGGTTGTATTGAGTACTTGCTGGCGTATGTATCCGGAGTATAAAACACGATTTGTACACGCAGCTTATTAATAAAATTAGTTTATCGAGCGAAGATGACAGACATTACATCATCCCTGGATGTGTATTAACCTATGCATGGAGACATAAAGATATAGGTGTAAGACAGTTGTTATATATTTGTATAGATTTTGTAAATGTATTGTATATTTTTAAGTTCTTCTCCCACCTTCCTTGCTTCCAAATCCTTCCTGCTTTCATCCTGGTGGAGTGTACGTGATACCTCCACGTGGTGCTCGCTGGATGGCTAATATTTTGTTGTCTTTATTATCTGCAAAATTTTGTGTAAAGGTTTACCCTGTTTAAAATTTTATAAGTCGTGTTTTTGAATATTTTACATTATTCTAATTACAGAACATTACTGTTTGAAAATGTTTTTAAATATCAAACACTTATGTCTTATAAAGGGTACATTTCTAAAATTCCAGCGGTTTTAGATTTCTCGGAAAATGGTCGGTTAAAGCATATGTCTCGGGTAGTGAAAAAGGTTTTAAAGATGGAGTTAAATATAGGCGAGCAAAAATTAAAGGTTTGGAACCTTTAAAAGGTGTAACTCGGCTAGGAGTGGTTCTATTTAAAATCTATTTACAGATTTGCACTGCCTAGAAAAATCTAATATTAGTTGATACCAAACAAGATATATAAATTAAATAAACAAACAAAACATTGAAAGGTTTGGGGTTTTATAGGGGTGTAACTTTGTAAGGGGTGACCCTATTTGAAAAAGTCAAATAGATTCGAATTCCCCAGAAAACTCTAGACCAAACTTATGTATCATACCCTAAGAAAAACTCTCCGAGTAGTGTATCTGGTGGATCAGGTAGATCGGGTGAATTCGCCTGCTCCAGACTCCCCACAAAGAACCTACTACGCGATTAGTGGTGCGGTGGCAGTATGTTCG
Organism: Platerodrilus igneus; assembly: GCA_036346225.1. Classification (NCBI taxonomy): domain Eukaryota; kingdom Metazoa; phylum Arthropoda; class Insecta; order Coleoptera; family Lycidae; genus Platerodrilus; species Platerodrilus igneus. The sequence continues at coordinate 270,020 of JARFIW010001211.1, forward strand.
CTAGAGGGTGTGTGTGTAAAACGGTAAAGAGTGGTCGGATTTTAAATCTATTTACAGATTCGGATTCTGCGTAAAATTCTAGACTAACTTGATGTATCGCATGGCGGAAAAATTTATAAAGACGATCAGAAATCGCTGCTGGTAAAAAATCTTAAAATGTGGGTAGCTCCCTGGGTGATAATGCTATTTAAAAATTTCTAGAAATTCAGGTAGCTGAGAAAAATCTAATATTAATTGACACCTAACAGGATAGATTTATCTCGAAAGATGAGCTAAACAAGATAGAAAGTATCATATAACATTGAAAGCTATTAGTGGTGCGGTGGCGGTATGTTCGCTAGAGGGTAAGTTTGTAAAACGGTAAGTGGTGGTCGGATTTTAAATCTGTTTGCAGATTTGGATATTGCGTAAAATTCTAAACTAATTTGATGTATCGCATGACTGAAAAATTTACAATGACAATCAGAAATCGCTGCTGGTAGAAAAAGCTTAAAATGAAGGTAGCTCCCTGGGGGATGACGCTACTCAAAAAATTCCTAGAAATTTAGGTAGCTGAAAAAATCTAATATTAATTGATAACATTTAACTCGAAAGATGAAATGGCTAGTCGAAGAAAACTATTTGGTCCAGAATGAGTGAGGAAATGAGGATGCTGGAGGAAATGAGGCGCCAGACCCGGCTCAAATACTCTACTGTTACGTTTTACAGATGATATAACCTTTATAGCAGCGTCTAGAAAACAGTTAGGAGAGTTTGTAAATATTTTAGATGAGACACTACAGAGTAACTAGTATGAGAATTAACTCAGGAAAAACAAAGTTAATGACAAGTGAGTTACAGCTTAGTTCTAAACCAAAATTAAAAATAGGTAATACCGAGTTAGAGTAGGTACATGAATTTTGTTGTTTAGGTAGTATAATTACAAAGGACGGACGTAGCAGAAGGGATATAGTAGCTAGAATAGCTCAAGCTAAAAAAGTGTTTTTAAAAAAGAAAGACTTACTAATCGCTAATAGTATTAATTTAGATAATAAAAAAAAATTCTTAATGTCGTACGTATGGAGCGTTCTATTATACGTTAGTGAGACTTGGACAATTAAAGGGCAGATAAGAAAAAGATAAAAACTTTGGAAACTTGGTGTTATAGGAGAATGTTAAAGATTAGTTGGACAGATAGAGTAAGAAATGAGGAAATTTATAGAAGGATAGGTGAGAAACCCTGTATGTAGAAACAATTTAAAGGTCAGGAGAGATAGAATGATAGGGCACCAGTTAAAAAATGAGACACTATTTAGTAAGATCTTAGATTATAGACTACAAAATAAAAATAGAGTAGGAAGACCTTGACAAAGCTATATTAGTCAAATTATTAGAGATTTTGTTTGTGAAAGGTATGTAGACCTTTTTAGACTAGCTCAGAATAGAAAATAATTTAGAGCTGCGTCAAACCGACCTTAAATAAGTTCGAAAACAAATCAACAACAATTACCCAGGTGACTCTCTTATATTTTAGTAGTATCCACATTATAGCGGATTGCAAATAAATATATCCAACTGTCTGATTCCATTATTTAGGTCCACTAATTATAGTTTCAACAGCTTTTACCATCATAACTAACAATACTCACAACAGACACAGGAGAAAGCAGCCACGACAGCTGTTAAATTAGTCATACACAACCAGTATCTAGAATTCTCTCATGAATTAACCAAATTGAAGAAGCAATACGTGACAGGAGATATGTTAAAGTAATCGCTTGTTAGGAATATTAAAACATGACAAAAAGAACGTATATCTTTATATATTTTTTACAGAACATTGTATTAGCAAAACAACTAAGGTTCCCGAGTAACTTCGAATTAAGTCAAAGTCGTCTTTTAAATAAAGTCAGGATATCAGTCTAAATACACTAAAATATCAATAAGTAGCATAGGCGGGTAGCATAATTTGCTTAACTTGTACCTCTCCAGCGTTAAAAAAAACCATAACGTAATATTAATCTACAAACAAACAGGATCGAAGTATCAGCAACCAATGAACGCAGTAAATTTATTTAGATTATCTTTAACATTTTATATGTATCTTTACAGGAATAATATGATATTGTATTACAAATAGATTTAGGTGACGCCGTGAGATTGTGTTTCTCTTTTGATTAGATATATTGATTGATCGTCAAAGGAATTCCATTCCTCCAAGAAGTTAATGTAATTAAAATCCCTCAAAATTATTAAACCAGACGAATTGGCGCCCACAAATTTGACAGTATTAAAAGCCTTTCAAGGTAAATGTTATTGGTAACAGGCTAAAATTGTACATAGTTAATTGGTTAATTATACGATGTCTTTGTTCCATTTCATTGTTTATGTAGTGACCAACTTCCAAACCACTGCATTTGGATATGGGATTCCTGTCCCTTTCGGGTAAAGCTAAATTTAAGAATTTAATGCGGCATTTACTCATCACAAGGCGAGCGCAGGAAAAGTTTGAAAACCATGAGCTACACTGTATCGCTAAGCACTTTCTAAAACTTACGACCGCTGTGCCACTGAACATCCCCTCACGCCATGTTTTGTTATTTTCTTTAGCTTAAATAAAGTTTTACACTCTGCAATATTTAAAGTACGTATTCACTTGAAATTGACCCCATAAAAGTACCAGGTGTATTTTTCTACTAAAATTATTTTGCACTGCATTAATTTTGATGTTGCGCTAATACCTAAATACCACTGGCTTCCACAAAATGTCAACTAAAGCCGTGCATAAAACTAAAACAGCAAACAAAGTCTAAAACTTAAATATATGCAAATGTGAAAATTAGCAGTAGAATTTGTATATTTGTAAAAAGGATTTTGAATTGCAAATTGCTCATAATGAAACTTACACAGCTAGAGAAGTTTTAATGGTAAAAAAGTTTATTTATTCTGAAACTACAATACTACCCTTTGTGTTAGTATTGTTGTAGCTGCATTTGTACTTCATGTTAATTAGAATTTGTAACTGAGAATTATTATGAAATAAATTGCGCTACATATCAGTGTACACGGTTGTGAAATCCTTTACCCGCAAGTGAACTAGTAAGAAAACGACGAAATGCTGGCCGCATTACGGAGTAACAAAGGAGGGGATGGAGCAATTGCCGTACTAAACATAGCCGAAGATTAGAGGGTATTTAAAGAACGAAACTATAGTACACACCAGCCAATTAACCTTTTTATTCGAACAGCTATACCTGCAAGAAAAATTAAACATAAAACGCACATAAAATATAACTCTAATAAACAAACACTAAAAACTTACAATAATCAAAAATTTTATTATGAAATTTGAATTTCCGTTTACGACCCCTTCTACTCCTGCCGAAGGGTTGGTAATTTTTTCCTAAGGTCTTGGTATTGCAACTAATCGTTCTTGGTCACAATTGAAACCAAACACTGAAAACTTTCAAAAATCGAAAATTTGATTGTGAAATTTGAATTGCCGTCTTCGACCCCTTCTACCCCTGCCGGAGGGTTGGTAATTTTTTCCTAAGGTCTTGGTATTGCAACTAACCGTTCTTAGTCACAATTGAAGCCAAACACTGAAAAGTATCAAAATTCGAAAATTTTATTATGAAATTTGAATTGCCGTCTTTGACGCCCTCTAACCCTGCTGAAGGGTTGGTAATTGTATCTTAGACTTTTGTCTTATGGTATTGTTACTAACATTTTTTGGTAATACTTGAAACCTAACACTAGAAGTTTTTTGAAAATTGAAAATTTTATACTGCAAGTTAATTTACCGTTTTCGCCCCCTTCTGGCCCTGCTGAAAGGTCGGCAAGGTCCTTTTCATGCTTTTTTTATATATATATTTTGCAGGTTGGATCCAATTTTGCAAGCATACAGTATCATAGTTTTATTTGTTGCAATATTTAACTGGACCGCTGTAATTTTAGCAAAGATGAAGATGAAGACAACTTCAGCCACGTTGTATAATGTAGTCATCTGGTATGTTATCATTTTTATCTTTTCTTTGAAATACCAGGAGTCTTTGATATAGTGTACGTTTTCATAGCATATTTAAGAATGTTTTTAAGAAAACTAGATAATTTGTTGTACGGTGGTTGTGTTGTAGCAAATATTGGCCTCATAGGGATATCTGTCTTGTGTAATTTTGGCAATCCATAGATTTTTGGCGGTAATGCATTATTTATTGTTAGGTTTTTCTTTATTATCGGTGATATATATCTTTTTATTTCCCAGTTTTTTATCATGTCATTGTTCATTTTTTGGTGCTTATCTCTTGGGGTATTTTTAATAGGTTTGTATGTTTGTTCATTGTTTAATAGATTTGTGATTTTATTTTTGTATCCTTTTTTATTCATAATTACTGTTTTATTGGATTTATCAGGTTTTATATTATTATATTGGAATTATTTTTTTTTTAATTTTTATTTCGTTAATATTTATGTTTAATCTTTTTGTAACATTATTTTGTAATGTTAACGATTAAATTAATTAATTAATTAAAAATTCAGTAACTTGAATAAAGTATAGACAAAAATTCCCACAATAAATTACTTCACATTCAGTCAGGCTCCTTTGTAATAAAGGACCAGATTTACCGATAGCTTCGGGCTACTAAATTCCAGCGGCAGGTCATAATAATTTAAAGCTCTACCCTAATAAACCAAGTAACAATAAACTTCTTAAAAGTTTAGTACCTTTTTAGCGTAAATAAAGAAAACCAATTTCAGTTTAAAAAGCTTAACCTTTCGTTGATTGACAGCGGGTTATACAAAACGAAACCTTTTATAAATAGCGGAAACTATTTCCAATTGATTTGTTCAAATATTACAAGTAATTTTAAGTAGTCTGGAGACATCCATTGTATTTAAAATCCATTTCGGCTCAAGTAGGTTAGCCGGACTTTGTTAATGCCAGACTGCGGCCGCCATAGGTAGATTCCACATTGCCATAATTCAGAAATTCGCAGAAGAAAAAAGATAATTTAAATTCTTGGGAAAATAGTTGCTTCAGTGATTCTCATCTAAAAACGGGTTGGATTTGGTTTCTGAAATCTTGTTTTGTGGGAGGTTCTGTTCAGTCATTGGATAACAGAAAATGACGTACATAATTATTAGGATAGGAATAGTCTATATATTTGAAGGCTTTAGCCAAAGACGGGGAGTTCTTCCAATGGGGCCGACGGAGGTCAAGAAGTAGAGAGAAACGGAGTTTGCGGGTTGCGTTTCTCCGGCATGACATAGAATATTCCACTTCGTATCACGTTAGTAAAAAAATTGGAAAGAAGTGTTACTCTTCCAGTTTCGCGAGGGTTATGCCCATATGTTGCGGAATTATAGTGATACAAGATAAATATTTTAAAAACTTGTAGGCGTGTGACGCACAAGTAAGTGATATTGTCAAAAATTCTGCCGAGTTCGTGTGCCAGTTAATTTGCTTAAACATTACAAACAGAAGCAACACGCGAGATTCTCTTCCCAAATTTAAGAACTGCTCCACGTTGGAAAACCAACCCTCAAACAATGGACAATTATTAGTAAGTAAATCTTTATAGTTAAGTAGCATGACCAATTTTTAGTTAGTTTATTTGTTAGGACGTTTTGGCCATAAACCGTAGGATTAATTTAGTGTATGATTTATAATATAAGTTTCTTTCATATACAAGTGTTTGATAACTACTTATGTACTCAAAATTTTCATAAATTCCATAGTCACCTATTCACTTAAATTTCTAAATCAATGAATGTAAGAGGTTCACGTTTATTGCTCTGTGAATTAAATAGTTTTGTTTGCCGTTGATTAAGTCAATAGTTTTCTTATTTTTTTATAAGTAGTAAAAAAAAGGTGAGGAATTGATGAAAAGAAACAATTGTCCTCCTTGGGATGACAAGTCTCTCAAGGATTTTTACGAACATTTGGACCTTCTCGACTTGTCTGGCGCCCTTGGCAATTGTCATTAAGCCACAATATTTTATGAAAGGTAAGTGCCACATTTTTGTAGTATATTATCAATTAATTTAACCCTTTTTTTCAAAATTTCAACCCTCTATATGATCCACGACCTTCCGCTAGCTAGTGCCGATGACCCCCCTTTAAACTTTGTTTTACAGGCCGCCCCCATTTTATAATTTGACTGGAAAAGATACACTTAGTAGCTTTTCCGCCTGTAACATATTATATGCATTGTTATTACTATTGTATTATGTAGCTTTATTGATACATTGTATTGTGCGTTTATAGTTGGTTAATATATATTACAACTTGCTGCTCTTATGTCATCTTGTTGTTCAAATGTGAAATTATTGATAGCAGTTTCAATCCCTGCTATAATTTCAGGATATGACAAGCATATACGAGGCTCCGTCAACTTGGCCCCCCTCCAAACGATTTATTGAAATGTAGCATGTGCACCAGAAAGTACTAGACTTGCACCACCTTGCACCACCAAAATAATAGCTTGCACCATGCTGGAAAAACAATTGCGGTAATTTGTTTATGAGGGTGACTAGAATGACGCTAGCCCCTTTCCATTCGAATTTCAAAAAAATGATATGTGCACCAGTTAGGGAAAAGCTTGCACCACCTTGCACCACTAAATTTAGAGCTTGCACCACTTCAGAAGATTAGATGCAGGACCTTTTCTCGAAGGGGGCTAGAATGACGCTAGCCCCCCTCCAGTCGATTTTCAAAAAAATGATATGTCCACCAGTTAGAGGATAGTTTGCACCACCTTGCACCACTAAATTTAGAGCTTGCACCACCTTCAATAAGTCGTTACATTATTATTTAATATTATTTTACATAAAACACTGCCATACTCCAAGGTTTCTGAATTGCACTACCAAAAGAATTCTAAGCAGATCCAATGCCGAAATGTTTTCTTGCGCTTCTTTTATTCAAAATAGTGCAACTATATTTCATTTAATTATAGGAGTATTATCTAATAACAAGGTGATTAATAATACTGACTTTAGGACAGGATCAGGACGTTTCTACAAGAGGCTTACTAATGCACTTGCAAGGTATTACAGAACACGTAATAAACCGCATGATTTAGGAGTTTCAAATTTAAGTCAAGTTACAACCAAATATAGCAGAATTCAGTTTTAAGCAACATACAGAACCAAACTCGTAGACAGATACTTCCGGAGAGGTCATGCACAAATTTTTTAATATAATTACATTTCTATGGATGTATCTATCTACAATACACTAACTTTTCCGCTTTACTTTCTATGAGTTTCACAAATTTCTCTTTCTAACTTATGACTGACCACCATTCAATTTTTTTGTAAAATGTCACTTCCACCGTTTTTTAACTACGTCATAACTGACATTTGTTAAACTTTGAATTTCAAATCGTCCTGGATATTAATTTTTTTTATTAACCCTTGAATTACAGCACATGCGGTACATTTATTTAATCTTTTATTTTTAAAATTGCGAAAAAAAGTCTTATCGTATGTTGCGGGATTTGAACCCGGTATCGTCGGACTGATAGCTTCTCTAGGTATGTATAACTCAGACATCTTGGATACCAAAGATTTATTTTTACATTTTTGAATTATTTGAATCATTTCTAGCAACCTATATTTAAAGGATTTTTTATAAAGTTTTGAATAAACCTAATATTTGATCTTTTCGAAAAAATCACTTTTCTCAAATACCTACGAATTGTATAAAAAATTTTAAATTCTAAATAACGACTATTACTCAACAACAACATCCACAAAATATTTCCTATTTAACCGATTTTCAATCTCTTCAGATAACAAAACTATCCATCCAGTGCTATCCAGAATTAGACACCCTGTAGCATCGATTTGATAATGCTATTTTTAGTTTATCAAGATTCCCTGCTGAAATTGAAAATCTTTTCAAATTTTCTAGAATGTTTATTAAACTGCATTTGATTACTGTTTTATAGTAATCTTGGAATAGTCAATATTATATATGGAAATCGGAAATCGGAAGTTTGTACTAGTTGAGATTGAATTTATTGCTGAGCATTACTTAGAATCATAGGTAGGTATCCTTATTATAGTTAGATTGATAATTAATTTCATTGCTGTTGCTTAGTTTATTTTTCACCTAAAGATTTTTACGTATTATTTTCTTCTGTATGAGCTATATACTTCTATAAAATTTGAAATTGCTCAAATTAAGTAACTAATCAATAGTAATTAATTAAATAATTTTATTTCAAGCATTCAAACACATAAAAATGTTAAACTTAAAATTAAACTAATTTTTTTATTATTTAAATATAAAAGACTAAGTCTTATTCGAACAGGTCTTCTTAATTCTAAAAATGTATATCACCTAATAGATAAAATTGATAATGGACAGTACAATTAAAAATATATCTCTTAATACCTACATTTTTAAAAGAAATTTTTGAAATTAAAATAAATTTTCTGATTATAAGAAAGATTAATTCTTATTGCTAATAGCTTTCACAATTCTACAAATTTTAGCAAAAAATAAATGAAATTGAAAGAAACAAGATTGATAGTGAATTAAAATACATGTTTCGTATTAGTTAAAACTCAAACTATAGTGGATTTAAATTGTGCAGTGCGCTTGCGCCTCTTAAAGTAAAACGCGTGCGAAAGTGGTTTTGTGACGTTTATCGACGACTCTTCTTTCGACCTAGTAACGGGAAGGTTGTGCGTGACAAGCTATACCCAATAAAGTATAGTGTTTGCAACAGTGCATTCAACCGACTCCCCCGGGGGCATTCCAGCAACATTGAAAAGGACCGCACACCAAGGTCCACGATTAAATAAGACGCGCCAGCACAGTATCTAAGTTTAATTATTTGACATTTGGTCCTTCTTCGCGTGATAGAACAGTCCATGGTGAATAAATTAATTCATTTCGTTTTAGCTTGTATGTATGTAAAACTTCGATTTGCAATATTCGCATCATATTTCTATTTACTTAGATATAAAAAATTCGATACACTAAAGTCTATTAATTAGAAATCATTATTTGATTATAGATATATTACGATTTAGCAATAGTTTAGTTAGAGAGCATTATTAATCATTTTACAGATAGTTAAATAGTTCGTATAGAAAACCTGTTGCAAATGTTGGATTCAAAGCTGTTCTATTGTAAAATTTTGTATACCTGTGTAGTAGGTCACTCCTTTTGGCTTATGTACAGCTGCAAACGACATTCCAGTTTTATCGTATAACCTACTTGAATGTTTAAGGGTTTATAACCACTAAATATTTTAACTATATTTCTTGTTTAAATGACTAAACCCTTAGGGCGTTTTATAAACCTTCTTTTAAGGGTTGTCAGGTCGTATAAAATACAATAGGAAGCTTTAATTACTCATTTCGCATTTTACTTTACAAATCGGGTAATGACTTTATTGGATCATTTTCGGTGATTGAATTTATAATAAGATTATTGTCGGTTGTTGTTAATTGGAATAATTGTCGTTTGTTTCTTCATACAAAATGCCTGACACAAATGCTTCTGTAACTTTATTAAAGCTCTACGCTGCTCGGATTCATGAAATCTTCGAACTTTTTGAAAAGGCACAATACAATGATTCAGTACACAAGTTATTTAAATTGAAGTGTCGTATAGTGGAATCTCTCTACAAGGATTTTACTGAAAAGTATGTTTCTGTATTTGTAAACACAGAATCAGAATTGCAACCAGCTTTAGAGAATTTGTGTCGAAATGTAGATGACGAATATTATTCTATTCTTTTGATAGAGCAAGAGATATTTTCTGCTGAAGTGAAAACTCCGTCTGCGAATCACACAAGTCGACAAGACAATAATTTTACACCTAGAGTAAAATTACCAAAAATTACTCTACCGCGTTTTGATAATGACCCAAAAAACTTTAAGACTTTCAAGGATATGTTTGATGTTTTGATAGATAAACAACCGCATTTAACGGACATCGAAAAGCATTCCTACCTTCTTTCAAGCTTGTCGGGTGAATCATTGACATTGTTGCGGTCTATTCCTCTTTGTCATGAAAATTACAAACTAGCATATGACACTTTATGTTCTAGATATAATAATAAACGTCTTTTGGCTAATCACCATTGGGGTTTAATAAAAAACTACCCGCCTATGCATGCGGAAAACGTAAAACAACTTCGAAATTTAATTGACTGTTTCACAGAAAACTTATCGATTTTGGGATCATTACAATTTGATGTTGAAAGTTGGGATTTCGTTCTTGTAGATCTTTTATTATGTAAACTCGATGAGGAAACTCGTAAACGATTTGAATTGCATTTCAATTCTACTGATGTGCCTACATTCAATTGCGTCAAAGACTTTTGTCAAAACAATGTGTAGCCTTAGAGAATCTTGTCTCAAGCAAACAACCGAAAGTGCTTAAAGGTACTATTAATAAACAAGGTCTCACTCGTTCGAATTCTGACTTGAAGCCTAGGACATTCTTAGCTGAGACTAACACTTCTCCTAAGAACAATTCGTTCTCCTGCATCCTTTGCAAGGAAATCATGTATTGTATTCGTGCGAGCAATTTCTTAAATTGTCTCCAAACAAGCGTCACGAGCAAGCCAAACATCTTCGGTTATGTTTGAATTGTCTTCGACCAAATCATAACATGTCGTCTTGTCCGTCAAAGGTTTCGTGCAGAACTTGCAATAAAATCATCATACATTGTTACATTTTGTGCCGTCGATTGCTACGTTACCACCTTATTCAACTCCAACTCGTGAAGAAAATTTGCAAACCAGTTCGTCTAATAATGCTACTTGTACTACAACAGTTGGGTCTGAGGCGACAACTTGTCTAGCTCTGCTACCCACGGTTTGTTTGGAAATTCTCGACAAGAGAAATCAACCTCAAATTATTCGTGCTCTAGTAGACACTGGGAGTCAAATTTCATTTATTACGGAGTCTTGTCGTAAGTCTATTGGTATATCGTCTCGTCCTTCTTCGATTCCTATTTCTGGTTTGGGCCAGACTTCACACCAAACGTTAGGAACAATTCGTCCCATTCAGGAATATGATTCAGTCCCCCCGGACAACAATTTGAAAATAAACTTAATGGTTTTGCCGTCTATTTGCGGTAATCTTCCAAACAAGTATATTCAATCGTATTGGTCTCATTTGGAAAACATAAAACTCGCAGATGAAAACTGGAGACATCCTTCTCCAGTACAAATGTTATTGGGCTCTGATGTTGCCAGTCGTATTTTGCTCGATGGGAAAATTGATGGCAAAGAAATTTCGCCTGTTGCTGTCAACACCATATTTGGTTACATGATATTTGGTACTGTCGATCCCATCTCAACCAATGTTATTCATTCGTTCTTTGTATCTATCGATCCTTGTATGGATATTGATCTTAAACATTTTTAGGAGCTTGACGACATCCCATCGAGAAGTTTGTCGTCCCCAGAAGATGACCTTGCTCAACAATCTTTTGATAACTCGTTGCATCGGTTACCCAATGGTAGGTTCGGCGTGAGCCTTCCATTTAGAGAAAATGTTCGTGAGTTTCCGGACTCGAAATCTATTGCCATTAAACGTCTATTGTCACTAGAGCGTCGTCTCGAAACTAATCCAGACTTGCGAAATTTGTATGTAGATTTCATGCGTGATTACGAAGCCTCTGGTCACATGTCGCTTTTATCAACGCCTCCAGCTGACAATAATGCGTATTTTATTCCACACCATGCCGTGTTCAAACTAGAAAATAATAAACCTAAATTGAGAATTGTTTTGATGCTTCGGCTCGAGCTTCGAATGGTATTTCATTGAATGATACCTTACTCACTGGACCTAAGCTCCAGAATGATATTGTAAAAATACTTTTGGCATTTCGTATTCCCAAGTTCGTTTTTGTCTGTGACATAAAACAAATGTACAGGCAAATATTGATATCAGAAACGGATCGTTCTTATCAATTGATACAATGGCGATGGAATCCTTCAGAACCAATTTCAACCTATCAGTTGAACACAATTACATATGGAGTTTCATCCGCTCCTTTTCTCGCCATTCGCACTATTTTAAAACTAGCTGAACTAGGAGAAAATAGTTATCCATTGGCTGCTCATGCTTTGAGAAACAATTTGTATGTTGATGATGTATTGACTGGGTCGTCCACTCTCCATCCAACTCATGAACTAAAACGTCAACTCATCGAACTACTACGTGCTGGCTGCTTCGAACTACGCAAATGGGCTAGCAACAGTCCACTATTGTTAGAAGATATTCCTACTGAGTATCAACAAGTAAAACCAAGTTTAGTCGCAAATGATCTTCAGCTTACCATAAAAGTGCTTGGTCTTCAGTGGCACTCGATACCTGATAATTTTTCATTTGAAATGCAGTCTTTAGAAAATCGTCTTTCCAAGCGAATTTTACTTTCGACAGTTGCTAGGATTTACGATCCTCTAGGATTTATTACACCAGTTACCTTTTCACTCAAACAACTCATTCAACAATTTTGGGTGCTGGGGTTGGATTGGGATGATCCTCCTCCTGAATCTATTGTCATATTTTGGAAAAATTTGTTGCTGAATTTTCACATATTGATTCAATTCAAATTCCTCGTTATATCCCTATTGATGAAGCCTGTAGTATACAACTACATGGTTTTGTGACGCGTCCGAGAAAGGATACTCGGCTATTGCATATTTTCGTTTAGTATTTCCGTCAGGAAAATATCTGTTCACTTTGTTATGGCTAGATCAAAGGTCGCACCTTTGAAATGTCTTTCTATACCCAAGCTAGAACTATGTGCTACCGTACTTTTGTCTAAATTAGTTCATTTTGTTAAAACTACATATTCAAATGTAACCTTTGAAAAAATCTGTTGTTACACTGATTCTTCTGTGGCTTTGACTTTGATTAAGTCACCTACCTATCGTTTAAAAATGTTTGTAGCTAACCGTGTTAGTTACATCCAAGAACGTATTTCTCCCGAACAGTGGAGTTATATTAGTTCTTCAAACAACCCATCTGATTGTGCTACCAGAGGTTTATTTCCTTCGGTATTGCCCGCGCATCCGCTATGGTGGGCAGGTCCTGAATTCTTGTCGTTGTCTGAAGAAAATTGGCCTTTGCCAAAATTGTTCGTCCCTTCTCTGGAAGCATCTTCTGATGCGAAACGCATTACTTTGATTATTACCGTAGAATCAACTTGGCTGGAAGACTTATCAAACAAATTTTCGTCGTTACACAAAATTCAACGTATAGTCGCATATTGTCTGAGAATCTTTACTGTTAGAAAAGGCACCATCAATTCGCTATTTTTATCGTCGGTGGAGCTTCACATTGCTCTTATGGTTATTGTCAAGGTGGTCCAATTTAGTTCACTTAAAGTTGAAATCGAAGCCGTTCGTCAAGGTGAGCCTTTGCCTAAACATCTGCAACGTCTAGGCTTATTTCTTGATTCGAATGACATTTTAAGAGTAGGCGGAGACTGATTCATTCCAATCTTCCAGATTCCGCAAAACATCCAGCGGTATTACCCAATAAACACCGTATAACAGATTTGTTGATTAAACAAGTGCACACACAAAATTTACATTCGGGAGTAAACACAACGATGTACTTGCTTCAAGAACGATTTTGGATCATCTCATCTTTTCGCGCAGTTCGTAGAATACTGTCTAAGTGTTATCATTGCTATCGTCTTCTCCCCATTCCTGTCAATCCAGTTATGGGTGAATTGCCTTCATTTCTTGTTCCTCCTTTAAATTGGAAACTCGCCAGAATTGTAGAGCTTCATCCTGGAAGCGATGGAGTACCTCATGTAGCCACCGTAAAACCTTCACGAGGGAATTTGAAAAGACCAATGGTCAAATTATGCCCATTGCCGTCTCAATAATAAATATTAGTTATTTTAGTGTTCTTTATTATAGTTTCGTAAGCATTATTATATTCATTTAGTTCTACATACATACAAGACTCGGTCAAAGTTAAATTTTCGTGTTAAGTTTTAAAAAAAAATAGCCCAAAGCTATTTTGGTGGGCAGAATGTTTCGTATTAGTTAAAACTCAAACTATAGTGGATTTAAATTGTGCAGTGCGCTTGCGCCTCTTAAAGTAAAACGCGTGCGAAAGTGGTTTTGTGACGTTTATCGACGACTCTTCTTTCGACCTAGTAACGGGAAGGTTGTGCGTGACAAGCTATACCCAATAAAGTATAGTGCTTGCAACAGTGCATTCAACCGACTCCCCCGGGGGCATTCCAGCAACATTGAAGATGACCGCACACCAAGGACAATATTGGTGAGTGAATTTATGCCTTTTGTTTGTTAATTTTACATGCATACAACTTACGCATTTAAAGCTCGCGTTTTGTTATATTTTCGCATTACAGTCCACGATTAAATAAGACGCGCCAGCACATTATCTAAGTTAATTAAGTGACAATACATATCTGAATATACTTAGGACAATTGAACATTAATTTAAATAATAAAAGGCTTCAGACTATTAGTTTCAAAAAATTCAGTACTTAAAACTTGAACGTATTTTTTCGGTACATTTTGAAGAAGCGAACATTTGCATTTGTAATTGATCGCTTATTGCATAAAATAAATGTGTAATTCGGCGAGTGAAAAATTCAAATGCCTTATTATCCAACAATAGCGGAATTTCTAAGAACGGGATGCATATAATGTCGATAGAGGAATTGGCCGTCAGTGACTGAACGCCTCTAGAAAAATAGTAATATTTTGTCTGGCAGGAGAGAGTTCCAGAAGCATAGTAGACAAAAATTAATTCTTTGGCAATTTATAGAGAGAATAACCAATGACCGGTTTGGAATTCAAAAATTTTTATACATTTCTTAGGTATTTGAGAAAAGTGGGAAAAGTGATTTTTTCGAAAAGATCAAATATTAGCTTTATTCAAAACTTTATAAAAAACCCTTTAAATGTATGGGTTGCTGGAAATGATTCAAATAATTCAAAAATGTAAAAATAAATCTTTAGTATCCAAGATGTCTGAGTTATACATACCTAGAGAAGCTATCAGTCCGACGATACCGGGTTCAAATCCCGCAACATACGATAAGACTTTTTTTCGCAATTTTAAAAATAAAAGATTAAATAAATGTACCGCATGTGCTAAAATTCAAGGGTTAATAAAAAAAATTAATATCCAGAACGATTCGAAATTCAAAGTTTAACAAATGTCAGTTATGACGTAGTTAAAAAACGGTAGAAGTGACATTTTACAAAAAAATTGATAGGCCGTCAGTCATAAGTTAGAAAGAGAAATTTGTGAAACTCATAGAAAGTAAAGCGGAGGAGCTAGTGTATTGTAGATAGATACATCCATAGAAATGTAATTAAATTAAAAAATTTGTGCATGACCTCTCCGGAAGTATCTGTCTACGACTTTGGTTCTGTATGTTGCTTAAAACTGAATTCTGCTATATTTGGTTGTAACTTGACTTAAATTTGACACTCCTGAATCATGCGGTTTATTACGTGTTCTGTAATACCTTGCAAGTGCATTAGTAAGCCTCTTGTAGGAACGTCCTGAACCTGTCCTAAAGTCAGTATTATTAATCACCTTGTTATTAGATAATACTCCTATAATTAAATGAAATATAGTTGCACTATTTTGAATAAAAGAAGCGCAAGAAAACATTTGGGCATTGGATCTGCTTAGAATTCTTTTGGTAGTGCAATTCAGAAACCGTGGAGTATGGCAGTGTTTTATGTAAAATAATATTAAGTAATAATGTAACGACTTATTGAAGGTGGTGCAAGCTCTAAATTTAGTGGTGCAAGGTGGTGCAAGCTATCCTCTAACTGGTGCACATATCATTTTTTTGAAATTTGACTGGAGGGGGGCTAGCGTCATTCTAGCCCCCATCGAGAAAAGGTCCTGTATCTAATCTTCTGAAGTGGTAAGGTCTAAATTTAGTGGTGCAAGGTGGTGCAAGCTTTTCCCTAACTGGTGCACATATCATTTTTTTGAAATTCGAATGGAGTCATTCTAGCCCCCCTCATAAACAAATTACCGCAATTGTTTTTCCATCATGGTGCAAGCTATTATTTTGGTGGTGCAAGGTGGTGCAAGACTAGTAATTTCTAGTGCACATGCTACATTTCAATAAATCGTTTGGATGGGGGGGGGGGCAAGTTGACGGAGCCCATATACGATATATATTTATTGGTGCCGCAAAATTTGGGCCTAAAGTTAATGTATCCATAGCAAAATCTGGGATTTGGGTTTGTGATAAATTTTTTATCCATTTTGATTTTGTTATTGTGTTTTTTCTTTGTTCGTGTTCTTTATTGCATAATTTTAAAATTTTATTTATGTTTTTAATTTCAATTTTTTGAAAGCTGTTTTCATATTTTAGTAGTAAACAATTGAAATCTAATGATATTAATGTTTGTAATTGCATTTTTGTAGTAATAGCTTCTCTTTCTAATATTCTTATTTTTGTGCATGTGTCACTAATGAATAATTTGAGTGTACTACTTTTAAAATTTTATGCCACATTGTTTGTGAATTTTCGTTTCAATTTTACATCGTCAAACACTAGAAATTTTATATTGAAATTAAGAAAATTAGGATTCAGATTCTCAGTTTTGCATCGTAATAAAAATATTTTTCTGTTTTCCTGGTTTGTCATTTTTATGTATGTATGCTCTAGCTGTTTTAATACAAATATTGTATGTATGCCATAATTTTTCTCTAGTTGTTTATATCTCAGCATTTTTCACCCATACCGTTTATATTCATTAGGTTTATTCTTTCTTGACCTTCCCTGATAAGTATCAAATATTTTCAATTCATCTTGGGAATTTAGGTCTATACAAATACACGTTACATCAATAAACTATTTCATACTTGTCAATTAATATAATTTATTTGTTTTCCTTCTCCAGACGTTTCAACCTTACACACAGGTCTTTATCAATTGTTACTATAACAGAAAGTACATATAATTATATTTATCTACTCCTATTTAGTTATAATACCATTATTCATATACTTTTGAACAAGTAATAGTGTTCATAATTAAACACCGTGAGTTATGAGTGTGAGTTATGATAACTCACGCTTCCAGCTGATATTTCTATTTAATTACCTACCAACAGTATCAAAGTAGCCATGCTCATTGACATTTACCTATTGTCAAACAAATTTGTACTATAATTTTTTTTAAATAATTTTGAATACATGTGTTTATTAAAAGTTGTTATTGTGCTTATAGTCGTAGATAAAGTATAGTATTCAACATACAGTAATGGCAATAACTCAGATGAATTACGGCACTCGCCTTCGGCTCGTGCCGCAAACTTCATCTGCGTGAGTTATTGCCTACATTACCGTATGTTGAATAATATACTATTACATATCCGAAATGACAGTAACAATTTTAGTAAGACAATCATATGGCCGTTGTCTGTTTTACCGGTTATTACATTGAAATTTATTTCTTAGATTTAATATTAATACTATATGTAGAGATTATGAATCAACGTTTATTACTGTGTTTTATTTAATTACAATTTAAGTACAACAAACACAACCTCTTCCTCGTCTAAGTACAAGTAAGACTTTCTATCTGCGCCAAATGCGGCTGTATAATTTAGGGATACATTCTATCACAAAACAAACTGAAAAAGCAGACTTCTTCACTTGGACTGAAGTATGCAGCTCGTTATTAACTATGTTGGAATATAACCAAATTTTTCAAGACAATGCAATATCACACTTGATACTGTGGACTGACTCATGTGCAGGCCAGAACAAAAATTTTTAATTATCTGTCTTTATCAATACCTCATTCTCATAGGAATCGTCAAAACCATCGATCCCAAATTTCCTTAGGTAGGGCACAGCTATTTGGACTCTGATCTAGTCTTCGGGCACATTGAAAAGATTTTACGAAGACATGAAAATATATACTTGCCAGAGGAGTATCGAACTATACTCCTCAGTCTAGCAGAGTGAGTAACATGACAGATATGTATCAGAACTTCAGATAGTTTGAAGATCTGGCCATCAAGCTGAATTTGATCAACCGAAAAAAGAACAGTAAAAAAGACTGTTCTCTTTCGCGATGGCATAAAATGTATCAGAGTAACCAGTTACAGATCTTATTTATATAAGGAAAGCTTTGACCCATACACACCCTTTAAAAAAGTTAACATTGTCCGGAAAGCACGAATTTCTACCCCACTAAATGTTGCAATTCAAAGAATCGTTATAAAAACTGGAAAATTTACAGAAGAAAAATAGCAAATCTGAAAACCCATCTGCAGTTTATCAAGGAATCATTTAAATGGTACTACAGTATGATTATAGACGAACAGGAAAACCGGGCTCAATAAAGTTCAATATTGGCACAGTCTTAGAACATTATTAAGTACTAAGTTTTATGTTTGTTAATGTTTTTATTTTTAAATTTGTATAAAATTAACTAACAAAGATAATTTTAGACATTAGCAATAATTTAAAATGTTTAGGTAGGTATGCTTATTTTATTATTTTAGTATAGTTCACTCTTAATATTACTCTTAGTTTATAGTTTGTAAAGTTTTGAAAGTAACTAGGATATCTGGTTTTTCCTGTAATATTTTCCGTGATCCCTTCTTTCATAGAGCATTTCATATTGAATGCGACACCTTAAAGTGGATGAAGGGGGCAAATGCTTTTTTTTCAAAATTTGGCTTTTCCTCAAATGCATTTCAATTTCTATTACTGCTCAATAAAAAAAGAACTGTATGATCTATTTTTTGAGGAAGTAGCTTCACAATTAAGAAATAAGCAAACAAAATATTTAAGAAATGTATTTAATAAAATTGAAAGTCATTTTTTTCAAATGTAAGATTTTGTTACTTACCTCCTTCATCCACCCGGCTCTTCAATTGTAGGTAGCTGTTTTCTACTGTTGACGGTCACTTAGTGGTCAAAAAAGGTATTTAGAGGTGGTACATTCGAAAAAAAAGAAGAAAAATTGTGGCCAAGGGAGTTATACTTTTACATTAATTTTTCCTTGTTTCTATATTTGTTGTTTTCGAGCATAGCAACTGCTTTTTTTGTTAAATGCAGCACGCCCTTGTGCATAATAATCCCAAATATCTTTCTGTATTTGACAGCATTCATTGCCTCTTAGATATAAAAATTAAAAATTAAGTATGACAGCACACATCCCCATCACATTCCTTTGTTGATATTTACGTCTTTGCGTTTCTGCTCTAATTCTATTACCCTTGTGTGCTTTTTGTATAAGCTCTGTACTATCTGTCTATCCCTATAACTCATTCCTATCTCTTTGAGTATTTTGATAACATTGTTGAATGCTTTTTCCAGATTTATAAACTCTATATACTCGCTTTTTCTTTTTCTCTGTTGTTTCCTAAAAGTATAACCTATTTCGCTGATATTCAACGTTAAGCAAGGGAGTCTAAGTAATCTGATAGCTACAAAGCATTTTTAATATAATAAATCGCCGAACTGTTATCAAGTACATAATTTTGTCATTGTAATTGCTATTTATTTTAGTTTATTCTATTAAACTTAAAGAAACTTGTTTTTTGAATTTTAGAGGACTTAAATGCTTGTAGTTATTGTTAATACTATTGTGCAGAGAGCAAATCTGATATGAGAAACAGTGCATGAAAAATACTGTTTTATGAATAGAAGGCGTGAGGGTACCTTTAAAACGAACGTTGATATAGTATACATCAGACCTAAACTGAATTTTTCTATATAAGTATAATGGGACTCGATTAAGTAATATTTTATGATAAAATACGGCAGCATGTAAAAATCGTCTTGTTTCATGTCTAGCCAACTGATCTCTTTTAACTTATGTGAAATTTTGTGATACCAAAAATCAAGCGCAGACAAGAGTTCTGGATTTTTGTATTTTTACTTGTGTTTTTAAGTCCAAAAAGGGCCCATATACTGAATCACAAAAGGAGAAATGAGATAGTACTAATGATTCACAAAGCATGATCTTTGTTTTTATGGTTAAAATCTGACGATACTGATACAAATTTTTTAGTGATAAATAAGCTTTTTAGATACAATTATTAACACGTAATTAAAATTTTAAATTGTTATCAAGAATTACACCTAAATTTTGTGCATGATCAGCAAATTTAAGATTATCATTATTAATCTTGAATTGAAGGTTCAAATTAATAAATTCTGTTCTACCTTTCTTAGGATCAAATTAAAGTAATTCCGTTTTAACCGGATTTAAGAATTAATGCATGGTCTTGTGTTATTGAAGAAATATTTGACAAATTGCTATTAAAATCGTTACAAGCCATTACACGGTCGGTGGGTAAGCAGGACAAATAAATTTGCATATCGTCAGCATAGAAATGGTGCTTAGAGGATTACAGAGCTTTATAAAAACAGCTAGTGTAAATACTGTACAATAAGGGACCGAAAATGGGACCCTGGGACACACCAGAGACCAATGGTAAAGAGTTGGAGATATCGGCACCTATCTTAATCGACTGGGAATGGTCATCTACATAAGATTGAAAAAAGTTGCAGGATATTTCATCTAGACCAATATATTTCAAAATTTTTAATAAAAGCAGATGGTCAATTTTCTCAAAGGCTTTAGTGAAATCAAGTAAGTCCAAGTCAGTTAGTTTGGCTTCATCTGTTGCTTTTTTTATGTCGTCAACAATACAGTTCAATACAGATTCACAACTAAAGCCCTTTTTGAAACCTGACCGAGTTGGTGGAATAATATCATTAATTTAACGCATATTCTTGTAACTGATTATTAACAATTTTTTCAAGAATTTTTGATAAAATTGACAATATACTAATGGAGCGCAACATCTTATATTCAGTAACATTGCTTGGCTTTGGGAGTGGTAATACCAATGTATGTTTCCAATTTTTAGGAAACACACCTTTCAAGAGACAGGTGTTAATCATATTTACTAAATAAGGAAGTTTGTGCGGGCAACAAAGTTTAATCATAATAACACTTAGGGTGTCGCTACCCTCGGCTTTGGTTTTTATTGAATACAAAATTTTTGTAACAATATCCGAGGTTATTAAGCTAAACGAGAGAACAGAGTCTATGAACTTGTTTTTATAAAAATCCAGAGTCCGTTTATGGGTTCCAGAAATAATCTGGCTATTTTGTACGTAACTATTTAGTGCATTAACATCCCTTAAAATTTTTGGAATGGAAGTACATTTGCAGATATCTCAAGGTGAGCCCCTTATTTTATTAAATTCACTACTAGCTCGATTATTTTTAAATAAGTATATAATTCTTTGAAATAAAAAAATGTGTAATCAGTTGCATCTGACATAAAAATAATTTGTTTTACAAATGTTGTACTAATTGCATCTCTGGTGTGCTATATAATGATAACAAGTGCTTAGCAGTGCCACATTTGTTTATGTTATGATGCCTCAACGAAAACGCAATTAAACCATAAAGTGTTGTAACGAATACAATTACCTGCTTCATAAATACACGTTTTTGTTCTAAATATCTATTTAACAGATATCCATTATTAGACAGAAAATATTAATTCCGATGGTAACAATATATTACCAATTCATACTTAGAGCTCCACCTATATTTAAACACTCGAAGTAACATGTAAGATTTCTTCTATCTGCATGTATATTAATACAATATTCTCCTTCTGCACGTTCTTGGATAATAAAATTGCTTCGTGACCAAGGTTCATTATTTACAATCTGAATGTAGTCAGCGAAGCAAGTGTTGAAACGTGGGCTAGCAGGTTTGAAAAAGCATGCTGTCCCAAAGAGAGGTACAATGGTGTCGACGGATACCATGGCCTCGATTAGTTGTTGTTTCGGCCTAGAGTGACCAAGAAATATATCTACGGTAGGTGAATAATTTTCAAGTTTACATCCAAATCATTTTCCACAATTCTTTTCAGCGCAAGTAGCAAGTAAAAATGATTATACAGTATTGAAACGCAAGTAAAAGTTAACAAATAATATCGAGTATGGAACACAGAAGCACTTTTGGTTGTTAACTGTATTGAAAGTACAAAGTCTTAATTGTTGCTATGCAAGATGGTGGAAGTTTCTGTCGATGTTGTTTTGCATAGAAGTCAAGCCCGTCCATGTGCCAGCCGCGCACATCTGCTTTTGTAAGTACTCAAGATGGTTAACGAACTCGGAGGCCTATCAGATTGTTTGTGGTGAGTCATCTCCAATTTTAGATCAATTTTCATTTCATGGAACCATTACTGAAAACGTACAAATAATTTATGTAAATTCTATATGTTTATTTAAATTAGTGCACGAAATTTTTGTAAAATTCATATGGTCATTTAAATTAGACATGTAATATTTTGTTCAGAGTTTAATAGTTGGATATTTCATAAATGCTCTTTTAAACGCCAAGAAATTTCTATAAAACAATTTTTGAATCTACAAGGTTATACTAAAATGTATTCGTAACTAAACGCGTGACAATTGGTATTTGATTGTCACATAAAATATAATTTTTTGGCAGTACACTTGAAGTATAGTTTAATTCAAACAATAAGTGTTTTTGACTTTTGATTCCATCAATTAAATCAATTAAAAATGTAGTTCTGTAATCTACGGAAAGTCAGAGCATTTAATCAATTAATTGTAAGCCCGAAAAGGATCCTATTCTGGTATCATACATAAATTGTAGAATAATAATGAAAACACTATATTTCTTATAGAGAATTATAATAAATTTTCATTTATAAAAATTCATGTAAATAATCAGAGACTAATACTAGACCTTAATAAAAGTAATTACCTCGAAAGTTTCAGTACGTATAAAATTGTATAAATGATGTATATATTTTTTTGTAAATCAATAGAAAGAGTACTAAAGTTGTTTTAAAGCTTTCTTTCATTGAAGTTATCAATAATTTTTGTAAAGAAGCAAACAACCACATTTAAGAAATTTTTTTAGTGGAGAAAGATATATTATTGGTGCGGAGTTTAAAATTTTTTGTAGTATAATTTTGACTAGTTGATCTTTTTATAATTTATTTTTTGTGATAAAGTGACTAGACTCTAACGTAGCCCTAGTCTAAAAATGTTTAGAAGTAATTAAATTTTCAGATAGTACGAGATCGTCGTTCCCATTCCAGTTTGCAGAGTCATAAGTAAGTATTATTTTTCTATGTGTTGCTCGTCAAGGATATTTTTTTCTTTTCGAAGATTTCCGTATCTGGTCTTCGGATGGATTCATAGTATAATAATTATTAAGAAATGGTGGCATCCATTAAAAATTCTTTCATTATCGTATACCATCCTACGACCCTAGTTCATAGCTCTGCCCTAAGTTGAAGAAGCTTAGCTGGCTGGAAGATCTCCTTTGAGGGTCCTTTTTTTACTCAAAGCCATTTACCATCCTCTATACCCTGGGCTTAAACCTTAAACAGGAACCCCCCATAATCTATTGAGGCTCTGCCGCCTATAAGATAGAGTAAATACACGATTTATATCTATATAGAAAAAGTGTGTAACAGTGTAATACATCGTTGAATTCGGCATAAAAAGTGCTTTCAGAATCTGATACCAGATCACCAGGACGGTATTTAAAAAAAAAGTTGAGGATGATTCCGCAAAGACGAAACGTCAGGTGAAAAAACTGACAATGCCATGTTAAGGGACATTAAAAGTTGCTGTGGAGAAGTGCCTTCGGTTTTGGTCTAGGTGCCATTTTAACGCCGGAACAAAATAATATGTAAAATAAGAAAATCCAATTTTTTCGAAATATCTCAAAAACCAAAAACTGTTTTGGGGATTTCTAAACGCCATTTTTTTAGGCCTTTGATTGATTGATTGATTCTCCCATTTAACCAAATCTGTATCTCATACCGTTTTCAAGATCCCCATAGTGGCCCTCCTTATCTCGGACACAGTGTATAATCCTACTAAATACAGTCATGTTTATAAAATGAAACTATAAAAACAACATTAAGACAAACTAGTGAGAGGGCATACTTAAAAGTGATGTACATGTTTTACAAATGAGTTTACAAATTTGCAGTTGAGAAAGATGTGGAACTAAAGTATCTTTGTTGTTGCAGGTAGTACGTATGTTTATACTAATCGTTCTAATATTTGCCTTATGCTGGTTACCATATCACGGATATTTTATATATACACACTACGATCGTCAAATATTATACAGTAAATACGTACAACACGTCTACTTGGCTTTCTATTGGTTTGCTATGGCCAACGCAATGGTAAATCCACTTATCTACTATTGGATGAATGCTAGGTAAGTATAAGGTTTTTGTTTTAGTAAAGTATACAAGGCACACTATGAACATTAATTCTAATAACTAAGAATAATAGAAAAAATGCATAGCGTCCATAAGTTGTTAATTAAGATAACTATTTTAAAGTTGTTGTTTATTTATTTAAATTCTTGGCTTGAAGTGCTCAAGTTGTGTTAACCAATTTGCTGCCATAGATATTAAACTTTATCAAATAAATAAATGTGAATTTATTCTGAACCATAATAATATTTACAAGTTTCACAAACAGCAGATTAATAACTTTGTATATACATTTTAAAAAAACGTGTATATAAAATAAATCTCAGAAACAGATATATTTTGGTTATAGCACAGAATCCTAAGATGATCGTTTAGTACAGACTGCTTTTCCACCAGCACCTTGAACTATAGTTGTAATAAATTGTCTGAAGTTCTTGTAGATACATTATAAAAGAAGAAATAAAATAAAAAATTATAAATCTATAATAATATATTAATATTGTAGTAGTACTGCATTAATGCACTCATATATGACTCTGGAGGTCATTTGCTGATTAGAGATTGCAAATAGTGCTGCTCTGCTATCACTGATTATTGTAAACACATTGTTTCGGACATTTCTTTTCTTAACGATGTTTGCACGCTTGGTTATTGCAATAACTTCTGCTTAAAAAATAGTTGCTAACATGCCAAATGCCAAGTATTGGTTGAAATCCAGGTCGGAGGAAAAAATTCCAGCACCTGTACCCTCCTTCGTTTTGGAGCCATCTGTGAAGATAGATATCTCTGCTATGGCTTCATTATTAGGTTCTGTACAAATGCTAAAGTGCCTTTCTATTAACAGTATTGCTGGCATATAATCCCATACTGCCGCACAAGGGGTATTTTTCTAGTCTCTTCTGTAAGAATAACTTGGTGTCTTCACTCAGCTCCTTTTTTATTCCACACCCTCTTTACTTGCAATCATAGCGCTACCCTGAGTACTGCTTTTTCCACATAGAGATTTAATGGAGTTAGCCTCAGAATTACTTTTAATACTGCAGTGGCGGTGGAACTCATGGCTCCGGTACTACTCAGACATGCTAGTCTCTGCACATGTGAGAGTGCTTGCATTGCTCTAACATTATGCTTGCTTTCGCTATTTTTGTTTGTATATGTGTAGACCGATTTAGTTTACTGTCAAGTATTATTCCCAAATACTTGGTCGCAGCGGAAGGGTGTCTTAAAAGGTGTTGGCAACTTAGATACCTCAACTTTCTTTTTTTTGTGAACAAAACTAGCTCTGTTTTGGCTGAATTCCTCTAACCGAACCCTTTTCCACTCTGATCTGGGCTGCCCGGTTACTTAGTAGATTTATTATCCATTGCTGTAAGATTTTGTCGGTATTTCATTCTTGCAATGCTTCCTGGATGCTACCAAAAGTCGTTCTGTCAAATGCCCCTTCGATGTCTAAAAATGCTCCAATGGTGGATTCCTTCCTGTTGAGGGAGTCCTCGATGTATACCACAACTACATGTACGACAGATTTGATTGATCTCCCAGTGATAAATGCTTATTGGCTGGGATTAATAGGTCTGGTAGTAAGAACTTCTCTCTTTATGTCCAGATCACACAGTCTGTCTAAGGTTTTTAACAGAAAAAACGTTAGACTTACTGGTCAATATGATTTGGCTAATGTGTAATCATCTTTGCCTAGTTTTGGTATAAAAACTACCTTCATTTCCCGCCAAGTCTTAGGGATGTATTTATAAGCAATATAGCCTCCAAAGACTTATATTAGGTGTGGGAATAAGATGTCCAGACCCCATTGTAAAAGGGCTGGAAAGATTTCATCTCGCCCTGAAGATTTGAATGGCTGAAAACTGTTAACACATCATTTTACTCTGTTTGCACTTACCACTCTTTCAGCCAATGCCCAAGCATCGTCCAATGGTGGATGAAAGGGTGCGTCTGACCAGAATGGTACTGCTTGTATTTGACTTCCCAGGAAGTGGGTTTCTAGCAAGAACTCAGCTATCTCCCCATCTGTGGTGGTATGTACCATCCTGACACTTGAGGAAGCTGAGGTGCTGTCGTCTGTCCTTTGAGAGTACTTTGGTTAAGCAAGAAGTTTTGTTGGTAGTTTCTATAGAATTACAGAAAGATTTCCATGTATATCTTTGCTTCCTTCTGACATTACCTTTATACAGCTGCTAGTGACTTTTATAGGCCTCCTTCGCATCTGCAGATTTTGTTCTCTTTTTCTTGTTAAACAGTTTGCTTACGGCAGTTTTTGCTTCTGTAATTTAGAACTCCACCACGGTGTATGTGTCTGTGAAGAAGCTGTCCTTACAGGGCAAGCCTAATAATAAGCTTGTATAATTGAGGGCTTCTGTAGAAGCCTGCAACTCTTCTATTTTTGTTATTCTGTGTATATTTAGGGAATTTCCCATACCTTATCTCAAGCCCTCCATGAAGAAGAACTTGTTTGTTGATCTGGAGTTCCTAAATTCTTTGTGACTTACATGTGCTGCTTTCACTTTGAAACTAATCATCCTGTGATCTCACAAGTTTGACTCTGGCAGCATTTGCCAGCAGGTTATATGTTCTGAAATACTAGATGCTGCCAAGGTGAGGTCAATTACCATACAACATCTGGACGTAATAAAGGTTGGTTCATTAACCCAGTTTAGTATTTTCAGCTTTTAACTTGAATCTCGCATGGTTTACGTCTAATGCTTTCGTAGGGTTAAGTTCAATGTCTTCAGATCGTGCGAACACATTATTCTTATGACATTTTGTTATTCTGTTGCTGTGGATTCTTGAACCCCCATGTGAATTGATACAAATATTATTGCAGACAGTAATATCACCGATTTTTATTGGTGATTCTTCTAATTGAATACAACTAGTGGTAAAATCCCTGTTGTCATTGCTCTTTATTTAAATATATACAATGTGCTTGTTGGTTTATTTACTTGTTCTATTTTAATATTATAATGAAATAGCCTTTTCATTAACTCTAAATTACCTAAGCTTGCTACTTGAATTGACGTAGCCTAGAAAAAAAATGGACCCGGCTCAATCGGCGAGTGGACGGGGTTATATCTACAACAAAAATTAAGGGAGGCCTGAAATAAAGAAAGAAAAATTACACACACACTCATTCATACTCAAAACACAACATATCAACAAAAGAAACCTATAATTAAACACAATATGTACACGCAATAAATAATTACACACTAACTCTAAAAAAAAATATCAACCAAAAGGACCAATCATTTTTTGTTTAAATGGTGAGCTGCCGGTTTTAGGTTACTCCCTAGATTGAGTTTCAACAAAAAAGAAATTAAGCGAAATTACCCTGCTAAAACCAACAGCTCGAAATCAGCATGGTAAATCTAAAAGTATATACATCTAATGGCAACAACATTTTCAAATGTGGCAGCAAGTCTTCAAATCATTTTCACTTTAATAAGTTGTACACTCTTAGTTACTTAAAGCAAATAGTAATGCATTTATATAGTGTCAATAAATCTCAAACTAATTCACTAATTGTCGTCTAACCGGATTAAATTTAGGAATGCATGAGCTTAAAAACACACTCTCGAAGTTACTCACGTCGGGGTTGAGTCACTAACTGGTCCACGGCAACGAGTAAGGAAGCCTACACCCAGAAAGCACACACTTCGCCTCCCATTACAGCAAGGGGCGACCATTCAACGTGGCTTTAAGGCCACCAGAAGAAGGTAGAGCAAGTACCAGTAAAAATTAATTTAATTTGGACGAAAAATACAATTTCTAAAAACCCTAAATATCACCACGTCGTATTGCGTGCGCGAAATTTCATAACGAAAAACGGAAACAACCAAACATTCCTACACGTGTTTCCGTTGTGTAGATTGGAAAGCAAATGAAATCAATTTTGTTCAACCAGTGACCAGAGTTCAAAGTAATATTTCTATTCAGAATTAACCTGGAAAAACACAGTTTATATTGGGATAATACGCAGTTTTAATTCGACGAATTGTTCCGACGGAAAACACATAAGAAGCACTTATCGGATACTTGGAACACGTTATCGACCACCTGAGTATAGCGTCAACTTTACGTTAAGGAATTCTGGGAAGTAAAATTTATTATTAATTAGCGGAAGTATTTACCAAGTAAAATATACAGGATATTTAATTTATCGAATAAAGTTTCGTTTTAGAAGCAAAGTGGATTTTAGTTGAACATTGTTAGCCAGCGTATTTCCTTTTAATTATGAATCGACGATTTTATTTAACTGTAGACATGGAATTTAGATAAACGGATAATTAATTAGCAAAGGACTTGAGTTGATAATTATTGTAAATAAAATAACCAATTATTGCCGAAAATGAAGGTAACAAGCTTCTATAAAACTTTAACAATGGTTTTTGACTAAAGCTCCTGAACTAGCTGAAATTAATACATGTTTTTCTATTCATGAATGTATTAATTAAAGCGCAAGTAATACAAAATTTTGAATCTTGCAGAATCTAAGGGTTCAAGCTAAGTAAGGATCTTATCATACATGATAACATGCGTACATAGCACCTGCTAATTTATTTCTTATCTTAAATAGGGTATACTATTTGGAAAATTGGCCTATTGCGGTTTTTTTCGTTGTCCTGTCTGAAAATGGAGCCCAAGAACTTTGGGCCAATAGACTTGTCCATTGCACCACATATTATTTTCTGCATTAAGAGAAACAAAAGTTACACCCGTAAATGATTTCTAATTAGTGTGCCTTGTTTTAAGTAACCTTATTTTTTATAAACTTTCACATACCTAATTAAAGAGAGAATTATATTTGTTACAGATTTCGTCAATATTTCAAAACTGCAATTTGTGGCTGGCAGAGGCTATTCAAAAGGAGTTCTAATCGAGATGGCACTGAAACGCCACCTATTATAGGAAGAAACACCCACTCTTACAGTAAATCCGGTGAGTGTTATATATAAATCTATTGAGAGATTATAACAAGAAAAATTGCTCACGATGAATTACCTACTGGAAACTGGAGAATGATTTTGACCTTCCGTAGTTTTTGTTGTGGGAGTTTTCCTTCCACTTGTTTTTGATTTTTAAAGTTATCCTAATATTATTATAATGTACTTGTAAAGGTGCTTATGGAGGTTATTGATGATAATATTAATCTTTTATGAGAAGTCTACAATGAGTTAAGCCCTCTTTTGATATCTGATTATAAGTGAACCGACAGTCAGGATTAATTAAAAGCTAAAAAGTACTTTCGTGAAGGATGTTCCTATTTTTATCTACAAATTCCTTTTAAAATTGCTTTCAGATTTTAAAACATTAAATTAAACAATTTTTTGATCTTTTTATTAAAGAAAATATAATTAGAAAGTAGCTTTAGGAATATGAGACCTTAATGGAAATTCACATCAACTCGTTGGTACGATATTCCATGCAAACAAGAAAGAAAGCAGCAAAGTAAGTAGGAAAAAATTGTCTATACCGAATACTGCAACAAAAACAGACAGAATGGTAGAATCGAACTCCAAAAGAATCGGAGTTCGGGCTAGCTCAAAAACGTCATAGAGTGGGGTGTGTAATATAGAAAGAAAAAATTGGAAACCTCAGTAAA
Organism: Platerodrilus igneus; assembly: GCA_036346225.1. Taxonomy (NCBI): domain Eukaryota; kingdom Metazoa; phylum Arthropoda; class Insecta; order Coleoptera; family Lycidae; genus Platerodrilus; species Platerodrilus igneus. Next base: position 299,888 of record JARFIW010001211.1, read on the forward strand.
AAGCTATATTACAATGTGTAAGTAAAACATACAGTCCTAAAAGAATATTTACAAATGTCAGAAACACATTTATGTAATCGTTCGTTACAACGTGATGTACACAAAGCTTTAATTTACATATAATATGGTATAAACTTAAGCATTTGAAACATCTAGAATAAAATCTTATTATCTAAATACAAGAATATTTACTTACAACATATTCCAGCCCTAAATATGTACAAGAAATAAATAACTAATACAGTAAGCTTCTATGTTTGTTGTCTTATAACACAGTAGTTGCGTTTGCATGTTAAATGCAGCACGACCTTGTACTAATCTTTGCTTGATATATTTTGCACTTTTTCCATCTTGAGTTATTTAGCTTGCTAGGTAGCAGAAATCTTTAACCTCGTTTCATATTTGTATTCTAGTTTTTTATTTATTTCTCCTCCTGTACGTACTAGTACTTTAGATTTATTTTTGTTAACTTTCATACCGTATCCCGCTGTTAGAACTGTTTCCATTTCATTAAGAGCAGCTTCTAACCCTTCCTTGCTAGATGCTAATACCGCTATATCATCTGCAAATCTAAACATATCAATTTTTTGTCCCTACATAATAGTTACAAATGTCTTCCTGCATTTGACAGCATTCATTACTTCTTCGATGTACAAACTAAAAATTAACGAGGATAGGGCACATCCTGCTCTCATCCCCTTCCTAATATCTATTGCTCTACGTTCCTGCTCTAATTCTATTACCGCTCTTGCTCTTTGTATAAGCTATGTACTATCTGTCTATCTCTAACTAATTCCAATCTTTTTCAGTGTTTTGAATATTTCTTCCATTTTACATCATCAAAAGCTTTTTCCAGATCTACAAACTCTATATAGACTCTTTCTCTTTTTCTAATGTTTTCTCCATTATCACCCTCAGAGCTAAAATTCCCATAAGAGCTAAAATGGCCTCCTGTGTTTCTTGTGTTTCCTAAACCCAAATTTATCTTCTTCTAGTACTTTTTAGCTTGTTTTTCCATCCGTTGTTATACAATTCTAGTTAATATTTTTGATACATGTGCAATCAAACTTATTGTTTGAAAATTTTCATATCTATCTGCGCCCCTCTTTTTTGATATAACGACTATGGTGTTACGTGTGAAATCTTTGGATATCTCGCCTATTTCATACATTTAAGTTACAAGTTGGAAGAGATATTCTGTTACTGCTTGTCCAGCGGCTTTTAGAGTTTCTACTTTCACCTTATCTTGACTCAATGCCTTACCATTTTTCAGACCCGTTTATGCTAATTCAAACTCATGTCTAATTATAGGATGTCCCAAGTCATCCTTTCCAATGTCCGATTCCTGTTATTGTGCTGCTAGTTCCTGTTCAGCATACATTCTTGCCATCTAACCATTTTCTATAATGATGTCTCCTCCTGCACCTCTTATATTTTTGCTATACTGTTAGTTTGTATGTTTCGTCTGTCTTTCCTATTTCCATTTTAGTCGGTACTTCTTTGCAATTTTCTTCAATTCATTCAAAAGGTTGTTGTATAACTAAATTTCAATAACAAGTTTAATTTTATAATGTAGCATTACTTTTTAAACATTAATAGTCTGGAGTAGCGCTATGAAAGACTTGATTTTTTATAACCGATCATCATTCATCATTAGGTCATGGAACTGGTTAAATGTGTATCCTCATTGTTTCTTCTTCTGAACTAACCTACACATTTCCCTGAAATTTGCACAGTCTGCATCTATCACTGTCTGCGTGCAAAAGTCTGATCTCGGTCTACCTGTACTTCTTTTTTCCTCTCTGCTTGCAATATATCCCGTACTATTTCCCAAAACTGCCGTAGAACGTATCCTACCCTTCCATTTCTCCTATTTTTTTTTGTTTTTCACAGATATCTGTATTCCCCTACTATTTATATAACTTGTTTGTTATTAACTTTGTCTGTCCATACTACCATCCTCATACATCTGAAGCACAACATTCCAGTAGGCTTATATCTTTTTCTGTCTGCTTTACTTACTGCCCCTATTTCATAGACTTACTGTGCTGTGCTCCACACATATGCTTTGAACAATTTTCTTCTTGTCTCTATGTTTGTTGTTTTTGAACATTACACTGTTCTTTCTTGTTAGATACACTTCGGTCACCTTGTATTGTTTTACAGTTATAGTCCTATTTCCCTGATATTCAGTGGTATGAGAAGGGGTGGCAGCTCCGTGGTGTAGTTGGTATGTGTGTGACTACTACGTCCCGGGTTCGAATCTCGACACGGTCCGCTTGAAAAATGTTAGCGAGCAGTTTTCACAAAAATGGAGATCCCGTGTGTGAGTGTTATCACGCACTTTAAAAATCCCTAACTTGCTGGGAACAGCAAGGGTTCAGCAAAATTCAAAATTTTTCAGGTAAGGAAAGCTTGCTTGCTGACCAATGTAGTACCTTCGGGTGGAGCATTGGAAAATCACATGTAGGATATGCGAAGAGGGGTAAGCAGCCTGTAGCTGCCAAGTTGCCCCAGCATTTAAATATTTGTCGAATTAACAGTTTTCCCAATATATCAGTTCACACAATTAACATTAGTTAAAAATATTTCACAACCAACACCTGTAGTTGTCTAAAATAATCATCAGATTTAAGTGCAATCATTTTTTTTCTACATTAGATTTTCCGTTTTGAAACTAGTTGGACGCGTACCTCCACTTATTTATGTTCTGAGCTAGACTACACAGTTCTCTGAAATTCCACAACAGCCTATATACAGCTCGGTTTCCCTTCTATTGTTTTCTAATTTTATGCCCTATTTCACTGATATTCAGTGGTATGTGAAGAGAGGCGTCGCCGTGGGTCAATGTAGTAAGCGTAAGACTACGGATCCCAAAGTCCTGGGTTCAAATACCGACACGGCCGACTGCTTGAAAAATGGCACGTGAGCATTTTTCACAAAAATTACGCCCTCGTTCGGATGAGAGGTTAAATGGAGGTCCCGTGTGTGAGTGTTGTCACGCACGTTAAAGATCCCTACCTTGCCTGGAACGGCAAGGGTTCGGCAAAATTCTAAATTTCCAGGCAACAAAAAACTCGCCTCCTGGCCAATGTAGTACCTTTGGGTGGAGCATTGGAAGTGTAAATGAACGGCTTTTAGAGTTTCTGCTTGCACCTTTTCTGTACCCGGCGCCTTACCATTTTTCAGACTCTTTAATGCTAATTCAAACTCGTCTCTAAGTATAGGATATTCCAAGTCATCATTTTCAATGTCTGATTCCTGTTCTAATGCAGTTAGTTCCTCTTCTGCATATAAATTCCCTATATATTCTTACCATCTACCCACTTTCTCTACGTTTTCTATAATGATGTTTCCTTGTGCGTCCCTTATATTTCTGCTATACGGTTTCATATCACTAAAATTCATTCTAATTAATTTGTATGCTTCGTCTGTCTTTCCTATTTCCATCTTCGTTTGTACCTCTTTGCACTTTCCTGCATTTTCGAATAATTTCCCATTTTATGGCTTTGTATCTCTTTTTTCCTGTTTCGTATGATTTATTTTTGTATTTTTGTCTTTCTTCTATTAAATTCAGGATATCCTTTGTTTTAGGGGTTTCTTATTTTGTTTTTGTGTATACCCCAGAATATCTCTGGTTGCCATGTCTAGGATGGATTTAATGTTATTCCATTCTGTTTCTAATTCCTTAGTATCAGATATTTTCCCGATATCATTCAGCAATTCATTTGACTTTTTTTCGAATCTTTCTTGAATATCTTTTATCTTTTAGTTTCTTTAAGTCCAAGTGCCTTTTTCCGTTCCTTTTTTTCAGATTTTTAAATTTAAATGCGGGCTTCATAATTACGATGTTGTGGTCAGTGTCGATATCTGCTTCTGGGTAGCTTCTATAGTCTTTTACTTCATTCCTAAACCATTGTCTAACAAGAATGTAATCTATTTGATATCTTCCTATATCTCCTGGCATATTCCACGTATATCGTCTTCTAGCATGATGTTGAAAAAATGTGTTTGTAATGATTAAATTGTTCTTGTTGCAAAATTCTACCAGCCTATTTCCCCTGTCGTTTCTCGTGCCTAAACCAAATAAACCTACTACCGCTCCTTCCCTGCCCTCACCTACCACGGCATTAAAATCCCCCGTAATTATTAAATTTTTATGTCCTTTTACGTATCTTAATATGTTTTCGATATCTTTGTAGATGGCTTCCACCTCTTCGTCACTAGAGGTGGGCATGTATACTTGTATTATTACTGTGTTTACCGGTTTAGATTCTAATCTAACCATGAGTACTCTTCCGTTCTTTTGTAAGTAATTTTTTACACAGTATCCTATCTTTTTCCGCATAACTGTCCCCACACCCAAATTTCCCTCCTCTGCTCCTGTATGAATTACGCCGAAGTCTTCACTCCAAAAATCCTCCGCCTCTGGCCACCGAACTTCGCTGATCCCTACTATGTCTAGTGATAACCTATTCATTTCGATTTTTAGGTTCTCTAGCTTACCTACTTGCTTCATACTTCTAACATTCCACGCTCCGACTCGCAGAATGTTCCCGACTCTTATTTTTAACTTTCTGATCGCATCCTCCAAAGTAGTCCCCTCCCGGAGATCCGAATGGGGGACTATTTTAACTCCGGAATTTTTTACCCCAGAGAATGCCATCATGTTTGTAACAACTTAAGTACGCTGTGTACTTGGTAGATAATGTGGTGGTTTTCCGTTGCCTTCCACATCGCGGTAGTGTGTCTTAGACTGCCATACCAACCCCTATGGTCTCTGCCAATCTAAGTACCGAAAGAGTCGCTGCTCTCTTTCGGTGACTTGTCTTAGTCTGGTTCCTCACTAACGACCCTACTACTTTGGTTGGACCTGTATTTTGGCTCTTTAGCTCATTAGAACACACAAGCCATTTTACCTGTTCTAGTAATTTAGAACTTCGGCAAGGTGCAGGTCCATCGAAATGGAATGTATTTAATTAATAAAATTTTAAAGATGAATCATGCAGACTTATTTCGTTTCGATTGTATACCAAATTCGTATAAAACACCAAGATTATTTTTGTTTTCTATTTTGTCACCTATAATATGTATTAAAAAATACAATATTATTTTTGTTGAAAAAAATTAAACAATTATGCAGCACTTTGTCAGGTAAAGATATACATGTGCGTGGTAGAGTGAACATAATGTTATACACCGCTCCGTTATCTAGTAAACCTATTATTGAGAATAAGTTATATTATTTTTATTAAACAACAGTTGTTAATTTAATTTTGGTTATCTTATCAATTAGTACTTGCAAGATGCCATTCACGGGAGAACAGGTAAAGATATTGTAGCAATAATTAAGCAATCCATTAGTGATCTAATAAATGATGGAAAAATTTCTCGCTCAAATGACTGATAAGGTCACAACGAAAATTCCTGAATCAATTAATAGGAAGTTTCAGGAACATGAAAAACTTGTTAGCGTACTACATTATAATTTGAATAAGGGGCCGCTATACTTGCGGCCACGTCCCCAATGCTCCACCCGGAGGTACTACATTGGGTTTAGACGAGAAAATAACCGTGCTTCTTATTAATCCTAACTTCATAATTAATCCACCCTAAATAAAAATCTAAATAAAAATCTAACAAACCTAAAATCTAACAAACCTAACAAATCTAACAATCTAACAAACTTAAAAATCTGACAAACTGAAACAAAAACTAAGAACAAAAACTAAAAATAGGGTTTAAATAATGGTATCCCTAGCGCTGACCTTGGAGTGTACCCGATCAACAAGACACAATCAAAAATGAGAGGGGGAGGGATCCGTAATACCGGATAGCAGACGACGGCTCTGCTTACCAGTGCGACCTGAAGGGTCGTCTTAAAACTATCCAAATCTAGCTAACTAATTTAAATCCATCCCTAGCTTTCCCTATCATTCCCTAACTGATTTATATTATGATTACAATCTTCACAATTCTACTCTTCCTTCCCAAATATATACTGCAACCAAAATGGCGACAGAACGTCAAACAAAACAAATATGCCACAAAATACTACAATACATGCTAATAAATATAAAGTGTAAATATAAAATATAAATAAATATAATTATATAAATATATAAATAAATGTCTAATAAGCGTTCAGCATATAGCAGTGCATAAAATAGCAAAAGCATCACCCTATTTATCAGGTGCACTCGCACAAGCATCATGTCGGCTAGCGCCATTATACACAAAACGTGATTGCTAAATTATTTCAAAAACTACTAGTTAATGTAAATCAATGCTTGTGCGAGTACAGCCGCCACAATTTAAGTCTTACCTCGATAATAAAATTCTCCAGCATTCAAAGATCTGGTCGTCTGCCTACATCTAACTGTAATTTACTTCTAAGGGGAAGATGGGATGCACTGCTAAAGTCCAGGTGGGTATGCACTAAATGTTCTGGGGAGGGATCACAATCACTATCACTATCACTTCACTTTCAAGTCCTGTGGGGGATGCGCGGTTTCACTCTATTTTATTAACTTTGTTTATTTTATTGATTTAATTTAATGAGGGTTTCTGATTTATTTGTTATTGTTTATTTGTTATTATTTATTCCCGATTTCAAGATTTTCCACGCATAATTATGAAGATAGGCAGTGATTGTATTAATGGTGCGGGGGTTTCTCGTGCATATTGGACATTTGGGTATAATTATCATGTTATTTTTGTTTTTATTTTTTTTTAATATTAGGTTTTGGTTATATCTATGCTCGTATCCTTACTCACGCCAAGTCAATCTAAATTTTTTTTTAATTCTCCCACCAACCCCACCAAATGTTACACGTGGTTGTCATTGTCTAATCTCGCGACCCTTCCCGCGAATTCTTTTAAGGCTGTCCAGAACGCCTTCTGGTTAACCACTTCCCCGACTTCCTCTAGGCTCTTTGGCCATGCCAGACCTAGAATAGCTAGTTTGCTATCAGTCAACCCTCGATTTGCCGCTTCAAGCGGGCAGTCGAATAGCATGTGCTCTGGGCTTTCCGCGCCCTCACCGCATTCACAGCGGTCGCTGTTGGTTAGACCGAACCTTTGTAAATACGCCTTCAAGGCGCCGTGCCCTGTTATCAACTGAACCATTTTATGATCGAGCTTAACCTCGATCCTACCTCTAGCTTCTAAGCTCGGTATGAATTTGTGGGTCAACCTGCCCGTGGCAGCGTTGTTCCACCTCTCTTCCCATTGTCGAATTGATTTTTCATGCAGCTTTCTTTTAATTAAAGACCTCGGTATCGACGAATGTGATATCCGAAAGTCTCCCGTCGCGGCCTCTTTAGCTAATCCGTCAGCCCTATCGTTTCCTACGTTACCATTGTGCGACCTGACCCAACAGAACTTAAACGTCGAAACTCGAGCGCCGTACGCGCTATCCTCCAGACGTCCGCTTGGAGGTCTGTCGAGGTGTTCATGTTAGTTAATGCCGTCAGCGCTGATTTACTGTCGCTGATTATATAATACTCGTCTCTGCCCGTGTGATTTATTACGTAATCGATAGCCTCTCGTATGGCTACCAATTCGCACTGGAAGATAGTGCTCCAGTTCGCGAGTTTGGTTTGAAACCGAAACACCTCCCTTTCCTGCTTAAACACGACAAACGCCGCGCCTGCTTGTCCATCGTCCATACGTGAACCGTCCGTATAAATTTTAATACCCATCGCGTCCTCATCACCTTCGACAAACTCGATTCCTCTAATATCAGCCGGGTGCCCCAACTCAGATACAACGATCTTTTTTGCAATTTCCCTATTACCAAGATTAAGATCTTCGATAATTTCGCGCCCTTTTCCTATATTTATTAATCGCCTATTGTTTATTATTTTTGTTATACGTTGTTTACTTTTTTTGTTAATAAGTTTATCATCAAATTTAAGTTCCATTAAATATTATTGGCAACGCCGCTCAACTGCTTGTAACGGCCTGCCTTACTATTGCATTCATTCGGGTTTGAGTTCTAGAATAGTAAACAGCACTCTCATGTATTTTAACAGAAAATAAATTTCAATCAGTTCTATTCAATGTCTATTTACTAATTACAGTCCACATCAATTCTATATTCAACATAAAAATTGATCCTTCGAGCCGGATGTGCATTAGCGGCAATTTCAATTAAATTGCAGTCTTCTAGTTCAAGATACAATTATTTCAATATTCGAAAATGCGTGTTCCTACAAGTGAATAAGCGAGGGTAGAAAATAGTCCAGCAGAATTCTAAGCAACATTAAGCAATATTCAACTCTATTGAGTGAAGTGGACCATTGTACAAATGATATGTTGGATGCAGGTAACCTAACGCCAAGACTAAGCTGCAAACCAATCCGTTCTGAGTCATGCTATTCATGGTGAAATGTAGCGAAAATATAATGGGTAGCTGGATGTTAAATGTTCGTTCCTTATTTTTTAATATGTACTTACCTAATTTCTATTATTTCACTATCATAAACCATTACAAATCCTATAAAAAGTAAACCTACCGACAATTGCAAGTAGAGGTAGATTTATTTTACAATTTTACATTCAATTTATGTTATTCTATTAGCAATTATGACGCTGAAACAATTAATAAGGAATAGACATTCTCTTATACAGCGCTTGGACAATTTAAAGATATTTTTAAACACTTTGGATACCGATAATCCGAGTGTAGCAGATGTTGAGTTTAGGGTCGAAAATCATAATACGATCTTTGATGAGTTTGATTCTTTACAGAAAGAAATTGAAGAAAAATGTACTGATGAGACTCTTGATGCTCATTGTAAAGTAAGGCGGGAATTTGAAAGCGATTTTTTTTAACTCTCGGAGCTTTAAAAAATTATATTCGAACAAATACAGTTGAACGTGAAAACAATACTGTTCAAAATAATAATTCAATAAGTGCAAGTGCAAACAATTTTCAAGGTAATCTTTTACCAAAAATTCGATTAGAACCATTCAAAGGCGATTATGAAAATTGGCTCAATTTTAAAACCAATTATTTAGCTATAGTACACAATAATCCAGATATTAGTAAAGCAAACAAGTACAACCTCTTGCGAACCTCGTTGGTAAGTTACGCCAAACAAATTATAGAGGGGATTGATTTTGTAGAAGATCAATATGAAACCGCGTGGGAAACTTTATGCACTCGGTTCGATAAAAAACGCATTTTAGCCAATAATCACTTAAAGGCCATTTTTCAAACAGATTCCATTCACAAGGAATCAGCACAAGCATATCGAAAATTACTCGATGAAACTGCTACACATTTGGCAGCATTAAAAAACTTAAAATTAAACGCTAAAGAAAGCTCGGACATCTACCTTGTATATTTAATTACGTCAAAATTAGATCCCAATTTGCAAAAAAAGTGGGAAGAATTTCAGCCTTCAACTGAATTACCCACATTAGAAGAATTGTTTGACTTTCTAAATAAAAAATCAGATGCGCTAGAAAATTGGCAACAAAATCAATCAAAATCACACCAATCGCGTGATACGGGCAATTTGTATCACAATAACTATAAAAGATTTAATAAAAAATCTTCGGTTAAGTGCAATCTTGCAGTAAATGCAATAAAATGCAATTTGTGTCAAGGAGAACACACTATATATGTCTGTAGTAGCTTCTTACAACTCTCCCAGCAGATAGAATACAAAAGTAAAACATTTAAAGCTCTGTGTTAATTGTCTTAGAACTGGTCATAATAAAGAACAGGGTCGATTAGGTCATTGTAAAAAATGCTCCAAAAGATACAGCACACTATTGCATAATGATGCGTTAGATAATAATCATGCAACTGATTCGCAGTCTAATACTGAAACAAATCTATTGGTTAAAAACAAAGTTTGTGCCACACAAGTGCTTCTCTCCACAGTAACATTTCAAATTAAAGACAGTCACAATCAATTACATACTGGGAGAGCAATTTTAGACAGTGGTGCGCAATCGAATTTAATTACACAAGATTTTTGTGAGAAACTTAACATGCCATTAACCAAAACCTATATTCCCATTATAGGTATAAACCAAGCTGAGTCAATTATTAATAAAAAATGTTCAGTCAAGATATTTTCAAATACTAATCAATTTTCAGCAACAATTAATTGTTTAGTTGTACCTACTATAAGTACAAAAATGCCTTCACAATTTTTAAATTACTCTTCATGAAACATTCCCGAAGATATAAAATTAGCAGATCCGTATTTTCATGAGCCTGGAAATATTAACATGCTAATTGGAGCTGGTGAATTTTGGTCGCTATTATCCCAAGGTCAAATTAGGTAAGGTAAAAATTTGCCAGCACTTCAAAATACAAAACTTGGTTGGGTGGTAACAGGTTTAGCCCCTATTTATAAAGCTAACAATAACCCTTCCGCTGTACTCAATTTTACAGCCACATGCTGTTCTGAAGACGAACAACTCAAAAAATTCTGGGAACTGGAAGAAATATCTAATACAAAGTTTATGTCACAAGATGATTTAGAATGCGAACAGTTATTTCAAAAGAATACAACTAGAGCTTCCAATGGTCAATTTGTAGTTAAGTTGCCCTTAAAATTTACCCCAGATTTATTAAAAGATTCCTATTACAATGCCGTTAAGAGATTTCATTCTATAGAAAAACGGTTAATGTTAAAATCAGATCTAAGCACATCATATAAGCAATTTATAACGAAGTATCGTGAATTAGGCCATCTGCAAGATATAACTAATACTCATCATGTAGATTCACCAAGTTATTACCTACCACATCACAGTGTTTACAAGGAATCCAGTATAACGACACAACTTCGCGTTGTTTTTGACGGAAGTTGTAAAAGTACGAGTGGATGGTCTCTAAACGATTTACAATATACGGGACCTAAAATTCAAAACAATATATTTGATATTCTGATCCGATTTCGACAATATACTTATGCGGTATCGGCAGATATAAGCAAAATGTATCGGCAGATATTAATGCACCCAGATCATCAACCTTTACAACGTATTGTTTGGAGAGATACTCCATATCAAAATCTATCTATTTTTCAACTTAAAACTGTTACCTATGGCACTGCTGCCGCCCCATATTTAGCTATTCGATGTCTAAACAAGTTGGCAGAAGAAAATTTAGAAAAATTTCCATTAGCATCAAAAACTATTAAGGGTGATTTCTATGTCGACGATCTACTAACGGGATCGGATGATCTAAAATCATTAGAAATTGTATGTCATCAAATTTCAACTGTACTCAATTCTGGTCATTTTCAACTTAGAAAATGGGATTTTCTTGATAAAATTCCTAATAAAAATATTTCCAATTCAGTTCTTAATTTAGGGAAAACAGAATCTTCAAAAACACTTGGCATTCAATGGCTCAGCCAACCCGATTTGTTAACTTTTATTATTACACCATTTATCATTATATCTGAGGATGTAACAAAAAGATCAATTTTATCACACATATCAAAGATCTATGATCCATTAGGTCTTCTCAGCCCAACAATTATTATTTCCAAACTACTTATCCAGCAATTATGGACCCGAAACTTAGGCTGGGATGAACCCGTTTCTGGTGACCTGTTGGAAACCTGGAATGAATTTGTGTTACAATTGCGTCTTCTGAATGATCTAAAAATTCCAAGAAATGTTATTCCACAGCATTTCAAGCTAATTGAACTGCACTGCTTTTCAGATGCATCTCAGACCGCATACGCTACGTGTATATATGCACGCAGCTTCAATTTCGATAGAAACACATTTAATTCTTATCTTCTATGTTCAAAATCAAAGGTTGCCCCAGTAAAACCTACCACAATTCCGAGGTTAGAACTGTGCGCTGCTCTCTTGGGAGCCGAGTTATCAGATCAAGTAAATAAGATTTTGCATGAATCAATTCCTATTATATATTGGAGCGATTCACAAATTGTGATCGCTTGGCTTAAGTTGGAGCCCGCAAAGTTTCAACAATTTGTTGCCAATAGAATTTCTAAGATACAAGACCTTACAAATATACAAAATTGGAAGTATGTTCCAAGTAAGGCTAACCCTGCAGATCTAGCTTCAAGAGGTCTTCAACCTGTAGGTCTTATAAATTCGCAATTATGGTGGCATGGCGCAGAGTTTTTAAGCCATCCTTTAAACTGTCAATCTTCCCTTGTTTCGTTGCCAACTAACAAATTACCTGAACTAAAAGTTCAACCTAACAATATACTCGTACTTCAAGAAAAGAAACCAATTTTGGAACAATCGTTCTTCTTTACAAGATATTCTAATTTTAGTAGATTGTTAAGAGTTACTGCATATATTTGTAGATTCATTACAAATCTTAAACAGAAGATAAAAAGTAAATCAATTAATCTAGAACCTCTTAGCGCACATGAAATTAACCAATCACGATTAAAGTTAATTAAACTTGCCCAATCTGAATTGTTTGAATCAGAAATAAAATTGCTCAAATCCAAAAAGGAGTTACCAAAAAACCATAAATTATCTCTTCAGCCATTTATCGACGCCAACGATATTCTTAGAGTTGGAGGAAGACTACGTTTTACTTCACTTGACTATAATGTAAAGCATCCTATTTTACTATCCTCCAAACATATTATTTCTAAATTAATTTTGATTCAAAAACATCAATCTCTATTACACGTTGGGCCACAGTCCTTATTAGCGGCTGTGAGGCAATTTTAATGGATAATAGGTGCACGAAACTTAGCCAGGCAAGTAATTAAGGAATGCATGTCGTGTTTTAAAGTTAAACCTAAATTTTGCATCGCGCCTATGTCAAATCTTCCCGATTCGCGTGTTAAACAATCATTTCCATTTCAACATACTGGTATTGATTATGCTGGTCCCTTTTTTATAGCCGATCGCAAAGGGAGGGGGCGTCAAACAACAAAGGCCTATATTTGTGTTTTCATTTGTTTTGCTACAAAATCAATTCACCTAGAACTAGTCAATAATTTGACTAGTGAATGTTTTATATCATGCTTACGGCGGTTTACTTCACGACGAGGTGTTCCAACACACATATATTCCGACAATGGATCAACTTTTGTGGGAGCGTACAATGAACTAAAGAAGTTAGGTCAATTTCTATATAAAAACCAAAACTCTCTGTTAACTTTTGCTGCCAATACAGGTTTTGTATGGCACTTTATTCCCCCATATAGCCCTAACTTTGGTGGTTTATGGGAGGCCTCTGTAAAGAGCATGAAATTTCATCTAAAACGAGTATTAAAAGATAGTGTTACCACCTATGAAGAATTCAATACCCTATTAATCCAGATTGAAGGAGTACTTAACTCGCGACCTCTATTTGCAATGTCAAATGACCCATCTGATTTGATCCCTTTAACACCATCCCACTTTCTCCTAGGTCGTTCCCTTACTTCACCTCCAGACCTCGATGTTTGTGATGTAGTACCCAATCCATTGACGAGATTACAATTCATACAACAATTACAACAACAATTTTGGAATAGGTTTTCCAAAGAATATGTGACTCAATTACATAAGCAATATAAATGGAAAGAAAATGCTACGCTTATTGAACAGGGTAGTCTTGTTTTAATAAAAAACACAAGCTTGCCCTCCTTTCGGTGGAATCTTGGACGAATTGTGAAGCTTTTTCCCGGAAAAGATGGTGTTTCAAGAGTAGCCGAAATAAACACTCAACAAGGTTGCATAAAACGTTCCATTAGAGACTTGTGCTTACTTCCAAGTAGTGAATCAGTGACTTACATGTAGCAATATTTTCTTGTTTCAATTTTTTTTTAATGTACCCTTCAAGGTGGGGGCTATGTTTATTATTTTTGTTATACGTTGTTTACTTTTTTTGTTAATAAGTTTATCATCAAATTTAAGTTCAATTAAATATTATTGGCAACGCCGCTCAACTGCTTGTAACGGCCTGCCTTACTATTGCATTCATTCGGGTTTGAGTTCTAGAATAGTAAACAGCACTCTCATGTATTTTAACAGAAAATAAATTTCAATCAGTTCTATTCAATGTCTATTTACTAATTACAGTCCACATCAATTCTATATTCAACACCTATCTCTAATCTCCCTAACGTCATATTCGATAGGGAGAGTCCTGCTGATCACTAGGACCGCCTCCGTGGAGGTGGTCCTGTACGCCCTCGCGGCTTTTACCGCGGTTATGCGTTGTACGCTCGTCAATTGACGCACCTCCCTGACTTTACAACCTTCTGCCCATACAGAAGCTGCGTACAGCATTGCCGGCTCAATTGCTCCGGTATAAACCGTCCTCAGCGATTCGCCCCTGAAACCCCACTTTATTTTAGCCGCCGCCATCATTTTATTTGATATTTCGCGGCCCTTACTTTTTACGTATTGTAAGTGCGCTTTCCAATTTAATTTATCGTCGATCTTGACGCCGAGGTAGGTAATACAATCTTTAAACGGGATTTTCTCCCCTCCTAGCTCTAGCCTAGGAGCTCTCTGTCCTGGTTTCGTGCCGAAATAAAGCGCCTCTGACTTCGCCATGTTAAATTTTAATTTTACCGCCTGCGACCATTCGTGTAATTTATTAAGCGCCTCGTTCGGTTTTGTGCGCATATCCATTAACAATGTCGATCTTACAATTAAAAGCGTGTCATCCGAAAACCCAACGATTGAGCATCCTGCGGGCAACTTGACCCTAAAGATGCTCTCATACAACAACTTCCAAAATGTGGGACCAGAACATGACCTCTGCGGGCATACTCTTTCCACCTCACGCGACAGAACTTCACCCGGAATTTCAACCTGTGCCAATTGCCCCGAGAAATAACTCTTGACCAAAGACATCAAGTTTCGCGGACAACCCCTACGGTCTAACTCGCAAACGATTAATGGCCACCAGGCAGCATCAAATTCTCCTGAAATGTCCAAAGCAACAACGACACAGTACTCTTTGGCATCTCTCGCCTGCTTTATTTCCCCGACAACAAACTCTAACGCGTCGATAGTCGGCTTGCCCTCCACGAAACCAAACTGTCGGTTATTAAAACCGCCGCTGTCTCGCACTAGGTGCTCAACACGCGTAGTCATAACGCGATCTCAAACTTTCCCCAGCACCGGTAGCCAGCTAATTGGACGATAGCTGCCCGGATCTGACGCATCCGCCTTTTTAGGTTTGGGTATAAATTTCACGTTCTGGATTTTCCAGCAACGCGGAAAAACGCCCCTTTCTAAACAAAGATTAAACAACCCGACAAAGACACACGGGGCTAACAGGCACGCCTCCAGAGCTGCGTCTGAAGTGATTCCATCATGTCCCGGTGCCTTCTTAGGGTTCATCCTCCTAAGAGCCCTGACGACCTCGTGAACTAGGATTGCCTTATCGGCACCTGTTCCTTGCGCCTTTGCAGCTTCCCGACGTACTAAATCGTGCGACCCTTCATCCCCATCGGGATTATCCAATGGGAAAAATTTCTCTTGTAAATATTCCGCCGTGGTTTTAAAACCTTCCGTGTTTTCGCCATTTGTTTTCTTTATATTACTGAGCGCGATTTTTAGTTGTTTTCCTTTAATTACGCGATATACGGTTCCCCAGGGTGATTTCTCTGAGTTTCGCGTGCAGAATTCTTTAAATTTATTCATTCGCGTTTCTTCTATTAATATTTTATATTCGCGGTAACTTTGATTATATTCTATTCTCCGTTGTTCTTTTATATCTCCCGAGGCGCGTTGATAGCGGCGCCTTAGGTTACGCGTTTCTGCCCGCTTGGTGGTTAGTTCCCGGGTCCACCAGGGTACGTTGTCTTTAAATGTTTTCTTTTTCGGCATGGAATACGACGACGCGTCTACCACCGCGTCGTTTAATTTTTTCGCGAGTGTTTCTACTTCGTCTGCCTCTCGGCAGTTAAACAGCTCATTTTCGAGCACAGGGATACTTTCGCCAAATTTTTGTTTAAATCGCTCCCAATTTGCTTTTTTATTACAGAACCGCGGAAATACAGTTAGCTGCTCGTTTGCACTTGTTTTGGTTTCAACGTCCCATGTTATTAATTTATGGTCAGAGAGCGTTTCCTCGTCCGACCTTAATATCCAATCACAAATCGTTTCTAACATTTCGTGCGAGACTGCAGTAATATCTATAAAACTGCTGCCTCTATGCCTCTCAAACGTAGGTAAATCATTAGTGTATATCACACTAAGATCACATACCGTAAAAAGATCAGCAACCTGCGAGCCTCTATCGTCTTCGATAGGGCTGCCCCATAGTGGCGACTTGGCATTAAAATTTCCCCCGATGATTAGATTTTTATTTCTGTCGATTTTACGAATAATATTATCTACTCGATTTATCAAGTCTTCGGTTTGGGGATTTTCCCGCCGGGAATCGACCGGCGGGAGGTACGCGCTTATTACGTAGAACGCATTTTCCCCTGATTTGATTTCGGCCGTCGTTACAAATTCGTTCGATAAATTATTTAATATAATTCCGGCACACGTTCCATTATTTATTATTATCCCGCTACGCGGTCGTTCACTATTCGCGTTTAAGACGGTAACCCCCCTTCCAAAACCTGTTATTTTGTGGCCATACAGGTGCGGTTCCTGTATAAGCCCGATGTCGATATTATTTTCGATGAATAACTTTACGAAGTTATTTGTTGTCCCTCTACCTTTCCCGAGATTTAGTTGCGCGAATTTAATCTTCTTGCTTCTTATGGACTTTGTTTTATCTTCACAGTCCAAAATCGATGTTTCGTGTGATTGCGTGCTTCAGACGTTGCATCGTGGGGCATCTACTCGACTTGGCATTGTGGCGCGTATCGACTTTCGCGCCACCGCCAGTTCTGTCGTTTGCCCTAGCGCAAACCACACAACAGGGGACTGCCTTCCGGCAATTCTTGAATTCATGACCGACCTCGGCACAGTTGCCGCACCACTGTACCTTCTCCCTGCATTCCATCGATCGATGGCCGTACTCGTAGCACCGGTAACACTGGGTCATCGAGAAGTGGTCCCGGGCCCATACTCTTCGCCACCTGAGGTTAATAGCATCAGCTAATATACGTCTTCGAAGTGTGGGGGTCACTTCAAAGACTACGTTGGCGAAGGGATGTTTATGGCTCTTTCCGCCAAACCTGAACTTCTCTCTCAGGTGGTCTTCTAGCTTCAAATCGCCGAAACGGGGATTCTGGCTCGCAATCAACCGCACGAGCTCTTCAGCCTTCATCCCCGCTTCGACCCCCGGAAGAACGACCCGTGGACGTTTCTTCTCGATGGTCTTCGCCACGAGTTCTTTGCAGTTACCGCCGACCTTCAACTGCAGCTTCTTGCCGTCGTCGCGACCTGCGCACTCCACAACGACACCGCCCCGGCGCGTCCTACGAGCTCCGACAACAACAAACCCATCTCGAGCGGGATCGACCTTCTGCTTCAGGGTCGTCATCACGTCGTCCTTCTGGCCTGGCCTGGCGTCGACCCTGACAGCAAACGTAGGGGCAGATCCTGAAGCTGCAGCGGCGTAGGAGACCTTGCCCTGCACCGACGCACCCTGACTAGGCCTCCTGAAACGACAGAATTCACCGCCGGACTTCCCCCAACAACACTTGCTCTCCCTGAACCATCTAAACCAAGACGCAGCGCCCTAACCATACCTATCAGTTGGTTCGTCACGTCGCGGATATCATCCACGGCGTGCCGAACCATCTTCCTATCCTCCACGACGATAGTGGCGGAGGTCGTCGGCACCTTCCCATAGACGGCAGCGTGCGCCTTCCTCACCCTAAACTTCAAGAGTTCCAGCTCATCGAGGTCGCTAGCATCAACGCTGCCGTTGCTGCTAGTTGACATCGTGCGCTGGGCTCTCGAAGTAGAGGGCAATTCTGGCGCCGCAACCACTACGGGAGGCCCCGACTCCCCCGACACGACCGCCGCAGACGCAGGTTCCTTCCCTACCTCCTGTACCTCCTTCTGAGTTTCTAAAAAGACGTCCTTTAGCACTACCTTAAGCTGTTCCCCCCAACAGCGCCCTCCGCCGCCGACCTAGCAGACTCCGACCGATCGCCTCTCTTCCTCCTGGGCAGCGGCTCCTCATCGCGGTGGACCACCATGCTGACAAAACTAGCAATAAAAATGACACCTAAAACGCAGCTCAAAAACGTCCTAACCGTTACGACGCTAGAAGAGCGCAAAACGTTGGTCCAATAAAAATGTTTTTGTTTAAAGGTGAACCGCAAGCAACCTTGTATTTATTTAAACTTCAAACCGCCCAATTAAATATCAAATTTTAACAAATATACAACAATCACCAAGCGTCAAAATAACAACTAGAACCAAATAAATTCCCTAACGCAATAAAAATATCTCGATTTAAATGTACCGTAAAGAACACTATTATTTATTTTAAATTTTTTAAACCGCCACATCAAATCTAAATAAACTAATTACTTCAAAATATCAAATTTATAAATAACAACACTTTATTTTTAAATGTGTAATTAACAAAATAAGGTCGAGCGCAATCGGAATGCGGTTACCGGAAACGACCTTTCACTTAATCACTTGGTAACTAGCACAACCTGTAACTGTTACACCGCTTAATTACACCAAAATCGATTTTAAAAGAACTTTTAAGTACGCGTGTACTTAAATTACGGAAAATATATATTAAAATTGTTTTAAAATTTACAGTTTTTGAGTTATTTATTTGATTTAAAAGGGGCTAGATTTTTGTTTTTAGGTTATTATTTGATTATACGCGCACTATAAAAAAATTCACACACTTTTAATTCCTTTTACCCGGCTTTTTAACTCGATTTACGCGGTTTTTATTTTAAATTTATTATTAAAAACTAAGTTATTTCGAAATTATTTTTGAGTATTAGTTTAGTAGATTTTTGCTTTATTAACCCGAAATTTAGTGAGTTTATTTTAAAACGCGGATTTGGTTTAAATTACAAAGAAAAAGCAATTTATTTAGTATTTATTCAATTTTAATTATGTTTTATAAAATTTTTATTTTGCTGCCCTGTATTTAAAATTTAAAGCCACACAATTTTAAAAATAAAACACAATAAAAAGCAAAGCTTCAAATAAAATAATATAACAAATTAATATAAACCCTAGATAAACACTTACTTCTTATTGCTGAAGCGGGAGCTCTGCAAAAACACGTCCGCTAGCTTCAAGCGGCAACTAGAAAGTCAGATTACTGTACTACAACAAGAAAACATCGCTTTAAAAGAAAAAGTAGACGACCTGGAAAGTTATAGCCGTAGAAATTGTGTTAGCATCTTTTGAATTACGGAGAAAAACATGAAGTTGTGGAAAATGTGGTGTTGCAGTTGTTTAATGATAAAATGGGTATGCATATGTTGGCGGTGGAGATTGAGCGATGTCATCGTTTAGGAAGGATAGAACCTGGATAAAAACGTAGCATAATAATCAAATTTTTAAGCTACAAAAGTAAACAAACGGTTTTTAATAATAAAAACTGCTAATAGGTACTGAAATTTTCATCACTGAGGATCTATTCAAACCCAGGTATATGTTGTTTAAGGAAGTCCAGAAAAAACTAAGTAGGAATAAAGTTTGGACTTATGATGGTAGAATATATACATTCAAAGAAAACAAAAGATTCTGTATTGCTAGCCATCTGGATTTATAATGTTATTGTCGTAATCTAACGAAGATTGTGCAGTTAATGGATTCTTGAATATGTATGTTTGATTTAATTTTCAAAGTTATTATGTTAAATCTGTGAAACCTATTACAATTTAAATTATATCTTGTACATAGGTATGATGGTTAGTTACTAACTTATAGTGAATTTTTCCATCCAAATTTGTTTATTTAAGGTTTATCTTCTTTCTCCCAAAATTAGTCCAAATATTATACAATAGTTTAGGTGCAGGTGTTATAACGAATTACTTATCCTTTTTCTTTTTAAAAATATACATTTATAAAGTATCTAACTTAATTACACAGTTACAGATGCAAAATTTTAGCATAGCGCACCTTAATATTAGATCACTGTTACTACATTTTAATGAGTTTAGAGATTGTGTATTATTTAATAATTATGATATAGTAAGTGTATCAGAAACTTGGTTGAATGACTGTATAGCTTCAGATACAATATCAAGTGATGGCTACTCACTTATAAGGAGGGACATAATTAAACGGGGAGATGGTTTAGCAATTTATGTGAAATCTTATATTAGTTATGTAATATGGTCTTCAAGTGCAGATATTGAGCAGCTCTGGATTAAATTTAAACTAAACCAACAGGCAATTGCTTTTAGCACTATGTATAACCCACACTTAACTTATACAAACACTTCTTCGATAGCCTTGAAAATTTGATTATAGACATCAGCCTGCAAGTTGACTCTTTTTACTGCATACGTGATACTAATGTTGATTTGCTTCGTATAGATACAGTTGAAGCCAAATATGTTTGTAGGGCCTTAGAAACTTTTGGGTTAAAACAAATTATAAATCAACCTACTAGATATACGGATAAGAGCTTAACCTTAATAGATTATATTCTATATAGTAAGCCTGAACAAGTTATTCCAGCTGGAGTTATACCTTTTTTTTTTAAAACATAAAACATATAAAGATATTAAAAATTTTATTTATTCTAATTTTAAGCGGCACTTACAATTGTTACGTGCAGTGATGTAGCCTACAAAAAAAACAAAAAAAAAACGTATGACCGGGCTCAATCGGCGAGTGGGCAGGGTAGAATACCTACACATATACCAAAGTAAAGATAAACCTGAAATAAATAAAGAAAAATTACACACACTCATTCATACTAAAAACACAACATATCAACAAAAGAAACCTATAATTAAACACAGTATGTACACGCAATAAATAATTACACACTAAATCTAAAAAAAATATCAACCAAAAGAACAAATCATCATTTCTTTTTAAATGGTGAGTATCTGGTTTTAGGTTACTCCCTAGATTGAGTTTCAACAAAAAAAGAAATTAAGGGAAATTACCCCTCTAAAACCAACAGCTCTAAATCAGCATGGTAAATCTAAAACTAAGTATATACATCTAATGGCCACAACATTTTCAAACGTGCCAGCAAGACTTCAAATCATTTTCACTTTTATAAGTTGTACACTTTTAGTTATTTAAAGCAAATAGTAATGCATTCATATAGTGTCAATAAATCTCAAACTAGTTCTCTAATTGTTGTCTAAACGGATTAAATTTAGGAATGCAAGAGCTTAATCCGAAAATCCCAACCCATATGGTCGCAATCGTAAATGATGGAGAAAGAAAACACACCCTCGAAGTTGCTGACGTCGGGGTTAAGTCACTAGCTGGTCCACAGCAATGAGTAGGTGGGCCTACTCCTAGAAAGAACGCACTTGGACTCCAATTACAGCAAGGGATGACCATTTATCGTGGCTTTAAGGCCACCGGAAGAAGCTAGAGCAATTATCAATAAAAATTAATTTAATTTTAACGAAAAATACACTTTTCTAAAAACCCTAAATACTTACCGCCGTACTGTGTGGAAAATTTTTCATAACGAAAAACGGAAACAATCAAACATTTCTATATGTGTCCCGGTTGTGTAGATTGGAAAGCAAATAAAATCAATTTTGTTCAGCCAGTGACCAGAGTTCAAAGTAATATTTCTATTCAGAATTAACCTGGAAAAACACAGTTTATATTGGGATAATACGCAGCTTTAATTCGATGAATTCTTCCGCCGGAAAACACATACAAAACAATTATCGAATAGTTGGAATACGTTATCGACTATCTGAGTATAGCGTAAACTTTACGTTAGGGAATTCTGGGAAGTAGAATTTATTCTTAATTAGCGGAAGTATTTACCAAGTAAAATATACAGGATATTTAATTTATCGAATAAAGTTTCGTTTTGGAAGCAAAGTGGATTTTAGTTGAAAATTATTAGCTAGCGTATTTCTTTTTAATTATTAATCGACGCTTTTATTTAACCGTGGACATGGAATTTAGATAAACGGATAATTAATTAGCAAAGGATTTGACTTGAAAATTACTGTACATAAAATAACCAATTATTGCCGAAAATGAACGTAACACAAATTACGACTTAAATAATATTAACAGCAAAGTTGAATTCCTAACTAATAATATACTGACTCTTAAATGTGCATGCCCCATTTGTGAAACGTAAAATTACCAGATGCTATTCACCGTGGCTTACTGTAAACCTTCGGCAGATGATGAAAATTCGAGATCTGGCACTTTCTCGGTTTAAAAAGATAAAAGGAAAAATTCATGGGACAATTACAAGCAGCTTAGAAATTTAGTGAATATTGCAATAAGGAAACAAAATATCTACTTGGAACAAAAGCTTACAAATGCTAGCAACAAATGTTTTTGGCCTGAAATAAAAAGAAACATATTTAATACTAGTAAATTGAAGAACTTACCTGATAATCTCAATGATGTTGAAGCAATAAATAATCATCTCTTAGATTCAATACCTATTATAAGCTCAAATAGTGAAGTTATTAAATATTATAATAACAACTTTCGTCCTAAAGTAACATCATTTTTTCATTTTCAAACCGTCACAGAGAATGACCTATTTTGCGTAATAGAAAGTATAAAGAGTACTTCAACAGGTTTTGATGGGATAAATATACTAACGATCAAACTCTGTATCCCCTTTCTTCTCCCATATATGATCCATGTTATAAACCAGTGTATTCTTAAATCAATTGTTCCGGAAAAATGGAAAATAGCTTACGTTACGCCTATACCAAAAAATTCCAGTCCCAAAACTTTGTCAGATTTAAGGCCAATAAGCATTCTTCCCACGTTTTCAAAAATTTTAGAAAAAGTCCTAGGTATGCAACTTCGTGAATATTTACAGACTTATAATGTACTACCACTTATGCAGTCAGGTATTAGGCCAAATCACAGTTGTACAACAGCAATGTTAAACATTACCGATGATATATGTGTGATGAAGATTCGTAGTGAGTAGACGTGTGTTGTTGCTGCTCTTCAACTAAAGCCCTGATAACAGTAAAAGATTAAATGTTTACTTAACTATGTATCAATTGCCTTGAATATTAACATTGCATGTACTTGTTTGTCTTTGAAAGATAACAAAGCAACGATCAATTTATAATATAGTAATTAAAATGGTCTTAACAAGAGAGGACCGGCAGGAAATATCAAATATAGTGCAAACCACTCTTGAATCTTTTTTTAAGAAACCTGGGTTCATAAACACCTTGGTTGATCAAGTATGTAATAAAATTGAGTCCACTATCTTCGATAAGTTAGAAGCTGCCAATAAGGATGCAGTACGGGCTATAGCATCTGATTTTGCGGATAAATATGACTTGCTTGAAATGTATTCTCGGCGCAATAATGTTCGGGTTTTTGGTGTTCAAGAAAGTGAAAATGATGATATTGAAATGAAAGTTATAAATTTATGCAAGTCAAAAACATCAACTTAACTAGTGAACATATAGATAGATGTCATAGAATTGACCCAAAGCTACACGGTAAACCTCGAGTGATTATAATAAAATTTATCAGTCATAGGTATAAGACCATCATGATGGCTAATAAGAAATTGTTAGATGGAATAACTATTAAGGAGGACCTGACCAAAGTTAGATACCAATTACTTAAACAAGCAGCCAGTAAGTATGATTGGAAGAACTGCTGGACATATGACATATCATAAATATAAAAATTGGAAATACGAGACACTTTATAAATAACGTGCGAGAACTAAATGCGTTGGGTGCATTACACTAATTTTGAGAGTAAAGTGCCAGTTGTACAATATGCAATGATCATTCCGACTCGATTCTTTTCACTTTTAATATTAATTTTGGATTAAGAAATTATCAATCGGTTTGCAGTAGTTTAAGTTAACTTTAGAATAAGATTATCTGTTTGTTTTGTAAGAATTCTGATAAAATATTGTAGTTGGAACACATGCTAGATTTGTATACAAATTTGAATTATCTCTTCTCAAATTAAATTGAGTTGTCTTTTTGTTATCTTAAAGTCTTTTTATCGTACTTAAGTTTGTGCTGGATTAATAAATTAACCGTTATATTATAAATTATGCCCTTAACTGTGAAGAGGGGCGACTAGTAGCACTCCCATTTCGAAATTACATCATGTAATATTTACTATCAGAATGTGAGAGGTTTAAAAATAAAACTGAATGACTTTTATCTAAACCATACTCTTGAAGACTATGATATCATTATTCTTACAGAAACGTGGCTTGACGAAAATGTAAGCAATACTGAATTTTTTGATGACAATTATGTGATTTATCGTTGCGATAGGGATAAAATACAATCAAATAAAACACGTGGTGGTGGAGTACTGATTGCTGTAAAGGAAACA
Organism: Platerodrilus igneus; assembly: GCA_036346225.1. Taxonomy (NCBI): domain Eukaryota; kingdom Metazoa; phylum Arthropoda; class Insecta; order Coleoptera; family Lycidae; genus Platerodrilus; species Platerodrilus igneus. The sequence goes on from JARFIW010001211.1 coordinate 324,269, forward strand.
ATTAAGTCATCCCTTATAAGTAGTGATAATAACTTTTTTCAATCTGTGATGGTTAAAGTATTGTTAAATGGAAAACAATTTATAATATCATCAGTTTACTTTGAACCTAGCTCTACACGTGCGAAATATGAATGTTACTTTAACAGTTTTGATAAACATCTGCAAACTATGCTCTGTTGTGATATTATAATTGTTGGTAACTTTAACATTCCCGAGGTGACCTCAAGTTTGTATAACTTGCATCAGGGTTGCTGCATCTCAAAAAGACTAGATGACTTCTTAACAACTTTTAATTTAATTTCGTGTAACAATGTAACTAATACTAAAGGGTAGATCACTTGATTTAGTGCTTCATACTGTAAGACCCAATATAAGTCAAGATTGCTTGCCACTCGTGTGCATAGATGCACACCACCCACCACTACTCTTGAGGTATACAATACCAAAGCAAAACACCAACAAACATTTAGCAGAAATCGCCGTAAATAGGTCTACCTACAATTTTAATCTTGCTAATTTTGACCTACTTGTAGATACTTTGTCAAACATTGATTGGAACGTTCTAAATCAACAGCAGGATGTTAACACTGCATTAGAGATTTTTTACATAAATATTATTATATATACTGTGATCCTACCCTATGAGTGATAGGCGTAGTATATCTATCTGTCACTCCTTGTCTTATTTTAGAGCCTTGTTGAATTATGCCACACAATTTATCATTAAATATTTAACACGGGTGCTGCACTTATATATTTCACAGGGCCGTCAACCACGTAGCGGAATCTACCTAGGGTGGGTTCGTCCTAGGCAAACCCCTCTCAACTAGACACCCAAACAAATATCCAAGGAGTTTTCAAAATAATTTAAAAAGCCAAAAGTATCCCCAAACACTAGTTCCACTTTTATAAATTTGATTAAGGCACTGCGTAAATATTAAATACTAATACCTGGAATCCAGATACAGGCGCCGCCTTCCAGCCGTCCTGAAGCCAAGTGACCAACTGCAGGCACCTCCTGAAAAAATAAGTAACTCGAGCAACTGGTAATCTCCGGACTATAAAACTACTAATATTTCTACAAATTTTATGTTATACAAATACTCAGATAACTCAAATTCTACTCAAATTCTAATATTCTTTCCTCTTCAAAATGATAACGGTACAGACCAGCACTCCCTCTTCTAATTACTTATTCTTCGCCACAAAACTGCTACCTTAGACATTTTTTACTGCATTCCAGTGCCACTGAATCTACTTCTCTTCACTATTTGATACCTCCAGGTACAACTTGACTTTCAAAATTTACTCGTAACTTTTTAAATGAAACCAAAACTCAGAACAGTACAAAAACACGTCTATTTTTCAGTAATACAAATTTGAAGTCCTCTATAAATAAAATCCGTCTTCCTTTGTTTCCGTTGCCATAACAACTATCTCTACGCACACTATGCAATTTATAATTATTAATAATTGATTAATAATACAGTTGTTTTCTCTAGATACATTCATTTTCTAGATGGTTTGATGATCCAATGATTTATGTATATTGAACTTTTTACAATATTGAAAATAGCTAACAAACTTTGATGGTTCAGCTTTTAAATTGTACGTAACAGACATTTATGTCTTATTCGGTAAACGTCCTGTCATTACACAACCAATCTTTAATTGTTAAAACATATTCAAACTGAACTTCATTTACAAATTTTTCAGGAGTATCACTTAACTCCTTAAAATTTTAAAAGCGTGCAGTATACCACACAATTTTGATATTTGTTTTTACATTCAAAAGGTTCTGAAAACGCTAACTCCAAATTAAATTTCATATACGTGCAACCATAACAATTAAAATACATATACAATGCAAACTTATCAACTAGCTTAGCCTGGTCTATGGCCGGTATACGTTGTTGAATGCAATGCAGTTTCAAAAGCTTTATAAATTTATAAACGTGGAATAGTTGTTAATTTTTAAACCAAAATACCTGAAACAAATACCCTAACAAACCCAAATATACCCCCATTATAGCAAATCGTTTCGAAGCCCTATTTCTAACATTTTATAAGCCCACCCCCTTCTTGACAGTATAATATATATAAGTGTATTGACGTTTCCGTTCCTAAAACAAAATTATCAAAACATGAATATCCAAAATGGTTTGACTCCAAATTAATACGCCTTCGTAAACTAAAAATATACTTACATAAATGCAGAAACAAGTCGGAATTCCACATGCAGGAATTCCATAGGGTCAGAGCTGAACTCAAACGAAAATCAAACATCTCTTATAGGAAATATATAAAAGATGTAGAAACCAATCTTTCAAGTGACTGCAAGTTGTTCTGGGCCCACATAAAATGTAAAAACAGGGTGACTGCAACCAATAATGTATTTATAGATAATGATAGGATGTTGGAAACGGACACTAATATAGCTAATGGTTTCGCCCATCACTTTGAATCTGTATACACTAAATCAAAGCAATTAGATATGTCTATTGATCAAACAACTCCAACTATTAATAGCACTTTGAACATCAATAAAATATATTTAAATGAAATTGAAATAGCCTTTAAGAAGTTAAAGGCGAAGAGGTCATCTGGCCCAGACTATACCATCCTATAGTCCATTCTGACGAGACCCAAGAGGTCGAAACCTGGTCAATAAATGTTTTTTCCCCTACAAAATGATCAAGTAATTGTTTTGTAATGGCTATGCAAATACCAGTTCGATTTGTATAGGTAAATACAATGTGTATTTACAGATACATCTCATGTAATTGGTTTAATTGTAACTGCAGATTGCAGAGAAAGTTTTGCTTATATATATATATATATATATATATATATATATATATATATATATATATAAAGCTTACAAAGATATCCTTTTATACCCTCTTTTAATAATGTAGCAAGGGCACTTGAAAATAATATTCAAGTTGATGTTATATATGCGGACTTTTCAAAGGCGTTTGATAAAGTAGACCATTGTATACTGCTACAAAAATTTCATCTATTTGAACTAAGCCAGAAGCTATTAGAACTAATTAAATCTTACCTTATAGGTAGAACGCAGTTTGTTACATACAGAGGAACGTCCTCAGAGTACTATCTAGCTACATCGGGTGTACCGCAGGGATCAAATTTGGGACCTCTCCTATTTATTATATTCATTAACGACCTGCCTAACCGACTACAATTTTGTAACTGTTTACTTTATGCGGACGACCTAAAAATATACAAAGAAATTAATGTTGCTACAGATAGACTCCTCATACAGTCAGATATTAATTTGTTATATCAATGGAGCATATTAAACAAATTGTATTTTAATACCCAGAAATGTTATTATATGACGTATTCATTGAACACATATATCACACCATACCTATACAAGATTGGCACGGATACACTACAACAGGTTTTGGATATAACAGACCTCGGCGTACATTTTCAATTTAATTTTAAATTTGTCATTCATTTGGAAAAGGTTTGTAAAGCGAGTTATAAGATGTTGGGTTATATCATGCGCAATAGTATTCATTTTACCTCTATAAAAAGTTTTTGTGTGTTGTTTAAGACGCTGATACAACCCAACTTGGAGTATGCCTCAATCATATGGGCCCTGTATAAAATTAAGGATATAAAGATGGTTGAAAAAATACAAAATAAATTTCTTAAATACATTTACATAAAAAAATATAAAGTTGCACCTGCGTTTGAATCTTACGTGCCACTTAGGACAGAGTTCAATATGACAAACCTTGAAACTCGTAGGTGTATTCTTGCGTTAATCTTCCTGTATAAGATATCTAACAATAGTATAGATAGTCCAGATTTATTATCCAAATTTGGTATTTATGTGCCAGGCCGCGTATTTAGAAACACTGCTTACTATATGTTGCTCGCTGCAGAACCACTGTTGGAACTCAGTCTCCAGTTCTAAGGCTTGCTAAAATCTTCAATGATGTAAGTAAAAGAACACCATGCCAATTATTTGGAGACAGTCTTGCTGTTTATAGATCACAGCTGTAAAATATGAATAGTTTTGCTAAATATGCTGTGACTGCGTAGGAAAATCACTCACATCCTGATAGTAATATCGTTTAGGAATTAAACTTAGTATATAATTAAGTTTTAACTAAGTAGTAACTGAGCCCTTACTTTGTTACTTTGTTATTAATTTAGTTACCATATATTTATTCAGATCTGTGCATACAAGTGCTTTGTATAATTGTAAATTAATTTGTTGTAGTATTCACATAAAGAATCTGTTTCGTTGTAGTTACCTAAGAAACATGTAATTAGGCTAATAAGCCTGTATGTTTTTTATTAAATAAATAAATAAATATAATTCGGGCTTGCGATAATAAAAAAATAACGTGTCTAGTTCTACTAGACTTCAATACAGCGTTTGACAACGTTAGTCATGCAATTCTTGTTGCCATTATGCAATATATTGGCTTGCTTTCAAAGAGTTGTAATTTGATCAAAAAATATGTGAGCTTTAGAAAGCAGGCTGTTAGAGTCGAAGGGTCAACGTCCCGTTTTAGAATGGTAGCCTCTGGTGTACCACAAGGTTCCATATTGGGACCTTTGCTGTTCATATTGTGTACTCACTGTGTTGAATGTTCTCTTCTTTCATCTCGATTGCACATGTATGCTGATTATACTGTAATATATATGCATTTCTTTGTTGATGAAATAAAACAAACTGCTGCCGTTATAAACTTGGATTTAATAAACATAGTGAAATATTGTAACAATCATTGTTTAAAACTTAATTCAAGTAAATTTGCATTTGTTATATTTGGTAATGCAAGTGATAGACATTTTTCTTCTAAAAATTTAGATCTATTTATGGAAGGAGAGTTGTTGCCAAAAGTAGATACTGTTAAACTATTGGGATTAACCATTGACACGAATTTAAGATTTACTCAGTATATAATTAGTCGTTTAAGGGTGGCATATGACAACTTGAAAGTTTTCTTTAATAATCCTGATATACTAAGTGCATCGGCAAAAACAACACTATGCAAGTCATTGGTTTTATCGTGTGATATTAACAGAATTCAGAAATTATAAAACTCCTGTCTTAGGTTGATTTATGGTTTGAGAAAGTATGATTGCATTAGTTGTAAAAGACCTGAACCTAAATGACTAACCATGTCTGCAAGACAAAACCTGCATGCTGCATCTCTATTTCATACAATTATAATCAATAGGGCTCCACAATATCTGTATGATACGATCACCTTTCGAACAGATGTACATAGTATAAATATTCAACATAAAGGAACGTTAACACCTTTTTTTCACCATTCTGAGCTATTTAAACGTTCGTATACGTACAATATAGTAAAACTGTATAATTCAATAGTGGATGAAATTAAGTCGGCAGGCACAATAAGATTTAAAAAATTAATGTATTAAAATCTTCTTTGAGATGCATCTTTTGCTTTTATTGTTTGTACTGTAACTTTATAGCCTATTACTTATATGAAATGTGTTCTTTTGTTTTTTCCTTTTTGTATACATTATTTTTGGCTTTTTGTTTCTTGTTTTTAAGTTTTACAATTGCAAATGCGGGTTAAGTGGAAGAACATCTAGTAGTTTTGCTACCAAGATGAACTTCTCCTATTGTTTCTTAAATTTATTCTTCGCTCATATTTTTTCTTTAGTTTATATTTATACTGTATAAATCAATTTAAGACAATAAAGACCTTCAATAATTAATAATAATAATAATAATAATAATAATATAACCCTTTTTATCTTATCTCATTCTTTTTTGCTATCAAAGTTCTAGATACGTTCAATACTACAATATGCCACAAGTTCCTGGAACTGGTTACATCACTAACTCTTTATCACTAAAACACCATTAAGTTACCATGTTAAGAAAATAACCCGCTTCATCTCTGATTATCACTTTTACAATGTCTTCGTTTTTATAACAGCATTACAAATGAACCCTTACAACTAACCTTATTGATTATCTTACATATGCCATGGGTTGGACAAATTCTCCATATGTAATTTTTCTTTCCAATTATATAAGACTAAAATTTTATTCTATAAATAGAACATAATTATTAATGTTTTATTTTGATTCATTAATTTATATTAGTTTACAGGTTTTGACGACATTGACATAAATCCTCTACGTCAATTTAATCATGCTTGTGGCGATTATCGAAAGCATACTATGGTCTCGAGGATGCAAAGTGAAGGAAATAACCGATTAGCAGATCACAACAAGCAGGAAATGCACTGTGTAGCTGATAACCAAAATTGTAATAGTACAACGAATCTCTAGCATTATCATTTGTATCACCAAATCGTATACAAGTTATAAGTATCGGTTTTTATCAGGTATGATTTTGATACATACACATTTTGATAGTTATTTTTCATATAGAAGTATAGCGCATACTAAATTTTTTCATTGTGAGAGAATGAACAGTATAGTTTTGAAGAAAATGATATAAAAAGTAATATCACTCTTAGCATTAAGACATTCACTTCGTTAGGGTGCAAAAAAGAAGTGAGGAACTCAATTCTGTGACTATATTCAAGTTTGCAAGTAAGAAATTTAATCACAGATTCTATGAAGCAACTAAAATCGTGATGCAATATAACAAATCTGTAAACTAAATAAGACCTAGAAAAGTAAACTGTGCTGTGTTACGTTGTCAAAATCACCAACAACAAAAGATGTAATTGTCACATATATCAAATTATTAATAGGTAAACACAGAAACAGCTACATTCAAAGCATTATTGTATAGTTCACGAAGCAATTACACCAAAAATCCTTTTAAAACATTCAAACAAATATAAAATATTAATTTATTTAAAAAATTATTTGAATGGTATAAGGTATCTGTTAAAGACTAAGAAGATAAGCATATTAAATTAAAGTAATTAAAATTTAATTGTGTAACAGCAAATCCCAAGAATTAAAAACAAATTATATTAATTTCTAAACTAAAAAATAATACAAAAAATGCTTATTATAACTCTGGTGTTCACAAATATCCTATTAGACTTTTTTGGAAACACAAGCTTTAATTTAATAATTAAACATAGGGTAGGTCATGACGCATTATGGTTGTGATTTTGTATTCCCAGCACTGTTACGGGGAATGTATTTTATTGGTGATGAAACTGCAACTAAAGCTAATACGAATATACAATAAACATCACACTGGTCATGTACCAGGTAATAACTGATTTTCAATTACAGGTTATTGTCAAATATTTATTTTAGTTTTATAATTATGCATTAGTTTTACAGACTTTGTTTTGTTTGTAGAAGACTGTTTCATCCATAAAGTTTTCAGTAATATCAGTTGGTAAATCTTGAAATTCTGCTTCTACATATAATGCAAATTTGAAAATTTATTGTGTTCATTTAGACCAGCGTTTCTCAACCGTCTTTGGCCCACGGACCAGTAAAATTTGTAAAAAGAATTCGCGGACCAGTGATATTTTCTTAACAACAAAATTTTACTAGGTATTAAAGAAGTACTACATAAGTTAATTGTAACATTTTTATTATCATTTACTTACAATAATATTTAAATGTAAAGGTAATTATAAAAAAATTCACAAACTTGTGGACATAGGAACACAACCAAAAACATCACTCTTACGATTACTAAAAAATTAAATCAAAAGCATTTTAAAAAAATATAATTTGTTGTTTGTTTGTAATAATAATTATTAATTAACAACAAACCCTTGAAAAAAATTACAACAAAAAATTTCAGAAATTATAAAAATAATCACAAAATCGTTGCACATGAACACAACAAAATAATCCAACATGTGATACTACACGAATAATTAAATATCTATAATGTTTATATTGGCATGTATTGTTAATGAGAAGATTGCGGCTGCTCTTCTTCAATCAACTTTTCAATTGTGAATTCTAAATTAGTCAAGCAAGTCTGAGCGGTGAAATAACCAAAAGACGATTTCTAAATTTATTTTTTATTACCATCATAGATGAAAATCCAGCTTCACATAAATATGTAGTTGCAAAGGGTACTAACATTTTCATTGCTTTCTCGTATAGAGATGGATATTCATTTTTCAATTTGATCCAAAATTTATCTGTAGACATTGTTGAAAAACTAGCTTTTAACATAATATGTGTACTAATCCCAAGGAGAGACTCATATTCTCTGTCAAATTTAACTTACTACTGTCATATGGTATGAAGGGGTTTGTTATCCACACATTTCTTTCACACATGGTTTCTTCAGATGGGAAATATGTTTTGAAACTATTTTCTAAAGTTTGTAAGTGATGCCCAATGATTATATTTAATTTTGATAAGTTTAAATCTTGTTGCAAATTAACAAAATCAAAATAATTATTAAATACATCGATATTATTGTTATTTACTTTATCCACCCAAAAATTAATTTTTTTCTTAAATCCGTCTAATTTATTAAATAAATGAAATGCATTTATAGAAGTTCCTTGTAAACTCAAATTTAAATTGTTGATATATGAAAATATACACTTAAATATGCTACTTTTGCAACCCATTCTACATCAGACAAATACACACTTAAAGAATTATTTTTTCCCTTAAAAATATTTCTACTTTCGTCTTTAATTCAAAACGCCCGCTCAAAATCTTACCCCGCGACAGCCATCATACTTCTGTATGCAGTAATAACTGCCCATGTTCGGCACCAACCTCCTGACAAAATATTGCAAATAACCTACTTTTTAAATCGCTTTTTTGATAAAATTAATAATTTATATCGATTATGCTAAAACCTCATATAATTCTGTGGATTTCGCTGCTAAATGTTGTCTGTGGATTATACAGTGGGTAATTAATAAATCAGAATTAACTGCTTGCTGAATTCTTTTAGTAATACCACAATGTCTGTCAACTATACTAGCCACCCCACCGGAACACACACCTATGCAATTTTTCCATTCTAAAGAATGTTTAATAACATAAGAATTAAGTGCTTTAAAAATCGCATCACTTGTATATGAAACCAATTCTATACAACATAAGAATACTTCTTTTATTTGTTCCAAAATAAAATCAATATATCTAACAGCAAATTAATATGGCCTTTTTAGAAATATCGCATGATTCGTCGATTTGTATTGCAAAAAGTGTCGATTCCTTTATCTTTTGTATTAATCGGTATTCCACATTCTCTGATAATTTGTCAATTCTTCTATAGTATCATTAGATAAGGGAATCAATTTGATTTTATCAACAGCAGAGAGTCCAAACATCTCTAAATAAACGTCTAGTAATACTGGTTTTATTAAATTTTCCTCAGTAGTAAATGATTTTTTAGTTTTAGCAATCCGAAAGGCAACTAGATACGAACATTTTAATAGTGACTTGTTTTGAATAAAATTTTGTTTAAATGTTTTTGTTTGTAATCCTAATTCGTGTTTTTATGCTTAAAATATTTACTCGGTTTATTTTCCAGCTCGGAATGTTTAACCTTCAAATGTCGTAACATTTTCGATGGTTTCATAACATCATTTACTAAAACTTCATGGCAAATGATACACATCGGACGTACATCTTCTTCCGTAGATTTGGGCCAAAGAATAAAACCATATTTTAAATATTCAGGGTTGTAGTGTCTGATAACTGGTTTTTTCTTTTTTGCTGGTGAAATTCCTGTTTCGTCGTCATATTTTTGAGACGAACTGGTATTCAAAAAATTAAATAGCGTGCCTTGTTTACGGTTCATGTTACTAAATGTTAAAAAATATTTTTTTATTAGCGCCTACATAAGTATATAAATAGTCAATAAACTTACTTTTATATTGGTCCAATCCAGTTAAACATAATGCTATAATAATAGAGTAGTTTAGGGGTAGGTTAAGTCATGGGGGCCGTAGAAGTAATGTAAACAATTTCCACTTTAAGAAAAGCACATAATTCCAAAAACCTTAAGAGTAAAACGGTCACTCTACATATTGTTAATTGAGAGGACACTGTATATAAAATACACGGGATTAAATGCATGAGAACATAAAGATGTCTAAGTGCAGTTTACAAGTAAAGATTTTAAAACGCAACAAATTGCATCAAAATTAAATCACCAGGAAGCATGTATAAATTGGCATTGCACATATTTAACAATTGCGTGGAGTATATCACCGTACACGTATTCTAAATAATTCATTATTAGAAAATCGTTACGTGACTGGAAGAAATCACATTTGTTCAAAAATCCAATATTCTGTAGAAATAAACAAGCACCAGGCGATTCAATTTAGACGATAAAATTTAACAAACATCCGAAGGCGTGAGTTAATAAATGTCAAAAGTTAAAAATTCTTAAATAATACCACGATATGCGGGATTCATACGTGACAGATAAGGCATACATTGAAAGATTCGAACTAAATAATTGGTGAAAATTCCAAGGTGTGCGAGATAAGCAGAAGCATCGGCCTAGAACGTCAACAAGCGAATGAAATCAATTGGAGGTAGGGCTTATATATATATATATATATATATATATATATATATATATATACACATTTAACGAAGACATGCAAACCAAAAAAAACACACACTCCAAGATTTATAAAACGCAAGCTCAAAAAAACATGCGTGCACTCAAATGCACTTTTCCACCAAGAATACATCCCTACTAAACTCAACATCTTCACTATTAGTAAGGTAAGATCACATCGAAAAAAGAAACAGGATTGAATCACTAGAGAATAAAAAGACGATTTAAAGTCATTCCTTACATTGCTTAATAACCATTGCTGAAATTACCTGGCTCGAATATTTATCGCTTTGTTTTTATCTATCAACGATATACCTACTAATTAGTAAACACACTAGTATCTGAAACACCATCTTAAAAATCCAAATCACCAGGATAATACAAAAATTCCCTGTGAATTTTTAGAGAATTCTTTTAGGGGTTTTGTAAGTTGATTAGGTCAGTGTCAAATTAGAAATGGAGGGCAATTCGAACGCTTAATTTACTTTACTTAGTTATTAATTTGTTTTTAATCAAAGATTGTGACCGATATCTTTACTACAACTAATTTTGTCTATCTTAGACGTACCTAACATTTATTAAATATTTGAACTGATGTTTTCTTATAAAAATGTTATTAAATAAATTTAAAAAAACAAAAATACTATTGTAAAGAGAAACAAATGCTCTATCGAATGGTAGAGTATAATTAACAAGTTCTGATTTAAAAAAAATTACTCAAACAAGCATAATTCAAAATATTTGAAGAAAAAAATTTCAAGCATTCTAAAATGTAAATAAAAATTTCATGAGAAACTTTTATATTGAACAATTTTCTAAAACAAATATTAACGACACTAAATCGCCATCTCCATACCCCTAACTACTCCTGTATATCAAATTTTTTATTCAAACTTTTATTCCTTTAGGAAGGACAATAATATACTCAAGGATGACTGCTTTTTACAATACAACCTCATATTGAAATAAATTTAGAATACGCTATATTGTTACAAATGTTTAATATTGTAGAAAAATAAAGTTACTGTATTGTTTTGTATACGCGACTTCACATTTTTATTCTACTCTAATTAAAAGCCTTTGGCCAAATTTGTGATAATTGTGCATAACATAGGTTTTTGTAATATAGTAATTTAACGAAATATTTGTATTTCTTGGTTAAATATTTAAATAAATAAGTTGGACAATATTTGTTAAGGCACGCATTGTTAAGTAAAGCTTGCGTTAATTAAGAACAACTATCACAGATGTTTAATCAATTTCTACTGTGGAATATTTAGTGCAACAAGATTAATTCTGTATTTTAAAAATTTATCTAAATGAAAATTTGTGTGTTCTACAAAACAAACACAGCTATAAGGTTTTGAATTTTGTGTTATCTTTGTTTTTTCTCTTACAAAATAACTTTCTCAAAATGGTGAAACAAATGCAGATCTAGTTATAAAGAATTATGAATTGGATTGTGAAGTATCTATACAAAAGTTTTTTTCTTAAGATAGCCGAAACGTACACGTACCTTCGCAAAAACAACAAACTAGAAGTCTTAGTCAAAATAAAACCAATTCAATAAATTCATACTATGGTGTGTTACTATCATTGCACTTTATGAATTAGCTCTAATAATTCTTCGAAATATGTCTTTATACTCCAAATGGGAACTACAATTGTAATGAATTCAAATAAATTATATATGTACCACAAAATTATCTGTTAAAACAATGTTTGTTTAAAAATGGTTAAATTCATCAACAAATTTTGGATCTAAGTGATAATTATAAGCGTCGACAATTGTTTTGATAGTTCAACGATCTAATAGATCCGACGATTTTCAAGACCAATCATAAATTGAAAAATCATATGAACACGATGCACAATGTAAAACACAAACATTTTCCTATTTTAGACAAGATGTGGATTAAAATTTTTTAACGATATATAAAATATTACAAATTACTGTATTTTACCTGTAAACTAAAATTACCTACATTAACCAAAATTTATGCATTCAGTAATTAATAAAATAACGTTTGATATGTATGCACATTTTACTAATTACTGTATGCATCATGATGACTTGATTTAATTTTATCATCATCATCATTAGGTCTTCAGTACTAGAATTGGTTGATAACGCACTTCCTTGTTTTCTATTCTGAGCTAATCTACACATTTCCCTGAAATTTCCACAGTCTAGATCTTTCACTATCTGTCTGCAATAGTCTAATGTAGGTCTACCCTTCCTTTCTTTTTTCCTTCTTCGTTTCTGACATATGCTGTGCTATTTTCTCATGCTTTGGTAAGTACCCTATTATGTTCTATTTTTACTGTTTTCCACATATTTCTTTATTTCCCTACCATTTCTAGCACCTCTTTGTTCTTAACTTTGTATGTCCATGATATCTTTATCATGCTGTTATGTTAAACTATTTTTAATAAAGTTTTATTTAACTGTTCGAGAATTCTTATATGATAATAACTAGCCCAGAGTAAAGTTAGAATGGAAAACGGCTTTTAGAAAAAGAAAACTATTGAAAGACCTTTAGTTAACTGGGTTTTGACCCGCGGTCGCATGAGATTGGGTCAGTGGATTTAGTAAAGTTGGAAAATAAAATAATGGACGTCGCCTAAACTTTTATAACGCAACTGACAATCAAATTGCATAAAAGGAAAATTTGGAAACCTAAATTATCACTAGCCTGGTTAAATACAAAGTTTGATCAAGACAAATATATTACTTACCATGTTCTTCTTCCTCAATGGACTGACAAAGTCCTAGCACTGTTTTGAAACATAGACACTACCAACAAGGATACCGTTTTTATCTTATAATACTGTATAAACACAAAATCTTTATTATCAATTACAATTAATTTTTATCATATTACTATATGAATTTATAGCAAGTGGAATCCTTCAACTACCTTGTCACCTTGGAGGAACTTAATAATTACTCGATAATAGACTGAAGTCAAAAATAATTCTGAGATTCTTTTAAAACAGATTATGTACCATCATTAATGCAATTCAGTACAAACAAAATTCTCATTAGCATATGTTCTATGTTTTACACATAAAACGTAAAACATTAAGTTCATAATTTAATGACCACTAAATATTAATACAATTTCTGATTTTTTATGCAACAATACTTTTAAAGATTAATAGTCTTGAGTAGCGCTACAAAAGACTTTACATTTTTTGATTATTCAACATTCAGCAAAATTATTAGATATTTTAATTTCTGCTTAACTTTCACCTTTCTGGTTTTAGGCTTTAAGTGAACATCTTGACATGTAATGTAAACAAGATACACAGTATCATTAAAATTGAAGATTGCACTTGATTTTATAATTAACATGTGGCAATCACATACCTGGACAAAATACTTTTTTTTGTAAAGCAGGAAAAGTTTAAGAATAATATGTGAACCTGAGGATATCACCAATAATATAAAAATTGTTCTATATATCATAAAGATCACAAAATTTATGAAGAGAGTAATTCTTTTAAGAAAGTACATCACAAAAATATTACATGAAATAAATGGTTGATTTCATTCAATACTGAGGTAGTTTATAACCTCTCAGCAATTACTCTAAATCTCTTCATTTATAAATTAATGATTCATCATAAAATGCAGTATAGTCATAAAGAAATCAAACGGTCTTACCAACCGACTTCAAATCACCTGTTAACCTTGAACCATACATATGTCAACGAAACAATATACCGCATTCCTAGGTGCGGACAGGAACTCCACTTTAGTCGAATGTAACAGCATTAAAATATATATTGTTAGATTCCATGAATTAAACCTAAGTTGCACTGTAATAAAATTCAAACAAACCGTTCCGAAGCTGAAATTATAACCAGCATGTGACCCGCTGCTATAAACTGATATTCATTGAGGTATCAAACAATCTTTCACTTTAAATAGAACATCAGGACTGCCTTGCGACACTTTATCACATAACTTATCTTTTTCTTCTCTTTTGCCAAGAAAACTTTCCGGCGCCATCTTCACTGTTTAATCACAGTAAGCGATCCTTCACTTCCAAACAAGAAACGAAAAGTGATTGTGCTATCACAAATGGACAACCGTACACGAATACCTTCAATACTATAGTTAAGGAACTATGAGCACGTAATAATCGTTTGTAAATATGTTATCAGCTGGAACCACAGAATATGTTGCAGATTGCAATTTCGAGTGAAGTTGTAATGTACCTTAAAAAATTGTAGAGTTATTAAATCTACAAGAATACTAAGATCAATAACAGAATGAAACGTTGTTGAGTAAATACTGAAAGAGCGTATTTGTAGCGGTAATGTCCACAAACAATATTGCAAAAATTTTAAATGTTACAATGCATCTGTAGTACATTTCGGATGTTTCTATCTTTTACCTGTCTTCTTCTCTTACTGTCCACATTTCACAGCTGTATATTGCTGTGCTCCACGCATATGCTTACAATAATTTTTTCTTTGTTTCTTTGCTTGTTGTCTTCGAACATGGCAGCTGATTTTTCTTATTAAATACAGAATGACTTTGTTCTAATCTTTGTTTTATATCTCTTGCACTTCTCCCCTTTTATTGTTTTTAAAAATATACCCTATTTCACTGATATTCAACAGTAGAGGAAGAGGGTTGAGCATTCTGATGGTTTCCAAGATTTCCCACCATTTAGACACTAACCGAATTAATTGTTTTCCAAGTACTCCTTTTACCCGATCAACATTTGTTAAGCATAATGCAAAACCAACACCTGTAGTTGTTTACAATAATAATCATCAGATTTAAATACAATTACTTTTTTCATCATTAAGTTTTCCGTCCTGAAGTTGGTTAGGCGCATACTTATTCTATTCTATTTTGAGCTAACCTACACATTTCCTTGAAATTCCTGCAACCTACATCTTTCACGATCTGTGTGCAATAGTCCAATCCAGGTCTACCTCTACCTCTCTTCTTTTTCTCTGCTTATATATTCCACATACTCATGCCCTAGAACATGATGTGTTCTATCATTTTATTTCTCATATTTTTTACAATCTTCCACATATCTCTTACTTCCTGTACCATTTCGTATCTCTTTGTTTGTAACGTTGTTTGTCCATGATATTTCTATTATACGTCTGCGGCACCACATTTCAAAAGCTTCAATATTATTCCTGTTTGCTTCTCCTACTCACAATCGTACATGCATATGCTTTTAGCAATTTTTCCTTGTTTCTACGTTTGTTGTCTTTGAACACAGTAGTTGCTTTTTGTTGTTAAATGTAGCATGGCTTTGTGTTAATCTTTATTTGATGTTTTTTGCACTTTTAATTTAACTATGATTATTTTTCGAATGTTGACACATCACGGCTTGATAATGCATAGAAACACATTAATTTTGGCTATCTATAAGTAATTTTAGTTTATGGTGCAATACATTAATTTGTAATAATTTAGATTTCGTTAATAATTTTTAATTAGTACTTTAATCCACATGTTACAAGGATCATTCAATAAGTCCTTAGAAAATCCAAGAGATAGCGCTCGTAGTACCGAAAATTAATTTTTCACAGTAGACATCTCCTAACTAGTCAGCTGTTAGAGTTTCAGCCGTATCTATCACGTAGTTTCATTTTTGTTGTTGAATGAAGTAAAAACTTTCATTTGATTATAACAATGGATAAAAGTGAGTTTCGAGCAGTGATTAAACACTTCTATTTAAAAGGGTTAACGGCGGAAGAAATCAAAGGGGAGTTGGAAGAAGTTCATGGCACATGTGCTCCTGTGTTTGCAACTGTTTACAATTGGGTGAATAAGTTTAAACGTGGCCATACATCTACAAAAGATGAACATTGTTCCGGAAGCCCTGTGGAAGTGTCTACCCACGAAATGATTGACAAAATCCACAATATGATTTTAAATGATCGACGAATAAAAGTGCACGAAATATTTGAGGCCACAGGCATATCACTTCAATTTTGCACGAAAAATTGGCTGCAAAAAAATCTCGGAAAGATGGGTGCTGCGTTTGCTCACAGTGGAGAATAAATGCAATCGTGTGGGCGATTCTGAGTCTGTTTTGGTGCTTTTCCGTGGCAAACCTGAAGATTTTCTGCGTTAATACATAACTGACAATGAAATCTGAATACATCACTACACTTTAGAGACAAAAGAACAGTCAAAAGAGTGGATTTTTGAAGGTGAACGGACTCCGAACAAAGCGAAGACGGTGAAATCCGGCGGCAGGGTTATGGTCACGGTCTTTTGGGATGCACACGGAATCATCTATACATCGATTACTTGGAAAAGGGAAAAACGATAACAGGAGATTATTATGCGTCGTTATTGGACCGGCTGAGCGAAGAAATCATGGAAAAACATCCTCATTTGAAACGGAAAAAGATCCTCTTTCATCAAGATAATGTACGGGTGCACATCTTCGCAGTTGCGATTACAACATTCACCATATTTGCCAGATTTGGCCCCCAGTGACTTTTTCTTATTTCGTAACTTGAAGAAATGGCTTGGCGGCCAAAGATTTATGTCTGACGAGGAGGTCATCGCCCAAATGCCTATTTTGAGGAGCTTCCGAAATTCTATTTTTTGGACGATTTAAAAAATTTGGAAAAACGCTTAGAAAAATGTATAAAGCTGAGGGGAGATTTTGTTGAAAAATACAAAAAAAATCTACCCAAAAAAAATGTTTTTTTCCACTTTTTTCTAAGGCTTATTGAACGACCCTCGTATCTAAAATAGAAATTTTTTGTATATTACATTGTGTATCATGTTCATATTATATTTCAATTTATGATTGGTCTTGAAAATGGTCAGATCGATTAGATTGTTGTATGGTTGAAATAACTGTCGATGCTTGTAATTAAAATTTATTGATCTAGATTCAATTTTTGTTAATGGATTTAACCATTTTTAACAAAAATCGTTCTAATAAATAATTTTGTCGGAGAGATAATTTATTTGAATTCATAACTCTAATAATGTAAGTAATATTAAGGAAGTGTCATATTCATTATACAGATAAATATTGTAAAAACAATTCAGTTTTGCAACTTTTTGTTTAAATATGAAACAATTTTTGAATATTTTGAAAATATGAGAAAATATGTATATATCAAAAGCACTTCCATAACTTTCATAATGAGCACACATTACATAAATTTTCAATTTTCATATCCTCATTAAACAGAATCTCAGCACAGAAGCAATATGAAAACAACGAAATGCAGACAATTTGTATTTTACTCTGTAAGTGGAATAATAAACAATTGGAAAAATGTTCCAAGTATTTGAATATTTAGGCTACTGAGATTCCAATTCCTAGAAACATCCATATATTTATTATCGATAAAGCTCAAACTAGTAAAGATCTGCAAACAATCAAGGAAAAATTAATAATTAACTCTTCTATATTGATACTGTGTCCTGCTAGTTACTATAGTAGTAGTCGTCTTTATCAAGAAGCAGTAGAGGCAAGAGGTTTGAACTTTAACAAACGACTTTCTGTTGATAGTTGTTCTTAAAGCTATGTTGTATGGATCAATGTAAATAGTTTATGTTGTTAATGTGAATTAAGTGAGACTAATATAGTGTAATATATATAATATTTTTTAAGGTTAACCTTTTTAATAAATATATTTTAAATGTTGTGTTTAATTATTTCATTATAGTATCAGTCCTACCTACAGAAATTTGCCCCAATTATAGTGGAATTATAGTGGAAGCTAACATAATGTACACAGACTCTCCCCAAACAACAGAAAAATAAAAATTTTGTCAAAAATGCAAAAGAAAACTTTTTACAACAAACACTATTATTACGAAAAAAACTATTCTTGAAGTTATAAAGATATGAATAACAAAGTAACAATTGTTGAGACTGTCATGTACATTTCATACTTATATTTGTAAATAAGTACAAGCTTGATGCAAATATTTTGTGAATCGCAGTTTTACATACATGCAAGCTATAACGAAAACAAATTAATTTTTCATGAACTGACCACTATTTGCTATGCTTTAATATTTTCCATCTATTCCAAAATCAATTTGTTTTAGTAACAATTTTATTTATTTTTATTTATCACTCTACATGCTACACCTAAAACGGAAAACCTCCAACAATAACAAACCTTCATAATTTTAAAAGAATGATCAAATTTACAAATAAAATCTGCCAAACTAAACATACACTAATTTAGTTTAGTATATTTAAATAATCCATAATCAAGGTATTCGCGTATTTATAAACACAGTTTTTTAACCATATAACTTAATATAATACATTTCAATAAAACCCAAATGACCTGTTTACGTATTTAGTAGCTCAAGTTTAATTTTACTAAAACTATTACCAAATAAGTCTAATTTCAAACTGGAAGAAAACAAATTAGCCGTAGATACAGAGCAATCAACATGAGAATGCGTAGTGTAGTTTGTGTCATAAAACTGACATCTGACATCTTTTTTTTTAATGATGAGCAGTTGTGCTGAATAGACGTACAGCTGTGCGCTCCGTAAATATATCAGTGCGATAGGTGAACTAGTTTAATATCATTAATATTACAGTTATTTAGTGTTAGCTGCATTGCTGGTGAGTTATTTGAACCTGCTAAATTGTAAAACATATTTCAATATGCCTTTTACCCGCGATCAACTCGAAGACATTAATCAAATAATTTCGGCAACAACAAGCAAATTGCTAAAGGACGTAAACTTTATTAAGGCAATCACTGATACGGTCACTCAACAAATATTGGTTCACCTAAAATACAGTGTAATGTAACAAAGTTCTGGTTGCGGAGTCGCGCACCTTCATCAAATTGCGGCTGCAACTGTTGTAACTGGAAATTGTTGGTATCTGGTTGTTCCATATAAATTGTTTTGTTAAGAAAATATTGAATATTTGCTTTTGTATAAAATTGTTAGAGATTTACTTAAGGTGACTTAAACTAGTATTGTATTGTACCAGATTAGATAGTACAACGTGTTCACTTGTTATCGTATTTCGTGGACTCTGGTAACATTTGTTTATTAATAGTTATAATTATAAAGAGACGGTATATGATAAAACGAATATGAGACAAAATACCTGTTTAAAATTTTGATTCGATTACCTTCTTGTGGTACTGCTATGTTAAATTGCTAATCGTACTTTATGTTTAGCTTTTAATGAACGCTAACCTTATGAAATGGTCACTTCTGAACGTAAGGTCTTTACATCCTCATTTTGTTCAAGTTAGGGACATTATCTTAAACCTCGAAATTGATATCCTCTGCCTAACAGAGACATGGTTATCAGACTTAATAAAATCCGAAAATGTTAACATACCTGATTACACATTATTACATTGTGATAGAAATGGTAGGGGTGGGGGTGTTGCAGTTTATATTAGGGATATTTTCAAACCTATTGAACTTGTCACTTTGAACTTAATTGAACAACTCTGGTTATCCTTTATATTAAACAAACAAAAAGTGGTGCTTGGGGTTTGCTACAGATCTGAGGTGTATGATCCTTCTTATTTTTTAAATGAATTGAAAACCACCCTATCCTTGTTGACCCCATGTGCAGATACAATGTTCCTCTGTGGGGACTTTAATTTTGATTTCTTAGATCTCTGCAATAAATTCACTGTGGAAATGGCGGACTTACCTCTAAACTTTGATTTGGTACAATTGGTCTCAAAGCCGACCAGAATATCAAAAAGCAGGCATAGTTTGCTAGACTTAATGTTCTCTTCTAATTTGGAAGTTATTTGTAGTAC
Source organism: Platerodrilus igneus (assembly GCA_036346225.1). Lineage (NCBI taxonomy): Eukaryota > Metazoa > Arthropoda > Insecta > Coleoptera > Lycidae > Platerodrilus > Platerodrilus igneus. Next base: position 344,584 of record JARFIW010001211.1, read on the forward strand.
TAAGGTTGTCAGTGTAAATATTTCTGATCATGATCTAGTCAGCTGCTCTTTAAAGTTCGTTAAACATAAAATTGAAAACTTTAAAACTTATCGCCTACTGAAGAATATTAATGTGGACTCCCTTCTAAATGATTTACTAAGTGCCCCATTACACAACATATATAGAGAGGCAGATATCGACGATAAGGTGTATCTACTAACAAGTGTGCTTAACGAAATATTTGACATTCACGCTCCTTATTGTACGAGGAGGATAACTAAACCTTATGCGCCATGGCTAACAGATGCTCTTAGAAGCATGCAATGCACAAGGGATAAGGCTCTAAGAAAATGTAAGAGTTCACAAAACCCTATGGATTGGGCTCCTTATAAAAATTTAAGTAATTTAACCACACTCGCTGTTCGTAGAGAACGAAAAGCTTACCTAGAATTAAAATCTCAAGAATCTCCTTCTGCAATGTGGAGAACCTTGAAGTCCTTTAATATAACGAATACAAAATGTACTTCCATTCCAGAAGTTTTAAGGGATGTTAATGCACTAACTAGCTACTACGTACAAAATAGCCAGATTAATTCTGGAACCCATAAATGGGCTCTGGATTTTTATAAAAATAAGTTCACAGACTCTGTTTTCTCGTCTAGCTTAATAACATCGGATGTTGTTACAAAAATTTTGTATTCAATAAAGACCAAAGCCGAGGGTAGCGACAACCTTAGTATTAACATGATTAAACTTTGTTGCCCGCACATATTTCCTTATTTAGTATATATAATTAACACCTGTCTCTTGCAAGGTGTGTTTCCTAAAAATTGGAAACATGCATTGGTATTACCACTCCCAAAGTCAAGGAATGTTACAGAATATAAGATGCTGCGCCCCCATCAGTATATTGCCAGTTTTATCAAAAATTCTTGAAAAAATTGTTAATAATCAGTTACAAGAATATGTGTTGAATAATGATGTTATTCCACCAACTCAATCGGGTTTCAGAAAGGGCTTTAGTTGTGAATCCGCATTGAACTGTATTGTTGATGACATAGTGAGAGCAACAGATGAAGGCAAACTAACTGTTTTGGCCTTACTCGATTTCACTAAAGCCTTCGAGAAAATTGACCATTTGCTTTTATTAAAAATTTTGAAATATATTGGTCTAGATGAAATATCCTGCAACTTTTTTCGATCTTATCTACATGACCGTTTCCAGTCGGTTAAGATAGATGCCGATATTTCCAACCCCCTTCCATTGCTCTCTGGTGTACCCCAGGGTTCCATACTCGGTCCCTTATTGTACACTATTTACACTAGCTATTTTTATAAAGCTCTGCAATACTCTGTAACAAAATTTTTGTTACATTAAATATCTCTAAAGAAAAACATTTCTAGCCGTTGTTATTTTACGAATTTGTCATTTAGCGTGAAATCGTTAAATAGTTTAATTTATTATAAGTAAGTACATCTCTTTCCTTTTTACATTATTTTCACATATACGGAGTATTTAATAGTGACTCCTACGCTTTTGATATCTGCAAATACCCAGAACGTAACTTGAGTTGCATAAGCTACAGGCGTTCTAAAGTCCACTTGTGCAATTGCTAGACACAACGCCTACGCGTAAGGTGACGCGATAACTAGGGTGTTGGCAAGGAAGCGAACGCAGCCATCTTGCAAGCAACTACGAAGAAGTACGCTTCGTTTGAATATGGAGAATTTTGTTTGCAAGTGGGAGCTTAGAATAGCTCTACCATCGTAGAGGGGCTAGAGGTTGCCGCGCGGAGGCGTAACAAAAGAGCTCTTGTGATGCCGCCCAGACAACCTAGAGCAACAGTAACAACACGTGATGAGGAAGTCCATTAGTGCACATTTAGGTAGACACCTTTAAGTATGATTGTATGAAGGACAGGATTTTAAGGAAACACGTTTGACAATGAGATTGGAACTTGGTTATGTATTGTGGGATTACTTGTTTTGAAGCTGTCCGAGGGGCTGCATCTAGTAAACGCATATTTCGTACCTTTCTAAATTTCAAGGAGATGGAGTGTTATGTGTTTTGGTTGGTCTAGCGCATTTACCAGCATCACCGTCGAGTAATTAAAACAAAGCCAGTCAGGTACTTATAAAACTATTTATTGAGAGAATTAATTTTACGTGTTAATTACGTCCAAAGCTTTGATTTAACGTTTTCCAAATTATAGGAAACTTTTGTTAAAGAATGTGAATGTTAAATTTTTTTACAAGATATGTTTATGCTTAAATCTCATATAAAAACCAGTTAGAGAATTATATCCCAGTAACTTGGCAGATCAAATACCTTTTTTTTGTTCAGAACTAAATTTTTTTATAAGAGGAATTTTTGAACTTTTAGATTAATTAAATTAAAGTGTTATTCAAAGCACGTAAGAAATGCACATGTTAATTGAGAAAAATAAGTATAAAGTTCACTTCTGATTGAAAGATGTTTACTTACAATATGCTATGTGATTAGTAGAATATCAAAGCTGCTTCTAACATATGTTGCACTGACTTTCTTTAATTTCATATAATGTTTGAGTCATATGAACTTTTTGTGTAATAAGTTCTTTAGAGAAATTTTGTAAGCCAGAACAGATCTGTTGTATGGATGTTTAAGAACCGACTGTACTAAATAATTTTTAAATGTTAAGATCTCTCTATGTAGAGAAACAAATTCAGAGATTTTTGAAACTTATTTTATATTGATTATTAAATTTTTTTATAAATAATTTTTGCAACAAAAGAGAATTACAATTAGATTATACTTTGATGTAAAACCTTTGTCTTTTTATTTCACTAATTGAAAGTAATAATATCCAAATTAGTTAAACTAAATTTTGAAAGTGGAACTTGAAAAAAAGTTGATACAGTATTAGATAATAGAAACAGAGTAAGTGATTTTCAGTAGAGTACTTTTTCGTAGGTAAGGTGTTGTTGTTGAGATTTTGAATTCAGGACAGTCAATTTATTTTGTTGTCGTAAGACACAAACAGTGTCTTATATCTTATTTTTTTGTGTGACATTTTCTTGCAGGTCTGACATCGCAGAAGCAGGAGCAGAGGTCCAAGAGGTTTCCAGAGGTATTGCTTATTTTAATTTGTATGCTTTTTGATAATCATTATATCCTATAGGTTTCTGCGTCTTCCTGTGGGATACTTTAGTAGGCGTCGCCGTGGATCAATGTAGTAAGCGTAAGACTACGGATCCCAAGGTCTCGGGTTCAAATCCCGACACGGCCGACTGCTTGAAAAATGGCAGGTGAGCATTTTTCACAAATATTACGCCCTCGTTCGGATGAGAGGTTAAATGGAGGTCCCGTGTGTGAGTGTTGTCACGCACGTTAAAAATCCCTACCTTGCCTGGAACGGCAAGGGTTCGGCAAAATTCTAAATTTTCCAGGCAACAAAAAACTCGCCTCCTGGCCAATGTAGTACTTTCGGGTGGAGCATTGGAAATGTAAATGAACGGGATACTTTAGTTTTATTTATTGTTTATATAGATGCAGTGGCGCCCATTTACTTTTTTTGGTCCCGTTTATAGTCGAGCCCACCCTATATCCACGCCCAAACTCATTGCTCACCCTTGGGGTAATTCCCAGACTAAGCCGCGAATATAGTAAAGCTCGTGAGTCCACCGAGGTTTTGTTCACTAATTGACTCACCCCCCCATAAGTAAATTAAGTTAAATAAAGAAAAATTGTAAGTTACGCTAGAAAGTTTCAACTCTAAGCACCACTTCTATGCTGACGATATGCAAATTTATTTGTCCTTCTTACCCACCGACTGTGTAATAGCTTGTAACAATTTTAAAAACGATTTGTCAAATATTTCTTCAATAGCACAAGACCATGCATTATTCTTAAATCTGGCTAAAACGGAATTACTTTTATTTGGTCCTAAAAAATATAGAACAGAATTTATTAATTTTAACCCACAATTCAAGATTAATAACAATAATCTTAAATTTGCTGATCATGCAAGAAATTTAGGTGTAATTCTTGATAGCAATTTAAAATTTAGATTACACGTTAGTAATTGTATCCAAAAAGCTTATTTATCACTAAAAAAATTTGTATCAGAATCGTCCATATTTTAATCATAAAAACAAAGATCATGCTTTGTGAATCATTAGTCCTATCTCATTTCTCCTTTTGTGATTCAATATATGGACCCTTTTTGAACTTAAAAACACCAGTAAAAATACAAAAAATTCAGAACTCCTGTCTGCGCTTGATTTTTGGTATCAGAAAATTTCAAAGAATTTCACATAAGTTAAAAGAGATCAGTTGACTAGACATGAAACAACGACGATTTTTACATGCTGCCGTATTTTATCACAAAATATTACTTAGTCGGGCCCCATTATATTTATATAGAAAAATTCAATTTAGGTCTGATGTACACAATATCAACGTTCGTTTTAAAGGTACCCTTACGCCTCCTATTCATAAAACAGCATTTTTCACTCATTGTTTCTCATATCAAATTTGCTCCGTGTACAATAGTATTAATAATAACTACAAGCACTTAAGTCCTCTAAAATTCAAAAAACAAGTTTTTTTAAGTTTAATAGAATAAACTAAAATAAATAGCCATTACCATATGGGATGTAATGATCTTATATACACACATACCGACCACATATACATACAGGTATATATGTAAATACTCTTTAATTTCTTTTTTTTGTTTTCTTTTACTTTTGTCACTTACTTACAATTTAATTATAATTGTTCAGGGTTTGGGTGCTAGAACAGGACCTACTTTCTAGTAGCTACTGAACCCCGCCCTGGGATTTATGTATTATCTTTTGTTAAGAACTATTTTTATACATGTAAATTTTGGTTGAATAAAGACCTGATAATAATAATAATAAATGTTGGAGTCTTGTATGTTGTTTTATTGCAAAAGCATTCAAATTAATTTTACTTAATAACTCAGAGCGGTCATATGCGCATGAAGAATTTTGAACAATAACAGCATATCTAAATTTTCCCTACGAGTCGAGAGGAGTTGTAACTATAATTTTAAAAGGCTACTATATTTGTCCACATTAGATAGAAGATTTATATCCATTTTGTATGCTATAAATGCAGAAATTTCCTTTGCACCTATTCCAAAAGTTCCTTAAACATATAATATTGTAGAGATCATACAACAGATTGATATTCCATAGTAGAACATACTAAGGAACAATGTAGTAGTTTTATTGGAGGTAGGGGTAATTCACGACTGATCCGTAACACAAAGCTGAGCATTTTTAAAATTTTGTTTTTTACACTCTAAATGCGATCATTAAAAGCAAGCTGTCAATCCAATAATATACCGAGGTCACAAACAGAACATTTCCTAATTAAAGCGGTGTTATTAATATGGTAGTTGTTAATGAATAACTGTGTGCAAAAGTTACCACTAGCATTTCTTAATATTAAGAAATAAATGATTCTTTTCTGTCCATATTTACATAATTCTAATTGAAGAATTTCAGTATTATCCATCATCATTAGGTTTTCAGTCCTGGAACTGGTTACACGTGTACCATCATTGTTTCCTATTCTGAACTAACCTACATATTTCCCTGAAATTTGTGCACAGTCTGCATTTACCACTATCTGATCTAGGTCTACATCTACCTCTTTTTCCCTAATTCTGCTTGTAATATATCCCATACTATTTCCCAAAAATGCCTTAGAACGTGTCCTTCTATTTCTCCTATTTTTCCACAGATATCCTTGTTCCCCTATTATTTCTACAACGTATTTGTTATTAACTTTGTCTGTCCATGTTATCATCCTCATTCATCTGAAGCACAGCATTTCAAAAGGCTGCTACCGTTTTTCTGTATGCTTTTCAGACTGTCTGTATTTCATAGGCATACTGTGCTATGCTTTCAACAATCATCTTCTTGTTCTATGTTTGTTGTCTTTCATAATAGGCGCTGTTCTTTCTTGTTAGATGCAGTTCGGTCCCCTTTTATTGTTTTACAATAATATACACTATTTCTCCGACATTCAGTGGTTGTGAAGGGGGGTAAGCAGCCTGTGGCTGCCAAGTTCCCCCAGCACTTAACCATTTATCGATTAATATTTTTTCCAATATATCTTTTCGCACAGTCAACATTAGTTGTAGATATTTCACAACCAACAACTGTAGTTGTTTATAACAATCATCAGATTTATGCGCGCTTATTTTTTCGTCATTAGGTTTTCCGTCTCAAAACTGGTTAGACACGTACCTGCACTTATTTATATTCTGAGCTTACATACACAGTTACTTCAAATTCTCACATAGCATGTATACAGCTCGATTCCCTTATATTGTTTTCAAATTTTTTGCCCGATTTGACCGAGATTCGGTGAAGGGGGTTAAGCAAACCGTGGCTGCCAAGATCCCCAACACTTAGATATTTGCCAAAATAATAGTTTTCCAGTAAATCCTTTCACACAATTAACATTATTCGAGAATATTGCCCAACCATTACTTGTCGTTGCTTATAATAATCATCATGTTTAAGTACAGTTACTTTCTTCGTCATTAATTTATCCATCTTGGCACTGGTTGGATGCGTACCTCCATTGATTTCTATTCTGAGCTAGCCTACGCATCTCCATAAAACTCCTACAGTCTACTATTACTACTTTCTCTATTTTCTTTCACTATTTGTGTACAGTAGTCTAAGTTAGGTCTACCTCTTCTTCTCTTTTTTCCTGTCTCTGCTTCTAATATATTCCGCAGTATTCCCTCATGCCGTAGTATGTAGCCTATCATCCTATCTCTCCTATTTTTTTTACCGTTTTCCATATATTTCTTTCTTCCCCTACCATTTTTAGTACCTCTTCATTCTTAACTTTGTCCATAATATCTTCATCATATGTCTTAGCACCACATTTCAAAAGCTTCTACCTTTTCCTTGTCCGCTTCTCCTACTGTCCAGTGGCCACACATATTCACACATGTTTTAAGCAATCTTTTCCTTGTTTCTAGGTTTGTTGTTTTTCAACACAGCTTTTTCCTGCTAAATGTAGCACAACCTTGTGCTAATCTTTGTTTTATATATTTTGTGCTTTTCCCATCTTGCGTTATTTGGCTTCCTAGGTAGCAGAAATCCTTAACCTCTTGTAAGTTGGTGTTACTGATTTGTATTCTTGTTTTTGGTTTATTTTCTCCTCCTTTGCATACCAGTACTTGAGTTTTAGTTTTGTTAATTTTCATACTGTATCTCTGTTAGAACCGTTTCCATTTCATTAAGAGCAGCTTCTAATTCTTCCTTGCTAGACGCTAAAACCGCTATATCATCTGCAAATCTAAGCATATCAATTCTTTGTCCCTGCATAGTAATTCCAAATGTCTTCCTGCATTTGACAGTATTCATTGCCTCTTCTATGTACAAGTTAAAAATTAATGGGGATAGGGCACATGTCTGTCTCACCCCTTTCTTAATGTTTACTTCTCTATGTTCCTGCTCATTCTATTACTGCTGTTTGTTCTTTGTATAAGCTATGTACTATTCGTCTATCCCTATAACTCATTCCAATCTTTTTGAGTATTTCTAACAATTTTTTCTATTTTACATTGTCGAATGCTTTTTCTAGATCTGCAAACCCTATATGTATATATATATATATATATATATATATATATATATATGCTTTTCCCTTTTTCTAGTGTTTTGTCCATTATCACTCTCAGAGCGAAAATAGCCTCCCGCGTTCCCCTGTTTCGCCTAAACCCAAATTGGTCTTCTCCTAGTATTTCTTCAGCACGTTTTTCCATTCGTCTTTGTACAATTCTAGTCAATATTTTTGGCACGTGTGCTGTCAAACTTATTGTTCAAAAATTTTCACATCCATCCGTGCCTTTCTGTTTTGGTATAGTTACTATGATGATACGTTTGAAATCTTTGGATATCTCGCCTGTCTCATACATATAGCTTACAAGTTGGAAGAGATGTTCTGTTACTGCTTGTCCAACTGCTTTTAGATTTTCTGCTTGCACCTTATCTGTACCCGGCGCCTTACCATTTTTCAGACTCCTTAATGCTAATTCAAACTCCTCTCTAAGTATAGGATATCCCAAGTCATCATTTTCAATATCTAATTCCAGTTCTAATGCAGTTAATTCCTTTCTTGCATATAAATTCCCTATATATTCTTGTCATCTACCCACTTTCTCTCCCGCTTCCCTTAAATTTTTGCTATTCAGTTTTATATCCCTAAAATTGATTCTAATTAGTTTGTATGCTTCATCTGTCTTTTCTAATTCCATCTTAGTTTGTACCTCTTTGCACTTTTCCTTAATCCACTGTTCTTTGGCTTCCCTGCATTTGCGAATATTTTCCCATTTTATGGCTTTGTATCTCTGTTTTCCTGTTTTGTCTGATTTATTTTTGTATTTTCGTCTTTCTTCTATTAAATTTAGAATATCCTTTGTTATCCATGGTTTCTTATTTTCTTTTTGTGTATACCCCAGAATATCCCTGGCCGCCATTTCTAGGCTGGATTTAATATTATTCCATTCTGTTTCTATTTCCATAGTATCAGATATTTTCTTTGAGCAATTCACTTGACTTTTTTTCGAATCTTTCTTGAATATCTTTAGTTTCTCTGAATCAAAGTGCCTTTTCCCGTTTCTTTTTTTCAAATTTTTAAATTTAAGCGCTGCCTTCATAATTACGATATTGTGGCCAGTGTCTTATTTCCATCTTAGTTTGTACCTCTTTGCACTTTTCATCAATCCATTGTTCTTTAGCTTTCCTGCATTTGCGGATAATTGCCCATTTTATGGCTATGTATCTTGGTTTTCCTGTTTCATCTGCTCTATTTTTGTATTTTCGCCTTTATTAGCCATGGTTTCTTATTTTCCTTTGTGTATACCCCAGAATATCTCTGGCCGCTATATCTAAGCTGGATTTAATGTTACTCAATTATGTTTTTACTTCTTTGGTATAAGAAATTTTCCCGATATATTTCAGTAATTCATTTTACTTTTTTTCAAATCTTTCGTGGATATCCTTATCTTTTAGTTTCTCAAAGTCAAAGTGCATTTTTCCAGTCCTCTTTTTCAGATTTTTAAATTTAAGAGCGGCCTTCATAATTATGATGTTGTGATCAGTGTCTATATCTGCTTCTGGATAGCTTCTACAGTCTTTTACTTGATTCCTAAACCGTTGTCTAACAAGAATGTAATCTATTTGATATCTTCCTATATCTCCTCGCATCTTCCACGTATATCGTCTTCTAGGATGATGTTGAAATAATGTGTTTGTGATAATTAAATTGTTCTTGTCGCAAAATTCTACCAGCCTATTTCCCCTGTCGTTTCTCGTACCTAAATCTTAACCTTCTGATCGCATCCTCCAAAGTAGTCCTTTCCCAGAAATTCAAATGGGGGACTATTTTAACTCCGGAATCTTTTACCCCAGAGAATGTCATAATTTTATTATAATTTAGGTATGCTGTGTACTTGGGAGATAATGTGGTGGTTTCCCGTTGCCTTCCACATCACAGTAGTGTATCTTAGACTGTCATACCGACCCCTATGGTCTCTGCCAATCTAAGTACCGAAAGAGCCGCTGCCCTCTTTCGGTGACCTGTCTTAGTCTGGTTCCTCACTAACGACCCTACTACTTTGGTTGGACCTGTAGTTTGGCTCTTTAGCTCATTAGAACACGCAAGCCATTTCACCTGTTTCAGTAATTTAGAACTTCGGCAAGGTGCAGGTCCATTCGAAATGGTCAGTATTATCTGCCACTGAGAAAATTGGTTTGTATACTTTGAAATCATCCGCATATAACAAGATTTTGCATGATGCAAACACCTCTTTAACATCGTCTATCAATAAATAGAATATTTCAGGAAACCCTGAAGTAGTAAAAATTGTATACGATATGGAAATTGTTATTTTTTACAATCAGGCTTTGGCTACTCAAAAACGAAATAATCGAAGATAATATTTAGCCACAGAAATCAAGTGGTGGTAGTTTGGCTAACAATAAATTATGGTTAATTCTGTCAAACACTTTCAAAAAATTTGCGTGGATGAAGTCAACTTGGATTTTGTTATCAAAACTTTCTATATTATCATTATAATGCAGTATTAAGCTTGAAATAGTAAAGCTTCCTTTAATAAAATCATGTTATTCATTAAACAAAATAGATTTATACTTCCATAAAATAAATTGGAAAACAAAGGATTCAAGAAGCTTTGAATTTGCTGACTGGATACAAACATTTTGATAATTTGTAATTAACTTTTTAACAGCAGACTTAAAAATTAGAGTAATAAAAGCATGTTTCCAGAATCCAGGAAAATATCATCAAACAAAGATCCATTGAACATCAAATGCAGTGGTTGAGTTAGTGTAAAGACGCATTGTTTTAATAAAAAAGGAATGAACGTCATCAGGTTCAGAAACAAAAGCTGGTTTCAATTTATTAAGACTCAAATACTGCATTTTGAGATTTTAAGCAACTATTAATATCTACAATGTTTTTAAAATACTATCAGTAGAGTTCACCTTGAAATACTAGTTTACAATGACGTTTACAATGATATCCACATCGATACATAATTCATCAGGAAAGCCACTTTTTCCTCTCAACAAAATGATTTTATTAAATTTAAAATGCGACGTCTTGTCTTTGAGCAACCATCATCAACTTTGTTTTTAAAATAAGCAAAATTTCTTGTTTTACACTTCATCATCATTCGATCTTCAGTCCTGGAACTGGTTACATGCATACCCACATTGTTTGCTATTTTGAACTAACCTACACATTTCCCAGAAATTTGCACAGTGTGCATCTATCACTATCTGCGTGCGACAGTCTGATGCAGGTCTACCTCTACCTCTTTTTTCTTATCTCTGCTTGTAATATATCCCATACTATTCCCCAAAAATGCCTTATAACGTTTCCTGCCCTTCTATTTCTCCATTTTTTTTTTGTTTTCCACAGGGGGTCAATTCTCAAATCGTAGGTACGTTCGCTTGATATGAATAATCACACCACTTGGTTGTTCCTATAAGAGCAAAAGATCGTATTCTTGAACATAGTCGATCATGATAGCTCTACTATATTTCGAGAGAACGTTCCAATCGATGTTGTCATGTGAAAACTGTTTAATGTAACTAATATTAGTTCAAATGTATCCAAAATATAGTTTTAGGCAAAATCAGAGTAACCTCAAATCAATAAACTTTTTACATTCAAGCAAATGTGTGTATACTAATTTTTAAAGCTTAACTGATTTGGTTTGTAATTACGAAGGATAAGTTTAAAAACCATAATTATATTATTGTAATGTTTAAATGTAAATACAGAAATGGAAAAACTAGGTAGGGCAAATAGTATAATACCGCCACAAGAGGAAATGTTTGTGGAGTTCATTAAGGGCTATCCGAATTTGCAGTTTGGCAAATTTATTAAAGCGTTTAGCTTAAAAGACAGAAGGGAGTTGTGGCAGGAAGTTGGAGATAAACTTAATGCGGTTCTAGGGGGTGCCAAGAAAGACTGGCGACAGTGGAGAAAGGTAGATTATTAGTATGTTACAAACAAATTAACAAAGTATACTTTTAGACATGGCAAGATATGAAAAAGAATACTAAAACAAAAGCCTTAAAGAATAAGATATATGCCCGTGGCACAGGTGGTGGACCGCCGCCACCCCCTATTGTTCAGAAAGAGTTAGAAGTTCTGGAAATCATTACATCAGTTGTAATTGATAGGCATGGAAGTGTTCAAGAGTCGACTGTGCTGTTTTATTTTGAACCAACCGAGGTTTGTCACAGATTATTTAATATTAGCTGTTAACATCGTAGTATGGTTTTAAGCGAATGTATACATTCAACGAAATAGTTGTGGTGTTCATTGGCTTTATTGGCAAAAATATTTTATTAAATTGATAGATTATGTAATGTTTAAATATATTTTCTATTTTACAGAGCATTACCTTAGAAGAAGTGGTTGGTTCAAATACTGATAATACTGAAATAGTTGAAGAAGATAGGTGTTCCAGCAGCAAGTGCGCCAAGATTCAAACATCGACAGCAGCTGCGAGGAAAACATCAATAAAAAAAAGGAGGAGCAAACGATTCCAACATCTGTTAACGGTGTCCAATTCTTTAGTAGATGTAGAAAAAGAAAAACACCAAACAATGAAAGCATACTATAACGCGAAACTAGAAAGTTTAAATAGCAAGAAGAGTATCGAAGGTTAAAATTGAGTGAGTTGCAAAAGTTAAGTGACATTAAAAGCAAAATGCAGTTAGAAATAGAAAAAAGCAACAACTTACAATTAAATATTTTTAATACGCTTCAAAAAATAGGGAATCAAATTGTAAATACGGAATGAACAAAATTTTTTTTTAATAGTTTTCATATTTAGTTACATTAAATTAATTATATTTAATGAGTTAGGTTAACTGAAATATTAGTTTTAGGTTTTAGTATTCGTTTATTTTACATTTGTTATAGTTTTGGTGTGTTATTTTAAAAGTGTAATACAATAATAGATGAAATGTTGTCATAAGGAAATTAAATGTTTGGCTAATATCTTATACATGATTGATACTTAAAAACGATTAAAAATAATTCGTTGTTGGAGACGTCTTCCAGCAGCTAAGTCAGGATTAATATACCCAATGTCTTCATTGAATATCTGATCATCAACGTTTACACCATAATCCACATCGTCATCGATAATGTCAGGTTCTGGTACATTTTTTGTAAGCACATGTTGCGCAATACTGCACAAGCATTGGCTACTTCAGAAGCAGTTTCCGGCTTGTAATGGAGTACTGTGTGTTTCAATAAACACCTAAATCTATTTTTTAAAAGACCATTACAACGTTCAATACTGCTGCAAATAGTCTTGAACATGCTATTGAATCGTTCTTCTTGATCGTTCACAGTTTCACGTAGAGGTCTCAACAACAATGGGCGTAGTGGATACCCTATAAGCACAAAGTAAACTTTCATCATTACGAAATATTAACATTTTATTATATTCTCACTGGAATCTCCTAATACAAAAAATACATTTTCATTATCTCTCCTGTAAATTGCTTCCATAGTGTCAGAAATATTTTATTGGTGCCAAATGTAGGCATCATGACAGCTACCTGGAAATCTTGAATTTATGTTGATAATTTTAAGTTCTTGGTCACAGATCTATAATAAACTAATTAACTTATAAAATGTATTATATCTTTTTAATTCTTTACCAGTTAAACATTAATAGAGTGATAACCTTTGCGGTTAACATACACATCTTCAGGATGTTGATCGCCATAGCGAGGAAAAATAGCAACATGTGTGCAATCTAAGACACCAACAATACCAAGAAACTCATATTCATTGTAAAATCTGAAATTGGCTTTAAATGAGTAAAATCATGTTTTAAAATGTTGAATATGCATGTAACACTTGTTTCTTTAAATTTGTAATTCATGCATATTTTGTAGAAACCTTATCCACGTTCCAAAAATTTCAGGCCGATTTATTGCATCCACCACTTCATGAATACAGCGGCTTACGCTGGGTTGGCTAGCTGCTGTAAAAAGGTTCTTTCCCGTAATTTCTTGGTAGCTGCCTGTAGCAAAAAATCGTAGAGCAACAAGCACCTAAAGTAGTAGGTAGATGATAATTTTCTATAATTTAATTTGAAAAACTTTACCTTTATTTTGACACTTAATGCAGAACTTCTTGATGGAGGGAGGAGGTATGAATGGTGACAGCAGATCTATTAACTTTATAACTAATTCCTTATTTAATCTAAATAACTAACAAATTTCTGGTCACTTAATAAAAATGCATTCTGCCTTTTATAAAATACTCTGTCAGGTTGAGTCAATTCTTCTTCAGCTTCTATCAGATTATTTATGACGGCTAGACCGGGTATATTTGCATTCCAATTATTCATCTTAACATGAATATTCTGTTATTGGATATTTTTATATCGTGTCAATAAAAGTATAACACCAAAAAGAATTTTATTTAAAAATTGTAACAGATATTTATTTTAGGTTAAGTACGTTTGCCAATAGCGTTATATCAGTTACATCAGTTGGAAGGAACCGTCCATCTCCTACACAATTAATTCCCGTTCCTACAAAAATTACCAAGAGAACCTGATTCTACTACTATATTATAGAAATAGAATGATCCTAGAGTCAAGAATATGCATTTGCAAATTTTGATAGAACCACGCCAATATTTCTCATACGAATGTTGTTCTCACGATTCGAGAATTGACCAGATATCTTTATTCCCCTAATATTTCTATAACCTCTTTGTTATTAACTTTGTCTGTCCATGCTATCATCCGCATACATCTGAAACACAACATTCCAGGAGGCTTCTATCTCTATCTGTCTGCTTTTCCTACTTCCCTTATTTTATAGAAGTACTGTGTTGTGCTCCACACATATGCTTTTAACAATTTTCTTCATGTTTCTATGTTTGTTGTCTTTGAACATAGCTGCTGCTCTTTCTTGTTAGATGCAGTTCGGTTCCCTTCCATGATTTTACAATTATATACCCTATTTCCCCTATATTCAGTGGTATGTGAAGGAGGAGGCGGCTCCGTGGCATGTGTGTGACTACTACGCCCAAGATCCCAGTTTCGAATCCCGACATGGTCCGCTTGAAAAATGTTAGGCGAGCATTTTCACAAAAATACACCTTCGTTCGGATGAGAGGTAAAATGGAGATTCCGTGTGTGAGTGTTGTCACGCATGTTAAAGATCCCTATCTTGCTTGGAACAGCAAAGGTTTGCAAAATTCAAAATTTTCCAGGGAAAAAAACTCGCTTCCTGGCCAATGTATACCCTATTCACGTTAAATATGGGAAGACGTCACAAACAGTAATAAAGTGCTAGCGATTGTAAAATGTGAACGTAACTATGAACATAGGTTTAATGATATTAGGATTTACTGTGTAGCAGTTTGCAGTTCTGTTCGGTATTGCAACATTTTTTACTTCTATTACTTTGACATTTCTCATTTTAATGTCATTGTTTAGTTTTGTAGTAAATCGTTTGTGCTTTATATTTGCTAAATAAAACAGTTTTGTTCAGAACTAAAACACTTTATACTGAAACGATTTTTTTTTATTATTATATCTGGCCCCATGCATGGGCGTCAGTGAAACGTATTTATTGTTCCAAAAATCTTCCGACACAACTAGGGGTCTATTCCTGGGTAGAGCAATGAGAAGTGGGGGGGGGAGTCGAATTTTGTTTGCAGATCAAACTTAAGCTAAATCAAATAGGCGCCACCAAGTCCTGATGTAATCACGATAATTGCATAGCATAGTTCTAAGGGCGGACGTGGAGACTCAAAGAAAAAAAGATCGCCTTCGCTGACAAAAGCCTGTCTTAATAAAATAAGACGCAGCTCCTGTAAGAAATTGTGATAGTTAAATAAATAAAAAAGTGGGACACCATTTGTGTCCTGCAAAACTACATAAAGAAATAATAAAAAAAGTATTTCCAATATAACATTGGCATCAATTTATTACTCAGAAGGGTTTTAGCTTTATGTAATAAGATTTGATCACGTTTGATCAAAATAAAAAACCTTTAATCTTGAACCAATTGTTTACTAAAAGATCTCTTTTAAAATAATATAACTTGTAACAAAAAATTTAAGCATTAACTGCATCAATCTTAAACTTTTAACTTTCATGTTGGTCTTTATCATTATCAATCAAACACTTTACTTTAAAATATGAACTTGTTGCACAAATAGGGTTCTGACCTGGGCAGATCGTTTTAGGTAGATAACAAATTAATAGCTCCTAACAATATTAGCATTTGAGCTTTCAAAATTATGTATACTAATTGTAATGTAGATAAAGCTGATCACAAAAATATACATGTTTACATATATTGTACACTTAGTTGGAACTTTTTCAGTGTACATGTATTATGCATCAAAGCAAGTTAAGGTTTTCCAAATTTTGAAACACATAAAAAGAACTTATAGCTATCTACGAACCAAAACTGCAATTGTCGCATTGTGACAAAGGAAGACGGGATCACCGTTCTTCAAGCAACGATAACAGCGTTTTCAATTTGAAACCAATTCATCCAAACCAACTTCTATAATTCCTGCATTCCACGTGTCGAATCACATCCTGTCGCCTTACATTCAGCAGCAATCGTACTCTCAAAGTTGAATTACGTCACCCTCTAAAGGTAGCATCTTACATGTGTTTTACTGTGTCTTGTGTGTTTTTAAAAGTTGCATCCTACTTGTCGCGCTAAATAAATTATTTCAAATTATACAAGGTAGCAAAATATATACATTACCAACCGTTATTCGAAGATATCCTAACTATTTGAAATGGATTCGCAGATTGCCGGCCTCCAACCAAGGGAACATGTCGATATCTCTATCACCTGTGGCCGACTATCTTATAACCAGCTCGGGCGGTCGCGCTGTCAGGAGGGGAACAATCAAACAGAGATGTGCTTGTAAATAGCTGAATATAACTAGATTATTAAAGGACGATGCAGGCTTAGCGTATTACTTTTGAAGTTGAATGCAAATTATTATTGTTATTCATAAAATTGTTACATTATTCTTGAAATTATATGCAAAGAATTATTATCGAAAATAAAATTGTTACATTACATTGCAAGTTTCGAGTATTTAACATTTAGAATGCCTAAACATTTGGATTCGCACGCACAAGAAATGGTTACTCTGATCAGAAGATACACATAAAATAACTTAACCATGACAACGCAGCATTTATTTGAATTATGACGTCATCCTATATTTAACGTGAATAGGGTAGAGTACCTTGGGGTGGAGCATTGCAAAATCACATGTACGATATGTGAAGGAGGGGAGCGTCGCTGTGGATCAATGTAGTAAGCATAAGACTACAGATCCCTAGGTCCTGGGTTCGAATCCCAACACGGCGGACTGCTTTAAAAATTGGCAGGTGAGCATTTTTCACAAAAATTACGCTTTCGTTCGGATGAGAGGTTAAATGGAGGTCCCGTGTGTGAGTGTTGTCACGCACGTTAAAGATCCCTACCTTGCCTGGAACGGCAAGGGTTCGGCAAAATTCTAAATTTCCAGGCAACAAAAAACTCGCCTCCTGGACAATGTAGTACCTTTGGGTGGAGCATTGGAAATATAAATGCACGGTATGTGAAGGAGGGTAAGCAACCTGTAGCTGCCAAGTTCCTTCAGCACTTGAACATGCGCCGAATTAATAGTGTTTCCAATATATCTTTTCGCACAATCAGCATTAGTTGAAAATATTTCACAACCAACACCTGTAGTTGTTTATAATAATCATCGGATCTCGTGCACTTATTTTTTCTTCACTAGGCTTTCCGTCTTGAAACTGGTTGAAGGCGTCACTTATTTATATTCCGAGCTAGTCTACACAGTTCCCCGATATTCCCAAAACAGCCTATATACAGCTCGATTTCCCGTCTATTGTTTTCCAATTATATTGCCTATTTCACCGAGATTCAGTGGTATGTGAAGGGGGGCGTCGCCGTGGATCAATGTAGTAAGCGTAAGACTACGGATCCCAAGGTCCCGGGTTCATATCCCGACACGGCCGACTGCTTGAAAAATGGCAGGTGAGCATTTTTCACAAATATTACGCCCTGGTTCGGATGAGAGGTTAAATGGAGGTCCCGTGTGTGAGTGTTGTCACGCGCGTTAAAGATCCCTACCTTGCCTGGAACGGCAAGTGTTCGGCAAAATTCTAAATTTCCAGGAAACAAAAAACTCGCCTCCTGGCCAATGTAGTATCTAAGGGTGGAGTATTGGAAATGTAAATGAACGGTATGTGAAGGCGGTTAAGCAGCCTAAGACTGCCAAGATCCCTAACACTTAAACATTTGCCGAATTAATAGTTTTCCAGTAAATCCTTTCGCACAATTAACATTATTTGAGAATATTGCATAACCAATACCTGTAGTAGCTTATAATGATCATCAGGTTTAAATACAGTTACTGTTTTTGTTAGTAGTTTTCCATCTTCGAATTAGTTGGATGCGCATTTCCAATGATTTCTATTCTGAGCTTGCCTGCACATTTCCCTGAAATTCACACAGCCTACATCTTTTGCTATCTGTGCGAAATAGTCTAACCTAAGTCTACTTCTACCTCGCTTTTTTCCAATCTCAGCTTCTAATATATTCCGCACTACTCCCTCATGCCGTAGTATGTGGTCTATCATACTATCTCTCCTATTTTTTAAAGTTTTCCACATTCTTCTTTCTTCCCCTACCATTTCTAGTACCTCTTTCTTGTTAACTTTGTCTGTCCTTGATATTTTCATCATATGTATGTAGCACCACATTTCCAAGGCTTCTATCTTTTTTCTGTCTGCTTCTCTTACTGTCCAGGTTTCACAGCCACACAGTGGTGTGCTCCGCACATATGTTTTAAGCAATCTTTTCCTTGTTTCTATGTTTGTAGTCTTTGAACACAGTAATTGAGTTTTCTTATTAAATGTTGCACAACCTTGTGCTAATATTTGTTTTACATCTTTTGCACTCTTTCCATCTTGCGTTATTTGACTTCCTAGGTAGCAGAAATTAACGTCTTGTAAGTTCTCATTACCTATTTGTATTCTAGCTTTTAATTTATTTTCCCCTCCTTTGCATCCCAGTACTTTAGTTTTATTTTTGTTGTTTTTCATACCGCATCTCTCTGTTAGTACTGTTTCCAGTTCCTTAAGAGTTGCTTTTAACTCTTCCTTGCTAGATGTTAATAACGCTATATCATCTGCAAATCTAAGCATATCAATCTTTTGTCCCCGCATACTAATTCCAAATGTTTTCATGTATTTGACAGTACTCATTGCCTTTTCAATGTACAAGTTAAAAATTAATGGGAATAGGGCACATCCCTGTCTCACCCCTTTCCTAATATTTACTTCTGTACGTTCCTGCTCTAATTCTATTACAGCTGTTTGCTTTTTGTATCAGCTATGTGCTATCCGTATATCCCTAAAACTCATTCTAATCTTTTTATTATTTCGAACATTTTTTGTCATTTTACATTGTTGAATGCTTTTCCAGATCTACAAACCCTATATACACGCTCTCCCCTTATCTACTGTCTTTTTCATTATCATCCTCAGAGCTAAAATAGCCTCCCGTGTTCCTCTGTATCGCTTAAACCCAAATTGGTCTTCCAGTATTTCTTCAGCTTGTTTTTGTAGAATTCTAGTTAATATTTTTGACACGTGTGCTGTCAAACTTATTGTTACAGAATATTTTTCCAATATTTATAAGGTTCTGGAAAAAAAAATATGGTGTTTGTCAGGGAACAAGATGGTGTTTTTTTGCGGTTTTTGTGGTGGAAGAATAGGAGCACTAGTAAATTAAACATTTTTCGACATTGTCATGTTGTGTTCTGTGTGACATCTAGTCCGTTTTTGTTAAAGCATCATCTTGGTTTGGAGAAACACTATGAAGAATATTGTGTGGGATTTATGAACAAATTGAAAAATTCGTTTTACATTGATGATTGTATCTCAAGTAAGAGCGCGCTTAATGAAATTAATTTGTTTATCCTATATTGACAAAATATATTGGCAGATGCTAGTTTTGAGTTATGCAAACCGACATACTAAAATGGATGGCAAAACAGAGTTTAGTACTTGGAATACAGTGAAACGTAAGGGACGATGTTCTATTTGTAGTTGTGCCAGATCTTTTAGAAGGGGATTTAATGAAAAGGGTTTTATTGTTGTGTTAGTAAAATATTTGATCCGTAAGGATTTTTAAGTCCAGCATTTATGTTAAGCAGAATGGTTGAGGAGACCTCATCCAAGAAAATAAAGGTTTCAACATAGTGATCGCCATTTCCTAGTATAACAGGAACTATTCAAAAGCTTCTTTTTCTGAGACTACTGAAACGTTACATTGTTTCATCATAACCATAGTACTTGGAGTCTTCGTTTCTAGTTGCCCTATATTTAACGTGGGACCGCCTGAATCAGATTTTATCTCTTCGAACAACTGTGTATCATTGTGAAACCCATTTTTCCAAAATTAGCTACAGTGGCCAAACCTTTATACAATTTACAAAAGAAAAATTCTAAATTTAAATGGACATCACATTGTGATAAAAGTTTCACAAGACTGAAAAAGGAAATTACTTCCAACAGGATATTAGCTCACTATAATCCTGAAATACCCATTATTTTAGCGGTAGATGTCAGTCCTGTGGACATCGGAGCCGTTTTATCTCACGTTTTCTCAGATGGTAGAGAACAACCTATATCTTTTGCATCACGTACGTTAAGCCCAAGTGAGAGAAATTATTCTCAAATACATAAGGAAGCATTAGCGATTAAATGGGGGGTACAAAAGTTCTTTTATTACCTGTACGGGAAACGATATCAATACACTGATCATAAACCCTTATTATCAATTTTTGGTAAAAATAATCTTCCTACAATAACTGCAACAATATTACTACATTATGCCTTGTTTCTTCAACAATTTTCGTTTGACATTTGGTACAGATCATCTACGGATTATTTAAATGCGGATTCGCTATCCCGTTTACCCTTAGCATCTGAACAATTATTCACAGATGAAGTTGAAATATTTCAATTACAGCATATGGCAAATTTACCTATATCGGTAAATGACATAGCAAAAGCTACTATCACAGACGCGGAATTAATAACATTATTACAAAAATTACGTATGGGTAAAACATCGGATGCAAATAACTGAGCCTACTGTTTGCAACCTGGATGTATATTACTAGGTTTACGAGTTTACATTCCCCAAAAATTCCGTAAAATTATCCTAAATGAATTGCATTCAGGACATTTAGGAATTTTCAAAATGAAAGCCCTTGCACGATCATACGTGTATTGGCTAGGTATAAATGCCGATATTGAGCATATTTGTAAAAACTGAGCAATGTGCTAAATATAAAGAAAACAAATTACCCATTAAAACACATTTTTGGGAATACCCAACAGCAGTCTGGAACCGTATCCTTATGAATTTTGCTACATACGCGGAAAAAATATTTCTGCTAATTGTGGATTCCTTTTCAAAATGGCCAGAAATATTCATAGTTTCTTCTATGACCGCTAATAGTACCATTGACATTCTTGAAACTGTAATTGCTAGATACTGGGTCCCTCAAGTATTGGTTACGGACAACCAATCAACATTTGTTAGTATTGAATTTCAAAGTTTAATGAAATCTAAACGAATAAAACATATCACGGGTCCTCCATACAATGCAGCTTTAAACGGGCAAGCCGAATGCTATGTTTATACCCTCAAACAAACACTACAATGCTTCTCAATTAATGACAACTTACATAGAAATTTACAAACTTTTTTAATGTCCTATCGGCGAGTACCTCACTCCACAACAGGAGAAAGTCCTGCTCAAATGTTTTTAAAAAGAGAGCTACATTTCCCATTATCAATGTTACAACCTAACATACCGCAAAATATAAAACATAAAATCAGAAAAGAATACACCGTTACGGATCCCATTTTTCACAATGGTCAAAAGGTCGCTGTAAGAAATTACAGCAGCCCTAACCAAAAATGGATTTTTGGTCATATAATAGCAAAAGATGGTGATTTACAATACACCGTCCAAGTTGAAAATGAATTGTGACGCCGTCATGCTTCACAAATTCGACTAATTGGTATGGACATACCTATTCCTATTTTACCTGAAATACCTTACTTACCTCGTGCCTATATCGCACAACAAAATGCTACTATCAATACTACTACACCTACACATCCTAACATGAAATCCATGGCACCTGTACAACAAACATCTCAGGACCAACAGCGAACAAATACAACTGAAGAATCTATTGAACTTTTAGTTGAGGCAACACAAGTACCCGAAGTAATTACACCAAGTAGTTCGCCCTCATTGGCAGCTCGCAGAGAACATAAGATACAAGCACCAAGAAAACTCGACTAGTGAATGAAAGTTAGTGACAAGTGAATGCATGTTAATAGTGTAGTGAAACCTACTCTGTAAGGGGGAGGCAGTGTAGCATTCTTTGTGATCTATGCATGCATTAGTTGCAATATTTATCCAAATGCACTAAAGGTAGCTAAAGTTATCCCGATATACAAAAAAGGTGATCCTAATAGTCCAACGAACTACCGTCCCATATCCCTGTTACCAATCATATCAAAAATCTTTGAAAAGGCCCTTAATAATCAAATTGTAAAGTATTTTGAAACAAACTATATCTTCTCCCCTAATCAGTATGGTTTCAGAGCTAACAAGTCAACTATCGGAGCAATATTACAACTAATTAGTGAAATTACTACTTCTTTTGAACATGGAGAATTTTGCATGACTTCCTTTATCGATCTTAGTAAAGCTTTTGACTGTGTATCTCATGAAATTCTGTTGAATAAGCTGAATTCTTATAAGTTCAGTAAAAACAGTTGTTCATTAATCGAATCGTACTTAAACAACAGAAGTCAACAAGTTATTTATAAGGGTATTAAATCGGATATAAGCGTAATAAAACATGGCATACCGCAAGGTTCTATTTTAGGTCCGACCCTATTTTTAATCTATATAAATGACCTATCGTCTCACCTACAACTGGCAAATTCAATCTTTTTTGCAGACGATACAACTCTTATAAACAAGTCATCATCCTGTATAGACCTAATAAACAAAAGTGTAGTAACACATCATTCTGCAAATCAATGGTTTCTATCGCATAAATTAAACTTAAACTCTGATAAGTCTCAACACATGCTATTCTCCCTTAACAAACATAGTTTTGTAAATCAAACTGCTATAAAATTCTTAGGGGTTTATATAGACCCTAAACTAAAATGGAATGAGCATATCAATGCAACAGCATTAAAACTAAATACATCAATTTACTGCATTCGTTCCTTAAAAAATTATGTTACTGATGATGTAATTCTTGTTGCATATTTTGCACTATTCCACAGTCACATATCTTATGCAATATTGGCCTGGGGACATTCACCATGTGCAAAGCGATTATTTTCATTACAGAGGAAAACTGTGAGAATAATATCCAATTTAAGTTTCAGAGAAAATTGTAAAGAATATTTTGCGAAACTAAAGATACTTACTTTGCCCTCACTATATATATTGAATTGCCTGATTTATGTACATAAGAACCTGGATAATTTCACAAATAATCGAGAATTACAAATACACAAACATTACATACGAAACAACAATACACTTAGAATCCCATACACTAGGCTAAGTGGAACTAGATACTCAGTAAATTACCATGCAATAAAATTATATAACTGTCTACCACAAAATATTAAATCATTACAGCATTTACAATTTAAAACAAAAATAAAAGCATTTTTAACAAAGCAAGCATTCTACTCACTTGAAGAGTATTATAATAGTGACCTCAATTTCTCTTAGCCAGGGGCCATTTACTATAGTAATTTAAGTTTTAATATATATACTAACAGGACATGTGTGTTGAAAATACACTATTTTATTAATTAAGAGCCATATACTCTAGAACTATAGTATATGTTTTTAATCTATGTATTTTATAGGACGTGTGCATTAAAAAATGTAACATTTTATTGAGCACGAATAAATCTATCTATCTATCTATCTATCTATCTATCTATGATCCAATGCTATCATATACATATGGTAGTAGGTATTTGCAACACAACCCTTTCGGTGATGTCATGTGAATGTCAAAATTAATTGTCTTGTATCATGTATGTAATATAAGGTAATATGCATTATTAAGCTTCTACTAATTACTAAGTTGTGTATCGTGAATAAAGTATATAGTACTTGTAAGAGCCTACAATTATTGCTCCCGCAAAATACACAACAATAATGGATCCTACTATTATTTGATAACGTGCTTTCCAGTTTGCTAATTGCGCTTTGATAACGCGAGGATTGCAGTTCGAACTCGTGTTATTTGAACCAATTTTTAAATTGATTCTGCAGCTGATGCGTTGAAATATTTTCTACATTACTCGTCCCAGTACTTCAAGAGCGATGCACATTTTTTTGTTCGAAAAGCAGGAGGTACCTTGCGTGTATCGGTGAATTTTTCCGCGCTTACCCATTCTAATCAGATTCTCTTTTAGCTCTTAGCTGGATGCCAAATTAGTTCTTTTTTTGATGTAGGCCCAACTGTTCTTTGCCACAGATCAACTGCCGTTGCCTGTAGATCGCTAGTGCCGTTATGGTAACAGGGTAAATAGAGCCCGACGACTGTGGCGATGCGGTGCTGACTCACTCCCAATGGCGTGTAAGCTACGTATTCCGACACATACAGGTATACAACTTGTTTTCTTTTGTGTATATCAAGGGAATATTCCTTACCAGCGTTTGGTGTAGTTACGTGATAAGAAACGTGACACTGTAGGACTATTGTTTGTTGCTGCGAATCGATATTATCGCCCTACAGGTGTGATGTACCATTGTTAAAAATGTTTGACAAAAGTTCCCACATGCTTATTCTTTTCTACTGATGAGTTTATTTTACAAAAGGTATTATGTGCAATTTTAAAAACGTTTAACAAAAGCTCTCACGTGTTTATTTTCTACAGATTAATTTTATTTTGTGTAAAATACAAGATGCGCACTTCGTATCTAAAGTACTAAATTCCTCGTATCACATAATTGTTTGCTTTGAAATAGTAACGCTTAAGTTATTTCTTTTGCTTGTTTTGTAAAGAATCCTTTATTTATTCTTATGGGTAATAGATAATCGTGGCAATGTTGTTTTTGGTATTTAGGTGAATCCTCCCACTCTCCGCGTTTGGTAGATAGCCTGGTATTTACGTTTCTTCTGGCTACGTCTAGGTACGTAGCACACGTTTCTATAATGATAGTCAGATGTTATTGAGTGATCATGAAAGTACTAAGGATGTAGAGGAAATATCGGTACCGTATATAAACGCTAACGCAGCTGATATGGATTGTATTGTATTAATGCAGTGATATTTCTGCGATATCGGATTAATTTTATGAAGTTTTGTTGTTTGTTCCAGTTACCTGAGAATGATGGCAATTCTCTAGGAATCGACTGTCTTGCAATCGTCAGTTGAGAAGTTAGAGATGACAAAGTATTTTTGCCGCAAATGTCAAATGATGAATTAAGTGCAGGATCTTGAGGTGATACTGCAGATTGCAATACACTAGATTTTGGAGGCGTTTGGTTCTGATGAAGTGTGGCCGAGCACTTTTAGAAGCAGACTCATTCGATTTTAATGACAAGTGAACCAATTTTTGTGAAAATTCACTTTCAATCACTTTTGCATTTTTGTTCCTTACCGTCACTAGACCGTCTTTTTGGAATATGTGGCTAAGATGACTACTGCCAATTATATTAATCTATAATGATGAGTGATCTGTGGAATGTTTTTAGTCTGATATAATTATCAGTGT
The DNA here is from genome assembly GCA_036346225.1 of Platerodrilus igneus. Taxonomy (NCBI): domain Eukaryota; kingdom Metazoa; phylum Arthropoda; class Insecta; order Coleoptera; family Lycidae; genus Platerodrilus; species Platerodrilus igneus. Next base: position 370,026 of record JARFIW010001211.1, read on the forward strand.
ACCTAAAAACAAAAATAGATTATAACAGTTGTTAATGTTTATATATGTCTGATTAACAAGTTTTGAACTTTGAATAAAAAACCTCTTTTACTTGTGCTGAATTGGTAGTTCCTTTATATATTACAACACGTCTTCAATTTGTTTAGATAAGTTTGTATTGAGCCAGGCATCAACTGCATGCATCTCTCCATCATCAATACATTGGCTGGAGTCAGTGCCGTCCCGTTCGAGCAATAAACGTTTCTTAGAAGCTAGCAGCTGGCACTTGCAAAGTATTTCCATTTCATCTTCAATAGCTTTAAGCTGACAATTCCTTTTGCTGCTTCTAAAAGTACTTGAACTTCGAGACTTTCGGGACATAGCTCCCCAATGTTTGGTTATCTTGCAACTAGCACTGCCTTGGGAGCAACTAATTCCATGTTTTGTCACATTAAGTCTGCACAGGTTTACGGTGCCCTTGCGATACAGGAATTAACAATGATTTGCGACTGTAATCACGATCAGCAGGAGACTAAGAAGCTTTTGGTTATAAGTAATTAGGGCACTTCCAGTCTTCAATGCCGATTATAGTGTTCACATTGGCACACTCGTAATGAAACCTCTTGTGGCAAAAAGAGCATTCCATCATATCATCGCTACGGAAAGATTAATTGCAGATTGGACAACAGTTATGGCGGCCTTGGACAGCAGGTTGATTTATCATATTTGCTTAGATGGTATGTATGAACTTGAATATTTCCGAAAAGAATATGAGAATGTTGGGGTTGCAGTGAATTACCGTTGTCAACTGACAGGGCTGTTTGAAGCAGCACTAAAGTTTTCTTTGCCACACAATGGGTTCTTTATTTAGCAGCTCAAATTCCTAAATACTTTTAGGTGAATAATAATGAATTTACAATTACTTACTGTAACCCTTACTAACATACAACCTTTCAATTTTTAAATACTTTCAGGATAACAGCTAAATTGCAACAAAAACACAATTTGTCCATTTCAGCTGTTTTCCTTTTAAGTGCATATAGCACCAGGGTGTGAAGCTCCGGAACAGCTTGGAGCTATTCTTCAGAGAAACTGGTATTTTTTTCGTTTAAGGACAGTTGCACCACTTCTTGAGCTTGAGGCACGAACAAAGTTGTTGGCATTTGAGTGGGCAGGGAGAAAGTAAGCTAGCAGCTCCTGAGTTTGAAACACTTTGTAAAAGGAACGCAAAGCTTCATGCACCGGAACTGTTTTGAGCTGCTCATTTACGTAAAAGGAAAGTGACTATTATGTCAAAGTTCATTGTTACCCAGTAGATTACAAAAAAACGTAAAACAATTAATAATAATGTAATAAATATAAGGGAATAACAAAAAAGGGGGGGGAAGAATAGGGGGAAATTTACATAGGTGTAAAGATAATATTAATCACGAATTGAAAATTTATGGTTAATAGTAAAGCCAATTATTTAATCACCTAAATCTTTTTTTTTATTAAACTAGAATCCCTTTCTTTTCTTAGAACCGCCGAGAAAGGATCTGAAGTGGTTTCGAAGATCTCTATCTGAAATCAAGACCCTATAATTAAAATATGGGCATATTTGCAAAAGTTATTTCAATACAGAAAAGCACATTTCGGTAAACATATGGATACAACACGCAATGTTTACTCACTATATTTCTCCAACGTTCTGGTACTGAGTGGTGCAATGGGTCCAAAGGGATACAATGCGTGATTAACCCGTTCCAGCTACCAGGCCCGACGCAAGGGGATACAACTCGCAATGCGCCGCACCGAATGCAAAGGGATACAACTCACAGTGCATTTCAAATTCAATCATAATCTAGTACTGAGAATAATAAGCTCAAAGGGATACAACACACATTGAACTCTTCTCCAGATACCAGAGCCTTGTTATAGGGAGTGCAATGGTTACAAAGGGATAACGCGATGCAACCTTTTCTCATCAAATTTGCCTTTCGGTATAATTTTAAATGATATACATCTTAACGCCCATAACGGCCACAAAAAATAATAGAATTTCAATGCAACCCCTCTACGAAAAGAATATTAAAATTAAATAAATTCGCATGCAATATCACTTCAATGACTTCTTGAAAAATAAATTAATCAGGATAAAATACTAAGTGAGAAAACTCACCTATGTATATTTTACATCAAAAAATCACATGCACAAGCACAACACCCACTCAATGCTAACTGTACCCTGTAGGCTTGCTTCTACTAAATTTCATTTTACTGGAATGTCCCTTGCATCTGTCCACAACCACCGAGCTACCTGCCTTCGGAATTACTCATAATTGTATACAAAGCGAGGGTCGAGATTCTCGTGTACCTTTTTATTTTTAGAAAGGTGGATACTTTTAGAACCTACCTTACATAAATTAAAAATCCCAACAATTGCACTTATTAAGCATTAACGATAATTAGTTTTAAGAAAGTGACCCATTATGCTAAGCTTACCGAGATATTTTCTAACAGCAAATACATTTTCTGGTGGAGCATATGAAAGCAAATAGGCTTCTCCTATGCCCTTGTAAACTATATTATGGAAAAACTAAAAAAAAATAGCTTATACTATGGAAAACATATGTAGGTCTACAGGTACCTGATTGTGCACAATAAGTATAAAAATTATGCGTGCACATGAGGGTTAAATTGCTTCCTTATACTATTTGCACAGAAACTAAAATTAAAGTTTATAATTTGAAAAGGAATTTTAGAAATACTCGCCGTCTATTGGTACTTCCATTTCTACCATTTAATTGTAAATTACCATAACGAAATACATAAATTTCTCCCTTAAATATTTCAATGATATTCAAAAACGTTAAATCCTATAACCTAACCTCACATTTATGTTTGCTAACATGATAAACTCTTGGATTTTCCACACTCATGGTTATTAAATTTTTTTAGATATTACCTAGTACAGTTAAATTTGGAATAAATGTAGGTATGGTTTTTTATTGTACAGTTAAGAAAAAAGCGTAATTATGGAAAAGGCTACAACAAATAAATCTGAAATTCCTTACAGCAGAAAAGGAAATAGTTCACAAGATGAGGTAGTTGATTTTTTACTTATTGTTTTTACAGGCCACCTTTTCTATTTCAGAAACTACTTCAACCTTTTGCATACATTGCTCAAGTTCCAGGAAAAAACATACGCACTAAATTAGCAAGAGCTTTTAATTACTGGCTTAATATTCCAGAAGAAAAATTGCAAGTTATTGTCGATATTATTCAAATGTTGCATAATGCAAGTTTATTGTAATGAAATTTATATTTGTTCAAATTCTAATTTTTATAAAATTGTAGATTAGATGATATACAGGATAATTCGATTTTAAGACGGGGAATTCCAGTTGCTCACTCTATATATGGTGTTCCTAGTACAATTAACGCAGCCAATTATGTTATTTTTATTGCTTTAGAAAAAGTTTTGGATTTGAATCATCCTGAGGTATATTTAAATTTGGACTTAAAAATTATATACACCCATACCTTGCGTTACGGCCTAGATACGTTTCACGAAACTTGGTCGCAAAGCAAAAAGCCGTATAAGGAATCAATTATTCTAATACAAATGCATACAAATTCAATGGGATCGGTTCCAAATTTGTTAAATATGTAACATGGTTTATCATTCAAAATGCATTTTATCAACAATAATCTATAAACAAAAATGAAACAACTTCATGTCACATAAAATATGTGTATTTATATATACATAATTTTTTTAAAATTGCTTTAATCTGAAGACAATCAAGAAATGGTAACCTGCAGATCACTGTCGTCATTATGAGCACACACTGAATAACGCTCGTAAATGAGAGGATATAGAAAAGAGTGTGCATTGAGATTGCACTTGCACTAGATTGGCAACATGTAGATATATCGACATCGAAAAAAAATTTTTTTGTCGTTATTGTGAAACATTTTAGGCCATAATTGAAAACGTGCCTTAATTGAAGAGGGGTGTTATAGCGAAATGCCATATAAAGAGCGGCTGTATAGCGAGGTATGATTGTATTTGAAATATTGTATGCCGAACCAATCAAAAAATTCAATATAGAAATTGATCACTGCTTCAGATTTGAACGAATCCCTTGGGGATCATTTTGCTTAATGATAAAATTTGGAATATACTTTCAAAAATTTATTTTATTGGGGTTTTATAGTAATTTTTAAAATTTTGAATAATCGGCTTGTGGCAGGTGTAAATATCTTCGATCTTGAATTTACTGGATTTTTAATGGCTGGAAGTTGATTTGTCTTTTATTTTGTTACGTTTATTTTCAGCACAAATTAATAACCCCTCCAATCTTGTTAATTCATTATCCATTCGAATAAATTCCGTGTCTACCGTTAAATAAAATCGTTAATTCATAATTAATAATAAATACGCTGTCTAATGATTTTCAACTCACATCCCTTTTTGCTTTAAGAACGAAAATTAATTTGGTAAATTAAAAAAACCCTTTCTCTTGTTACTGCATTCTCCATTCGTATAAATTCTATTTCTATTGTTAAATCCTGTCGCCTGATTAATAATAAATACTCCTAAGAATTCCTCAACGTAAAGTTTATGCTAAAATTAAACAGGCGATAACTGGTTCTAGGTATCTGATAATTGATTCTTATGTGTTTTCCATTGAAAGCTTCGTCGAATTAAAGCCGCGTATTATCCCAATAAACCGTGTTTTTCCAGTTTTATTTCCTTGTTTGAGCTCTGGTCATTAGTGAAACGAAATTAATATTCACTTGTTCTTCAATCTACACAACGAAAACACATGTAGAATGGTTGGTTGTTTTCGATTTTCTGTATGAAAAGTTCGTGCACACCTTACAGTGTGCTCCTTCCGGTGAACCTTAAAGCCATAATGAATGGTCGCCCTTTGTTGTGATGGGAGGACCACCCCAAGGCGGGGCCATGCGCACATCTGTTTTGCACCGTTTTTACAGATGGTAGGAGCCAACCCGACGGTGGTGGCTCGAGGGTGAGTGTTTATACACTAATTTTCTTGTATGGGGGGTACCCGGTAGTTGTTGGAAACAACATATGTACACGGGTCTACGGATGGATTACCTTGTTGGTGGTAAAATGACTGGTTGTTTGTATGTGCGAGGATATTATAATGTTTACTGATTTCTTTATTAGGATAATTTTATGTATAGAATTCTGTACTTACAATGCTGATTTAGAGCTGTGATTTTTAGTGGGGTAATTTTGCTTCCTTTTCTTTTTTGAAGATTAATATAGAGAGTGGCCTAAAAACTGCAGCTCGCAATGTTAAAAATGATTACTTTTTTATGCGTAAATATGTATATTGTGTACCTACGAATTATTAATTTTTGGTACTATTGTGTTTTGTATATAATTCGGTTCTTTTAAATTTGAGGTTTTTTTAGTTTGTAAATGTTTGATTGTGCGTGAGTGAGTATATTTTTATTTTAGGCCTCCCTTAATTTTTTTTGAAGGTATAATACCCCACCCACTCGCCGATTGAGCCCGGTCAGTTTCTTTTCTTCCTCGTTTTTATTTTCTTTTTTTAGACTACGTCGCTGAACGTAGCATAATTTCTGACGCCCTGGCTTGGGGCCGCGATTCTTTTTTGTGATTAATTTTTGCTGTGTGTTTGGTTTAGTTAATTTTTTTGTATACTCCGATTTTGTTTTGTGTAACATTGGTTTAGCTTTTGCTTCGATTTTGGTTTTGGTTAGCGTTCGCTTCGATCTTGTTTTGCTTAATTTGTGCTTTGAATTTGTTTTAGTTAGTTTTTGCTCCGATATTTTTTATTGTTAGTGCCTAAGTTCCTACATTACCCGCATTTATCGGTTTGATACTACTTATGTTTTCTTCCCTTGCGCTCGAACTAGTATTTAGTTCTTTTCGTTATTTCTTGTGTGGGTTCGATCTTCTTAAATTTTAGTTTTGTTTTCTTTCCTAATCACTCAATATTTTCGGTTGGTTAATTTCAGATTATTGGACTTGTGTTTTCGCCAATAATCCTAGTCCGTTGAAAACCTTGGCGTCCAAGATATTTCTTTTTTCTTCGTTCTATCTCGGTACATTTTGTTCTCTCCGTCACGTCTAGAGTTAGTTCTTTTCCTCCGATTTTTCTTTTATTCTGCAGCCCTATTCTAATTTCTATTTTGTTGTTTCGCACCTATTGGTGTCGGATATGTTTTAGATTGTCCTGTATTTGGAATAATTTTTTTCTTAAACTTCTATCGAATTACGGTTAGCCTTTATTTAATTACTTTCTACCAATTTCTTTCTTGTTCGTATTCAAAATGACTTCTTTTTCGGCTTCCTATCAAGGTCTCTCTGTGTGGGAGTGGAATTAAAAATTTTCTGGTTCCCCGAACACTCTTACCGTACATAATTTTTTGAGACAGGTTGAAAAACTCCGATGAACTCACCATGTGTCTGAATTGCAGTTATTTGAGTCTGCAGTGGATTTGTTCGAGTCGAAAGTGTTACATAGGTTTTCTGACTGGAAGTCGTCTAATTTACTGATTCAATAATTTGAACCCCGAATTTTACTTATACTTGCTACTACTGAGGAAAATACTTTTGCTTCACATGACCGAGTTGTTAAGATTTCTCTGATGTCTACGAGTAGATCTAATACTTCTTTCGTACGTTCTACTGTTCTTCCTCCTTGTTCTACTTCTATTCGTCAGGTCGTATGCTTTAATTGTGAAAAACCTGGTCATGTTTCGACACGTTGTACTTGTCCTCAAGTACTCCATTGTTATGGTTGCGGATATAAGGGAGTTTCTCGCCGCAACTGTCCGAACTGTCATCCTACTACCAATAGTTCTTTAAATAATATTTCAACTTCTGTTCTCAGCTCTGGGAGCCAAACTTCTTCTGCTTCTCGCTTTACGTACTTTTCTGTCCCTCACCCAGGTCATCTGGCTCCTAAAATCAAAACCTATCCTTCTTCGGCAAATACAGTTTTGAACAAAATTTCCTCCGTCTCTAGTTCTACATACTTTTCTACTCCTCCGTCTTCTCACCCCAAACTGTGCCTCCACCACCCTTACAATTAGTGACTTGCAGGTAGCTTCTTAAGAGTTTGTTCCGCTTTCTTAAACGATTCTATCCAAGAAATTCTTGTCGTGTCTGCAAGCACACATGTCGCTGAAATGACGATAATTTCTAATTTAGTCAGCGAAGGTCCTGCTGAAATTCGTGAACCTGTATCTTTGATGTCTGTTGCTGTCAAAATTCTACATGTTCCTGCTTTCTTAAAATGTTCTACTCCAGAAATTTCTGTCGTGTCTATAATAACAAGTGTAGCTTAACGGACGATAACTCCTAATACGGATAGAGAAGGTCTTATTGAGGTTAGTGAGCTCGTAGATATGCCTGCTGCTGTCATTGTCCAAGTTTCACCTGATCCTGTTTCGTTACCTACTCTTACTTATTTTTCTCATGCTGACAAGATGCTACTTGTTTCTTTTCTTTTAACTAAAGTTGATGAAATTCTATCTGGTGCTGCTCCTTTCATTCATGTTGATAAATTTCTTTCGACTCCTTTATCTAACATTGGCGAAGATCTACTTGATATGGTTTGTTCTTGTAACATTGATGTACTTCTACTCGATTCGGTTTCTTTATGTAATGTTATTGAAGTGTTATTGGATTCTGTTCCTTTTCCTAAGGTTGATATTCCTACAGCCAATGCTGTTTTCTATCCTAATTGTGATACTTCTAGTCCTTTATCTAACGTCGATCAAATTTTATCTACTTCTGTCCCTCTAGTTAACGTAACTGAAGTGTGCTCCGCTTGTGTTTCTCCTCGTAACGTTGATTCTCGTACAGCCAATACTTTTTTTCTTTCTACTGTGGATATTCTGACAACCCATGATGTTTCCTTTTCTACCGTTGACTTTCTTACCTTCAACCCTAACAACACACAACTTTCGTCCTTAACTCGTTTCAAGTTTCCTAAACTACTCTCGCCACCTCTTATATCACGTGCTACAATTGCTACACCCTCTGCTGTTCCTGTTTGACAGAAAGCTGCCCACAAAAGGCAGATATTATTCTATGCTCCTTCTGAACCTGAAGATGTTGGTCAACGAAATCCTGATGTCCATGATCTCCTTTTGTTTTCCTTCTGGTGATGTTAACGTCTTAAGCCCAATATCTAGTCCTTGCGCCCCAGATTATGACGACCTTGCTCTCCTTCGGACATGATTTTTGGACATTATGATTATGTTTTGCTTCTCTGTTTTATGGGTTTTCTTTCATTTGCTTTCTTTTTTCTTTCACCCGTGTGGGTCTGGGAATAGAATAGTCCCATGGTACGACCTGCCTGTCGTAAGAGGCGACTACAGCGGTCAAACACATACACACATGCACACTCTATATACACAACACACCCTTCTTACACTCCCCCCCTCATACACACACATGCACGCACACGCTCACACCTATTCTTACATAACTACACTGGGATTCTGTTTTATTTTCTTTTGTATGATTTTAGTTTTTTTTAGTTTTGTACTTGGTACTTGGTGTTATTCTTTTTGTTTTTTTCTTTTTTCTCGCTCGTTTCGTTCCACTTTCCTTTCCCTATTCTTTTTTTGCTGGTCTTCTTTGCTGTAGGTCCCAGGTCCGATTGTGTTTCGTGCATCTGCTACTGTGGTAGGTGCTTTCTAGTCCATTTTTCTTTTTTCGGAAGCCACGACTTAGTTGACTTTAGGACTAGTTAGCCTTTCTTTTCTTCAGTTCTTCGGTTTTGGGTACCACAGTTGGTAGTACATCGTTTTTTTTTTACCAGCACTCTTCCTCTTTGTTCTCCCTTGTTGTTCTTTTGTTTACTTGAGACTTGATCTTTGGGACCTGTTTTGGTTGGCACTGTTGGTTTTCTTCCTTGTTTCTTTTTTTCTTTTGAGAACTTAACATGTTTGTTTAACGAATTGACATTTACAATGGGTGACGGGGCAAAGATAAGCAAATATCAAAATGTTCTACATAATCTTCAACAGTCAATAAAAAGGAGCTATGTAGCGTTATGCAATGCATAATGCTCTCGTATACACTATTAAATAAGTTAATAAAAATTGTGCATAATATTTCCATACATTGCATGTTTGCAAGTAAAACCTTTTACAGTTATAGTCAGTGATGTAAAATTACCGGTAATGTATTTTGCGTTGAAAACTTTCGGCAACTTTCGAGAATTTTAGATAACTTTGATCCCACAATTGGAGAAGTCAAAATCTATATAAGGAAGATTTATTTTCAGAATACTTCAAGTTATAATGGGAAATATGAACTAAGTGAAACGTTTTATTTGGTATCTTAACATTTTATTACTATTGATGTGAATAATATTTTGCTCTAAATGCCAGCCGTTCTAGTTAACACGTTACTTATATTATTTAGTTCAATGTATATCAGGTACACAATCTGATGTAAACAACATCGTTAAATTGAAACTTAAAATACACTAAATGTTTAAATATTACTACTTAGTACATTCTGAATAGACCTGCACCTTGAAGAAGTTCTAGATTACTAGAACGGTGGAATGGCTTGTTCGTTCCAGTGATCTAAAGAGCCAAACCACAGGTCCAATCAAAGTAGTAGGGTCTTTAGTGAGAGAGACCATAGGGATCGGTATGGCATTCTATGACACACTACTGCGATGTGGAAGGCAACATCCTTTGTATTAAGTAGATGTGTAGTCTGATGTAAAAGTGTTCTCCTACAAATATGGGATTGGTTGATGCTGTTTTTAATCACTGGAAGTTGATCAATTTTAATAGAACCTTAAATATGAAAATAAGGTATTTTGAAGAATTAACGACTGTAACTCAACCACTATATTTTTGTAAATGACTCAAAAGGAAAAAAAATAGGTTAAGCCTAGTTTTTGGTTATTCTATAAATGTATAATACACGATAGCACTAACTTAATCTTAAAACTATAGTATATCTTCCATCATTAATTATAGAATAATGATTTTAAAAAAATCAAATTTGTAGGCCACCAAAGTATACACGGAGCAACTTCTAGAATTGCATCGAGGACAAGGAATGGAAATATACTGGCGCGATAGCTTTCAATGTCCCAGCGAAAAAGAATATAATGATATGACCATTAAAAGTAAGACATTATCATTTATAAGTGAAGTTAATGAAATATAATGGTGTTTTAGAAACTGGAGGATTATTTATGTTAGCAATTAGGTTAATGCAGTTATTTAGTGCAAATAAGGAGGATTTCACTAAATTAACATCTATACTAGGTCTGTCGTTTCAAATTTTAGACGATTTTAAGAATTTAATATCGAAAGATGTAAGTTGAACTTGTATGATATTGCTGATTTAAATTAATACTTTCCAGTATTTTGAACATAAAAGCTTTTGTGAGGATTTAACCGAAGGTAAATTTAGTTTCCCAATTGTGCATGCTATACAAAGTCATCCAGAAGATAGACAAATTATTCGTATCCTTTTTATAACCAACACTGTAGAATTTATAGATTATTTTATTTAAAGAAGCGTTGGATGCATAAAAGTCGTTTCCATATCGTACAGGAAACAAAATATACATAGTTATTTTTAGTATGGGATTGTTTTCTCCACGAACAGCAAAGAATTTTATTTTACTGTGTATTATATTTTAGCCTGCTTACATTTAAAACGATGAAAACTGAAAACAGAATTTCCAAGTGCTAAGTTACTCAGTTACAGTACCATAAGAAGACCTTTGTTTTTCTATAGTGAACTTTTAAAACCATTTTTATTATCATTAGATCTTCAATCCTGGAAAGTGTGTGAGCTGGGGATGTAGCTCTCATCTGTTTATATAATCGGTCTTCCTGCACCTTTATATCTAATCAGCTGGTTAAATATACAATTATTTTGTAGCGAATATCTTGTAACTCCAACAATAGACTATGTTTATCAGCCACTTTTATCCACCTGAAAATATCAAATTAAAATCAAATAACATACATTTCCGTTGAAGTAACAACATTTAAAACCCATGCTTAGAAAGACCTTCCGTAACATTGATACTATACTCTCAAATTCCATTCCAGATTGTTTAATTTTCTCCAATGTGCAGTTCAAAGTTGAGCGAATTTTATTAATAATATAGAAATCATTAATTACTCGTCTGATGGTTTCCCTATTGCCTACACTGAAATCTGCTTTTGGAGATTGCCGTTGCTTTTTCTTCAATGATGCCGAAGAAAAAGACTGCTCCCTTTGTCTGATTTTAGATATTTTAGTTGCCTCTAACACCCGCTCCCTAAAACAATAGAGCGGAATAACAGGTTCTGTATTTTCTTCATCTTGTTTCATAAACTGCATCACAATCAAAACCACTTTTCAGGTTTGTTACTGTAAGATCTGCTTTTTAGAACTGTATCTTGCTCCGTGATCTTGTGTTATCTAAAAATACAGGAATTTACAAAACGGGGATAAAGTTTATCGAAAGTAATTACTTTGTTGTTGTAAGTTAAAAAACTAAAGGTTGCAACAATATAATCAACAACAAACACCAAATATTAAATACGTAATCAATAATTTATAATACTTAGTTTTGAAGAGAATTGTTTTATAGAAAATACAAAATATAATAAACTATTACAAACACAGGAATTGCAGATGACAGATTGACAACTGTCAACAATTCAACATACACCTGAACTTCTTTCCTCTGATCCTGTATGAATTACCCTAAAGTCTCCGCTCCAAAATTCCTCCGCCTCTGGCCTCACACTTTGCTAATCCCTAATGCTAACCCATCCATTTCAATTTTCAGATTCTCTAGTTTACCTACTTGCTTCATGGTTGTGACATTCAACGCTCTGATTCGCAAAACATTCCCTGCTCTTTTTTTAAAATTGTCGATCACATCCTCCAAAGTAGTCCCTCTCGGAGATTCGATGGGGATTATTTTAACTCCGGAATCTTTTACCCCAGAGGATGCCATCACTTCAGTCCACTTGTACTTAGGAGGTAATATGATGGTTTCCCGTTGTTTACCATATTGCAGTAGTGTGTCTCAGAGTGGCGTAGTGATCTCCACGGTCTTTCCCACTCTAAGTACCGAAAGAGCTGCTACCTCCTTTCGGGGACCTGTCCTAGTCTGGTTCCTCACTAAAGACCCCACTAATTTGGTTAAACATATAGTTCGGCTCTTTAGCTGACTGAAACACTCAAGCCATTTTATCTGTTGTAGTATTTTAGAACTTCTTCAAAGTGCAGGGTCCGTTCAAAATAGTTGTCCCTGCATAATAATTCCGAAGGTCTTTCCACATTTAACAGTATTCACTGACTTTTCGATATACAAGTAAACATCAACGGGAATAGCGCACATCTACGTTTTTTCCCTTTCCGTATATTTACTTCTCTACATTCCTGATCTAATTCTATTACCACTGTTTGCTGTGAACTATACGTCCATTCCTACCTATAAGAGTCAAATTCATATCAAGTGAACCAATGAAAACTACCTCATTATTTTATATATTTTAGACTCTTGCTTTTTTACTAATTAAAAAAACAAAAATCTACAGATTTTTTTTTATTTCATTCCATTTTTGATGTACAAATTTTTAAATTTGCATAAAAACGTTAAATTTGGAAGAAACCTGTTTTATGTTTATAGCGATACCTCAGCTGTTAATGAATAACTTTAGAAATTGTTTGAAAACCGCACGAAATGTGAGTACAAAATGTTTAACCTAATATTACGAAATTGGTGTAGTTAAAACGAAAATACACTCACCTGAAAAACGGTTCACTTTCAGCACAAGCGACTTTCTGCAATTAGGCACCACATAGATTGAAAATTGCCGGCCGCATTTCCTGAAGTTTGCAAGGCAACACCTGTTATGTCCACCACGTTGTACACCGAAATAACAAGTGATAAGCTGCACTTGTTTTTGACAAAATATGTTGGTGGGAGTTATAACGTCCCAACACACCAATTTTATAAACACGAAAATATAGGTATATAGGAATGAAATAAATTGTAATTTATAAAATAAACAAAAAAAATATTTGAATTTGAGTAATGAAATTAATCAATCCCGAACATCAGCTTTGGATAAAGCTAGCTGAGTGACATAAGCGTCTTCAGAATATTACAAGCTTTAATTTGATTTATTACAAGAATGTTTTTTGCTACAAACTCACTATTTTTAAAGGCGATTCCAAAAAACAATACGAATAAAATTTTTTAACAAATTCTTAATTATTTCTTAAGTGTTTACAAACCTACAAAATTCAAGTTGGGATCTCAATGGGATCCTAGAAAAAAAAAGTATTTTCACCACAGAAGCACTAACTAAGATTTTGGTTAGTTTGTTAGTTTGCTAAAACCATTACTATTAATTACCTTACTATTCTGTCAGATGTGTTCGGATAAATGTTTAGAGCAAAATCTTTCCTGTGAATACTTGCCTTGTATGCGGACTCCTTGTAACAGCAGCCGTTTGTTTTTGTGGTAAGGTGTAGGTTCAACCACTTATAGTTGTTAGGTCATCTTTAGTTTGTATTTGATTCCTGCGCACTCTTAAAATGTTTGGATTTTTTGGGAACACAAAGGATAGAGCTGGATCCAGAAGACGCAAAAAGCTACCTCTGTCTCTTCATTTTCACAGTCCTTTGATAAGACACATATATAATTATTGATATCTTCCATTGGTAATGTTGTACCACCTACAAGTACTCTCATTATCCAATGAATAAATCTTGCTTTTCACTTCAGTTTCAATGTGCACAGTAAAAGTGTAGTACTGTTGTGTGGTCCTCGTTCGGATGAGAAGTAAAGTGTAGGTCCTGTGTGCGAGTGTTGTTATACATGTTAAACATTTCTATCTTACTTGAAATAGCAAGGGTGAATTTGTCTCCTATTCTTTGAATTTTTTCGGAGAATCCTTTTATGTATGGTATTGAGAGCATTTTTTGATGCGTATCGTTTTCTTCTCTTTTATTTTTTGGGTCTTTATTCGTTTCTTTCTCTATTATTATTTTAGAATACTTATTTTTTATTAGTGTACATTTGATTAGGTTTTTCTCTTTCTTTAAAATTTCTTCGTTTGATGATATTAATTTTGCTTTATCGTACATGGTTTTGATAACTCCTCGTTTGACACAATGTGGGTGGTTTGAATAGAAGTTTAAGTAAATGTTGTGTGTGTGTTGGTTTTCTCTATACTGATGTACCAATTGTTGTATCGTTTTTGCTAACTAGCATATCTAAAAGTGGAAGTTTTCCATGTTGCTCTAATCCATATGTGAATTTAATAGTTGGTTCTATTTCGTTAATTGACTGTACAAAGTTTTTAATTAGTTCTGTATTATGAGGCCAAATAGCACAGACGTCATCTGCGTATCTCCACCAGATTAGTGGTTTCAATTCTTGTGTGAATATTACATCTTTTTTTAATTCCTCCATGAATATATTACTAAAGATTGGCGATAGTGAAATTCCCATCACCATTTAGTGATCGATGATATACTTAATTAGGTTCTTTCTTTAAGGTTGTCATCTTTTTGTAGTTTGTTTTTTATAATATTTAACATTGTAACATTATTTTGTATAATTATGATTATGTAATTTAACTCTATGAATGTCATACTCCTAAGTTAATTTGTAACAACTACCCAAAATTAATACACATTAATCTGCTCGTTTTCAAATAATTATAGCAAAGTCTTGCGAGTACTTACCATTTTAGTAAATTAAATTAACCTTCGTTGGTATAGGAATAGGAACATATTTGAAAGTTCTGAGAAACACGTATATAATTTAATCCCCTTCAGACAAAATCCACCACTTACAAAGTACCATTTTACTACCTTGCGAGACTGTCTTTTGTGTATTCTGGCGACACAAGTAACCTTTTTAAAATTGTATACTTCAACCTATTTCCAATTTCAATGTAGAAGCTACATCAGTCATTACGATTCTTACGGTTTAAACGTCAATTCTTACATTTTAATTGTCGTAAATACAACACAGCAAGCGCGGTTTACTAGACACCACGGGCAGTGGTAACGCTAACCTTTGTACAGATTTTGGTGCGCCCATCTGTCAATGACGTCACCAATGCACAAATTTAATACGCAATTATCGGAAAATATAAATTTAAGACAATAGTTTACTTACATAAGAAATCCGACGTCCTGCGGGGTTGAGTTAAAGTTGGCTTCTGTTGAAGTCCATCAGGGCTACTGATGCCCCTTTTAAGGCAATTAACGGAGGGTACGCCCAACGTACATCCAAATGGCTTCAACGGGATCTCAGGACTCCACTCCGGAGTGATTAAAGATGGTGCTCCGGCGTGGAATGCGGTTCAGCCATGGCTGCAAATTACCTCTACCTATGTAGGGAAAGACAGGAGCAGGTAGAAGGGCGACAACAAAGATAATCAGGCAAGGATATCTACATAAATAAAGATAAAGGCACGATACGATACCTAACACGACCACACTTCTTGAAGTCCCAGGCAAAAAAGCCAAGTTTAAGCGTCTCACGGAAACACTTCTCCCACTTTTGTTCTTTCACGCGTCGGCGCGAAGTTATTCGTCCAACCCACTTTTGACGTGACGGAAATACGCGCACCGAGTCTTTTGAATTTATGGCGCGAAACTTCCGCACATCAAAATTAAACTAAAACAATGTTTAGTGCCAATTTGGCACGTAACACGATAACTTTAGAAGTCCTAAACTTTCAGACGCCAATCCGTGTAAACTGAGGAACATAAATCAATCATACATCTATGTCACTCATAATGGTATACACCTGAGTAGTTTTTGGTTGAAGAATTCGTAGGAAAAATAACTAACCCATGAATCATAACCGGACACATTTCTTTGTGCAATAGAGTACATAATTACTTATATGGTTACAACCAACTACAGAAGTGAGATTCCAAAAAGCTTGATTGTCATTGGCTATTGAGAAAAATTATGAATAAAACGTCATAAAAAAAGGCGCAGTCCATCAGGTTATAAAAACTAAATTTTGTAAATGAGAGAAAATTTGAATTCTCGTTCTGATCGAAGAAGCTTGAGAAGGACAACATCTTGATTGCTGGCGCAACACAATAAATTAAGAGTTCTCGGTATTTACTATGCAAGGGCTGAGTGGTCAGTTACGCTAATCAGGTCCTGTTGGATAATCGCGGATTATGATATACCGGAAATAGAACTAGTTATTTATTTAGCGAAGTGAATCGCTGACCTTTTTGTTAAAGGATACATGTTGTATATTGCTGCACGCGTGTATTTAATATGGAAAATTAGAACAACAGCTTCATTCTTTTGTTGGCTTATGAGAAGAGGGAGACTTGAATGCGAGTTTAATTGCTGTACCTATGTTTTTTTGAATTGATGATAGTAAACTAGTAGATATTTTATTGAGTTAGCTATAAACTTTTGTTAGGCCAATAGTGCACTAAAAGTAGGTTATATGACTAAGTTGTAACTACCATAAATATTCTCTTTGCTCTTGACGGTCGTTTGAATTTCATTACATGTCAATTAATAGATTTTTAAGATCTTGACTTCAGTTGCATTATTTATAATATTGATTTGTTGAAATTTTATGTAAAGGAAGCTTTGGTCAAAAAAACGAAAGAAAAATTAATTAAAAATTAATCGTAACTTAATTAAATCGATCATGATAAATATTATCTTTGAAAGAAGAATCAGATTTAAATTGTGGGCAAAATTATTTGATAGTAATAACCTTTTATTTGAAGCGCAATTGCACGCGGATAATTCATTATTTTGGTTTTGAGCTTTAAATTCGGTAACGTTATCGAAGTGAATTTTACATAATTTATTTTTTTATATGTACATGATTTTTTTATAGCAAAAGTGAGGTGGATTCTTTCTAGTTATGTCTAGAAGGATCGTGTTTATAATATCAAGGTGATCTCCTCTTGATATGTTGTTGCATTTTCCCCCTTTGTTACAAAATTTAAATTCGTCTAGTCAAATCCGCCCACATCAAGTATTTCTGGTGCCCAACGGCAAAATAATTTTTTATCCCAACTTTAAAATTTTTATACCAACGTGTTAAAACAGACTATTTTCATACCAACGTAGTTTTTCTAACGATCAGCATATTTTTTTTATTCCTATGTCGTTTATTTCTGCACCTAACGCGATTTTTTTTGCTTTCGAAGTTTATTTTTATCCCAACATGGTAAACACATTTTTTACACCATGATATATTTTAACATCCAACTAAATTAATAATTTCTTTTACCCTGATAAAGGTAATGGATGTTTTTAAAATATAGTACCAAAGTTGACGAGAAAACATTTTTGAGTGTATGAGAAATATTATGTGATTTTTTTAGAGCAAGTTAATATTCTTTTAGCTTTTTAGAAAACTTGAAATTTTTTGTATAGCATTGTAAACCTTCTATAAGTTTGTTTAAAGATGGATTTTACATACAATGTTGATAGATTATTGAAAGACGAACTTATTTACGAATTGAAAGTAAGAAATGTGAATACAGAATGTTTGGCAATAGTTGAGTTGAGGAAAAAATTACGAGTAGTGATTGTTGTATTGTGATACATCTATTAAGCTGTGTATTCTTTGTGCCATCTAGTTACTTCGTGTTTGGTTGTTTAATAACTGTGGACATGGAAGCAGCAGGAGGGCAGTCATGCGGCATCTTATATACTTGTTAGGCTAGAATACAAATATTAATTAATTGGAAGAATGTTAATTTATTTTGAATTATCGGGATGTAATAAAAGTGTGGCCAATTATTGAATGACAAATACACAACAGTGATTAGAAAGAAAACTGAACCAGATGAAGATTTTGATTATCCTTTTGACTTTTCAGAAGACATTGTAGTTGCCAAAATACTTTGGCAGTTTTAGAGGAAAATATTTCGAGTTTAAATGACTTGAATTTTGATAGTAATAAGTTAAAAATTGAATCTAAATTAGCATATTCTTTTTCTAGACTGTCAAGATGATTACCAGTTGACGATAGTGACGGAAAACTTAGAAACAATTTGCAAGTAGAAATAGAAAGATCAATTGACACTTCTAAGCAAACCAAAATTCATATTTAAAAAAAAAGACTCAAATAAAATTTAAAACAGACGAAACTAGTTCAGACGAATTACAACAAATACAGGACACAGAAAATACAAACATTGACGAATTAGACACAGCTGATTTTGAAAAGAAATTACATTTAGTTTTTTCCACTACTGTAACAAAACAGACTGACGCTGACAACATTAAGACGAAACATTTAGAAAAAAGTCAAAATTTATCATATAATTTAATGGTATATAAAGTTTGTCCAGTTTCAAAATGGGGAATAAAGTTTTCTGGGAACGCATCAGTAAATGCATTTTTAGAGAGTCGAGGAACTAAAAATTGCTAGGAACATGACAGATGAACAGTTATTTACAGAATCTGCTGACCTTTTTCAAGGTAAAGGGACAATATGGTTTAGGGCAAATAAGTCATTAGTAAATAATTGGGTAGAGCTGAAACAAGCAGATTATGATGAAAAATTACTTGCAGAAATAAAAGCACGAACACAAGTTGAAAACGACTCTATTGGTCTTTATGCAGCAGTTATGACGAACATGTTTGCACGTTCATCAGAACCATTCACGTTGACAAAACAATTAAAAATTTTGAGAAATAATATGTTACCATTTTACCAATCGCAACTAATTTTAATAAAAATAAATTCTATACAGAAGTTAATTAAATTAGAGAAATTCTTAGAAGAACACAAAACATCTATTGGAAATTTTACACCTTCAACAAAAAAGACAAACACTTTAGAAACTGACTTAGCGTATACAGACACGATCGTTTCGCACAGTAGATTTTCTTCAAGAAATCAAGTTTAAATGATACAAAACAACAAAAACGAACCACAAAGAGTACGAACATGCTGGAATTGTCACCAAACTGGACATTTTCAAGGTGACTAGACAAACCAGAACACTAAATTATTGCTACAAATGAGGAAATGACAATTGTAAATTTAACAATTGTTCACGTTGTGACATCCCAAAAGTGTAGTTGTAATGTCACTGGTTTTAGAATGACTTTTCTTATTGTTTTAGTACTTCATGCTACTTATAATTATAGATTCTTTTATGAAGTTCAATGGGTAATATTTTAGCAAGGATTTCCAAATGATTTACTTAGTTCAAATCTAAAACTAGTATATATTAATATTGATAATTAAAAGAAGTCGTGTGCAATAATTTTCATGGAAGTTCACCTTTGCCATTGGTCATGTGGTAACCTAAAACTGAGAGAGTAATTATAAATCCATAATTCAATACTCTTACTAGTTTATTCTGTGTTTCATAACTATTTTGAAGGCTACAGATCCTAGGAATTTTAGTATTTCATCATGTTACTCCTGATTCTTTTTGGCGGAAACGCATTGTGGGGGTTCTTGTTCTAGTCAGGGTTTTGATGGCTTTTTCTTGTCTAACCGCTGGAAAAGCCGGATGTAAAATTGTTAAGTGGTAAAGAGAGAAGGCTAATTAATTATCCGATCTTATTGAATTATAGTCCGGTCATCCATTAAAGTTTTATGGGATTTCAGTTAGCTAAATCTCCTCGTAATTCCATTTAAGTTTTATTTATGTTGGATATCGACGCAGTCGAATTCACCACTTACAATCACCACGTGCTGTCAAGTTGTTTTATAAAAGATTTGGATTGTTCATCTTTTAAATTCGTAATTGGAAGCAGCTTAATCCAGAATCGACAAGGAAGCATATTTACTAGAATTATCAGAATAAGACTACCAAAGAAATCCTATCCATTTGTAGTTAATTTTGCACAGCAGTCAAGCTCAGATGAAGATTTTAGTGGAAGCATTATATGGCCAGTCACAGTTCAAGCTAAGTTATTATTCATGATTATTATTAACCTTCAAATAATTTTTATTAGTAATTATATACCTTGCGATTTCGGGGACCTAAGGTCCTTAAGTAATATTGGGGTAAACAGTATACTTGTATTACACGTTGTAAACCAACTGCATGCAATTGGCCCACGTGAATGTGTAAGGGATTAAATACTTAATCGTTTCATAACTAACTATATAAACATATGTTGATTTGCTGTACCTCTGTATCTCTATCAAGGAGTATTAAATTGGGCTAATTGTGTTAACGCTTTCAATTATTCATTCACTTGTGTTTACAGGGCCAGAGTATCCACGGAGGTATAGTCTCAAGCTCCACAACAGTTAGCGGAATTGTGACGGCAGTTCAAGGTGGCGAGTAAGCTAATATTCATGTATAAGTGGGAGTTGGTAAGATCTGATATTGACTAAACTGTGAATAGCAAATCGTAATAACAGTGTTCCAATCAATAGTTGCACGCTAGTGTTTAAAGTATTAATTTTAATAGACAGGTTATATTTTGTCATACAAATCTTATTTGAAGTAAGGTGTAACAACGTTGTCAAAGGTATAAGAACCATTTAAACTAAACGAAGGGGCATTAGATAATCGTATAGTGTCCCGCACATTTTATAACTCAAAATACGATTTATGATAAAGAACAAAAAATTCAAAAATAAGGTTATGTTAGATTATCTAATAGAACAGTCTAAAAATGACGTATGTCCTTATGTAAGTGTAGATATTTTAGGAACGAAAATGTTTGCTTTATTAGATTTAGGATTAACAAACACAATTTTAGGACAAAATACTTGGGAATTCTTAGAAAAACTAGGAATAAATTTTAAAAAAAAGGTGAAGTGAATTAGCAAATGGCCATATAGTAAAAGTTTTAGGAACAGTTATAAAATTAAAACACGTAGTTGTATTAGATGTTTTGATTGTACCAGAAGTACAACACGCTTTAATTTTGGGAATAGATTTTTGAAAAATATAGGATAATGCCTGATATTTTTAAAGGAAAATTTACTTTTTCAAAAATAAACACCATAGAAAAAAAAAGAACCAATTTTACTTTTAACATTAGATCTAACGTCAGTTTAAAGAAATCTTTTAGACACCAGTATTGGAAATTATTTTTACAACTTACCAGAATTAGTACGATAATAGCACCCGTAACATGTTTGTTAAAGAAAAATAAAAAATTTTATTTGGAAAGAATGTTGCGAAACAGCATTTTCAACGATAAAAAATTGTTTGGTGTCGGCACCTATATTAGTGTTTATCCTAATTATAATTTTGAATTTACAATTCAGTGTGAAGCAACTGATTATGGAATTTCAGGTGTATTAACTCAAAATATAGATGGTTATGAACAAGTTATTTGTTACATTTCAAGATCATTAACGCAAAATGAAAGAAATTTTACAGTAACAAAAAAAGAATGTTTAGCTGTTCTTTTTAGTATAGAAAAATTTCGTCCATATACAGGGTGGTCCGGTTTTCATTAGCCAGCATATATCTTCTGAACTATGTAAGATATAGAAAATTTTCATGGGAAAAAGTTTTTGAATATATTTTTTCTACAAATATAAGGCATTAAGTATTTTTCATGGCCTACTATATTTAAGCTATAATATGTCACTTTGGTTTTTTTAATAGAACACCCTGTATATATTTTTAAAAAAATATTCTACTTGAAATTGTCTTTACTGCAATATGCCACAATCAATGAATTCTTTCCAAAGTGCGCTAAATAACCTAAATAATAGAATTTCAATCTGATTATTTCTGTTAACAAATGCTATTGCAGTATTTCAGTTGTTTATTCACAATTATCTGTCACAAATAAGTAAAAGTATTATTGTGTTCTTAATAGTTGTTTCGCGCAAAATAATGGAAATGAATTATTCAAACAAGGAAAAAGTTGATATGTTATGCTGTCTTTATAGGTCAAACAACAATAAACGCCAAGCTGCAGTTTTATATCGAAAGTTATATCCTGACCGTAGACAACCAAATATAAATACATTTAAGAATTTAGAAAATTTTTTAAAGTCCAATGGTAGCTTTTCAACTATCACCAGAAATCAAGTACAACATAAATTGATGATTTTGGCCTACTTTAGACCTTATCCCAAAGTTTCTCCGAGACAAGCTGCAGCTGAACTAAACGTTTCGACAGATTTTTAATGTTTTGAGGCGTCATTCAATGAAAGCATTTACGATGCATTTGGTTCAAACATTACATCCCAATTATGCCAACAGCCGAGTTGGTTTTTGTATATGGATATTGAATGTATAGGAAGAGAATTTTTGGACAGTATAATTTGGACTGATGAATCTAACTTTCATAAAAATGGTATTTTTAACTGAAAAAACACACATTATTGGAATGATAGAAATCCTTTGCAATTTGTTGAAACCCGTTCACAAGTACGATTTTCAGTGAATGTGTGGATAGGTGTAGTAGGTGATGTAACGTCTCCCTTTTTTTTAAAATTTTTTGGTTTATTTTATTTGTATTGGTGACAAATAAAACACCTGAAACGGGTACTTACAGTTTTAATATAAAAATAAGCTCTTGAGCCTATTTCTGTTGCTTTTATGATAATCCTGTAACAGAGTATTTCTAAAAGATAATCATTATCCTTTATTAAACACGATAGGGGATGCTTCTAACCCCTTAACTTTTTTAGAATTAAAATTTAAAAAAAAAAAGCTTTACCCTGACTTCCAGTACTTGTTCGTGAGCCACTTACAAACTTTTACCTAACTGTATTCAACCTTATTTAAATAAAAAAATAAGTTTTTACAAAGAACTTCTTTACTAGGATGTAAAAACAAAATACACCACGGATCTATTTTTTATGTATACCTAATTCTCTAATTAAAAACTCTTAACCTAGTTATTTTGTATACTACAGACACGTATGCCATAAATCGCCTTAAGGTTCAATTTAACATTACATTTACTTACATTATATGCGTCGCTTTCTTCTACCAGCGTTACGTATACGATCAGGTGCAAATTCCAGAGCCTGGGTCAGCGTCCTGGTTGGCGTGTGTCGCCGTTGGTGGTAATATACTGGTGGTATTTGGATCGTTTATTGTCTTCGCATTAAACACTTTCACTTTCTATGCTAAAAACGTAAATAGTAGTTATACAACAACTACTTGCTGAAGTCGCCCCTCAGGGTTGCTTTGACGGGCTAATGGTATTTGGTTGAGTTTATAAATACCTTCACTTTCGTACATTGAAAGTGAAAAGACTGAGACCCTTGGATGTTTTACAATCCGTGCCCGCTCTCCAGTCTAATTTAGTGCAATCAGTTTATTTGGACCGTTATTCGCGCCCACATTTTATTTAACCAGTTACACTTGGAATGATAAATCGCTTAAAATTGGAAATGAATCGTTCCCGATGCGGTCAACGTATTATTAAGTACACTTTGTATATAATCGAGGCTTACCTCGACTTAAAAGCTTTTTTTCTTCATTCTAATATTATAGTAATCAATGATTACTAGCGAATGGTTTCGTACTACCCTATTTGAGACTTTAAAAATAATCATCATCCTAAACTGAATACACGCTGGTATTTATCAATTTCGGTTCTTTGTTAAGCTTTCTGGAGCTTTAAAGTGTTCATAAAGAACTTCGGGGTACTCTTAACCTATTAATTTCCTTACAAATGCACCCTTATTGATGGGTTAAGGTCCAGTTTCCTACATAATATCTTACTATTACCTCCTTATTTGCAAACTACGTTTAAACTTGACCTATTTAAACATGTTGGCAATAAATTTATGCTAATATTTATTACTATTAACTAACATAATTTAACTCCCCCTCTCGCGGACTTGTTATCAAATTACTCTAAAAATCGTGATTTACAAAACTTCCGGAATAGAATTTTGATTAGTTATTTAATTAAGCGGTAAAACCCCTATGTGTTGATAAAAAGATGGCGGGCTATTCCAATCTGGTGATGCCTTAGCATATTTATTGACTGTGACTTTAAATCATAAGCACCACATTGCTGTGCTGTGCCATGTGGTCGGGCCACATGTCCTTATATTACTTACTTTTAATTTAAATTAAAAGGAGATGTTACAGTTTTCTCCTTTTTGTTTTTTTTTAACGATTTCCGTAATATCTTGAAACAAAACAAAACTTATTCTTACTTTGATTTAACCTAAACTTAATTTAATCCCTTTATCAAATTTCTGCACCGGGGGTGTGCTCACTCCTCAGTGGTTGCCGTAGGGTATCTCTTTAAATTCGTTACCTTATAAGTTCCCCTTACCTGTCCCATATCAATATCCTCTACCAAGAATGCATTCGTTGCAATCTCCTGTCTGATCCGATACGGACCTTCGTATAATAAAAATAACTTCTTGATCTCTTTATCAGCCGCCGAGGACCGTAGGCGAGTTTTTCTAAAACCATTTCCCCTGCTTCAAATTTGACGGGTCGCTTCAGCTTCTCATCATGCTTTAAATTTCTACGTTCTTCTCTTGATTTGCATACAAAACCGTGTACAAGCCCTGGTTTCTTAGAAAACACTTCTGTATGCCTATTTACTACTGCATTCATTACTTGCACAGCGTCTTTATTTACTATCTCATTTTCCGGTAACTTGTCCTCATCTACCCGGGCTTTTAGTGCCATAAGTACATCTTTTAATTGCTCTTCATGCACATCTAGCTCTTTTTTTTCACTTGCGTGATTCTCACGTTCTTCGTGGAACGCACCCTCTACCTGAATCCTTTCAGATTCTAATTCGACTATTGGTATTTCATATTCTTTGCAATTAACCGTAATTAATACTGTGTTCTTTTTGAAGTCAATTATCCCTTTTACACGCTTTAGCCAATTAATTCTCAATATAAGCAGTACATTGAGTTTCGGTACTACTAGAAAATTCACCCAAAATTCCACTCCCTTCAATTTCATTGTAAACAGCGCTCGTTTTTCAATCTTCGCTACTTTCCCCCGTAACCCCGACAACACTTAAATTTTTTACTGGTAGTATTTCTATCGGTGCCGCCTTTTTATCCTGTAAACTTTCCAAAAAACCTTCACTAATTAATGTCAAACTACTACCAGTATCTACTAAAAATTCAGCCCTTAAACCTTCAACATTCCCCTCTATTCGTATAGTTGCATTTTCTTCCACTAACTTAAATTCATAATTATTTACCGTAATTTCCCTTTCCAATCTATTTACCTTATAACTAGAAAAGTAAGTTTCTACAAAATTTATAAGAAATTTCTGTTCAGATTTTACTACATTAGTAAAGTCTTGCAATTTATTATTTACTGGCACCTTTATACAAGTTATCTCGGCAATTGGAGCTTCATCGCCAAGATACTCTAGTTTTTCCTGTACTTCCGGTACACCCTCTTTTAGGTTAAACCGCTCTGTTCTCCTTTGTAGGGTCGTTTGGTCCCTCACACTACTCCATCTTTCGTCGCATCGCCTATCTTGCGGATTCACTTCTTCCTCACATCCACTATTTATTATATGCACATGCATAGCTTCGTTCCTGCCGTACGTTTGTGAATTCGTTGGATGATTCCATCTATTCCCCATCATTGCGCCTCTATGGTGATTTCCACGTGCCGCATTCCGCTGTACATTTTCATCATTGCGTGTTTCGCGCTTTCTTAAATCGGTGATGTCCCTTAGAAGACTAATTAATTTGGAGACAGTCTTCGTTCTAGACGGGATCAACATGCTTTCGATGTGGTACGGAAAGTGTTTCGTTATTGCCTGTACGATCGTTGCTTCTGAAAACGGTGGTTCTAAGTATCTTGTTTTCTTAACCCAATACCATACGTGATGCTCATAGTCTCCCAGCTTCGGATTATAGATTCTAGGTTCAAACAAACTTATTTTATTCTGTACTTCCTCCGACCAGTAATTTTTTAAAAACTCCACCTTAAATTGCACATAGTTATCCCATCTATTTTCATGAATGCTAGCCCATGTCTTCGCGTCACCTTCTAAACACTCGACCGCTATTTTTAATTTATTTTCTTGTATTACCCCTTTCTCTTCACAATAATCCTCCAGAGCTTTCAAAAATTCTACAGGATGCTTTCCCTCACTACGTCGATTGTCAAACGTTGGCAATTTCCTTTCAACTTTACCTAAATTCGCTAGGATCTGAATGATTTGCAGTAATCCTTCTCCTATCCTATCATCTGCTCGTACCCCAGCTACCGCAGTCGTCCCTGCTTGCAACATCGTCGTTTGCATACTGGTTCCCGCACTTATGTCAAATTGCTTAATTGGCATTCGGGGTCCTTGGAGCACTTCTTTGTCATTGTTCCTTTACTGACCTTTTAGCTTCTTGAAGTCTGCATCGACTTGGTCCTTTAGGTATTTTAACCCTTGATACAGATCTCCTTGCATCTGTTGTATTTCGTTTCCCTGACGTTCCATTTCTTCTAGCCTCTTCTCCATTTGTTCCTGGAAGCTTAAAAGTTTTCCCGCCTGTTTGTCCTCAGCCATTTTTTAAAATTATTACCGCTTAATTAATCTACTAATCTCAAAATTCTTTAATTTACTAGCCCACCTGCTTTTACCTAATTTTAGAGCATGAGATTCAATCGGACGTACGGTTTATTCGAGCCCTACACGTTGGACGACAATCTGTAACGTCTCCCTTTTTTTTTTTTAAATTTTTTGGTTTATTTTATTTGTATTGGTGACAAATAAAACACCTAAAACGGGTCGAAACAAATATTTTTGTACAGTGAAACAAATTTTTTATATATATAGCTGGCCTCACGCATGGGTGTCAGTGAAACGTATTTATTGTTCCAAAAATCTTCCGACACAACTAGGGGTCTATTCCTGGGTAGAGCAATGAGAAGCGGGGGGGAGGGGGTGAGTCGAATTTTGTTTGCAAATCAAACTTAAGCTAAATCAAATAGGCGCCACCAAGTCCTGATGTAATCACGATAATTGCATAGCATAGTTCTAGGGGCGGACGTGGAGACCCAAAGAAAAAAAGATCGCCTTCGCTAACAAAAGCCTGTCTTAATAAAATAAGACGCAGCTCCTGTAAGAAATTGTGATAGTTAAATAAATAAAAAAGTGGGACACCATTTGTGTCCTGCAAAAATACATAAAGAAATAATAAAAAAAAGTATTTCCAATATAACATTGGCATCAATTTATTACTCAGAAGGGTTTTAGCTTTATGTAATAAGATTTGATCACACTTGATCAAAATAAAAAACCTTTAATCTTGAACCAATTGTTTACTAAAAGATCTCTTTTAAAATAATATAACTTGTAACAAAAAATTTAATCATTAACTGCATCAATCTTAAAATTTTAACTTTCATGTTTGTCTTTATTATTTTCAATCAAACACTTTACTTTAAAACATGAACTTGTTGTACAAATAGGGTTCTAACCTGGGCAGATCTTTTCAGGTAGATAACAAATTAATAGCTCCTAACAATATTAGCATTTGAGCTTTCAAAATTACGTATACTAATTTTAATGTAGATAAAGCTGATCACAAAAATATACATGTTTACATATATTGTACTAAAGCTGTTCAAAGCATTTGCTTTTAACATAACATCTGTCAGCTATACAAGGTAGAAAAATATGACGTCAGTAACACCGGTTGACATTACTGACGATTCATATGGAACAAAGCATGTTGTTTTTAGAACGTTAAATCAATGAACTTTCGTTTTACTACTGGTAAATCCAGCTCAACAATTAGTTGAAACTTTTTCAGTGTACATGTATTACGCATCAAAGCAAGTTAACGTGTTCCAAATTTTGAAACACATAAAAAGAACTTATAGCTATCTACGAACCAAAACTGCAATTGTCGCATTGTGACAAAGGAAGACGGGATCACCGTTTTTCAAGCAACGATAACAGCGTTTGCAATTTGAAACCAATTCATCCAAACCAACTTCTATAATTCCTGCGTTCCACGTGTCGAATCATATCCTGTCGCCTTACATTCAGCAGCAATCGTACTCTCAAAGTTGAATTACGTCACCGTCTAAAGGTAGCATCTTACATGTGTTTTACTGTGTCCTTGTGTGTCTTTAAAAGTTGCATCCTACTTGTCGCGCTAAATAAATTATCTCAAATTATACAAGTTCACAAAATATATACATTACCGACCGTTATTCGAAGATATCCTAACTATTTGAAATGGATTCGCAGATTGCCGGCCTTCAACCAAGGGAACATGTTGATATCTCTATCACCTGTGGTCGACTATCTTATAAGCAGCTCGGGCGGTCGCGCCGTCAGGAGGGGAACAATCAAACAGAGATGTGCTTGTAAATAGCTGTATACGACACAGATATCTGAATATAACTAGATTATTAAAGGACGATGCAGGCTTAGTGTATTACTTTTGAAGTTGAATGCAAATTATTATTGTTATTAATAAAATTGTTACATTATTCTTGACATTATATGCAAAGAATTATTATTATTAATAAAATTATTACACTATTCTTGAAATTATATGCAAAGAATTATTATCGAAAATAAAATTGTTGCGGGGTACTTACAGTTTTAATATAAAAATAAGCTCTTGAGCCTATTTCTGTTGCTTTTATGATAATCCTGTAACAGAGTATTTCTAAAAGATAATCATTATCCTTTATTAAACACGATAGGGGATACTTCTAACCCCTTAACTTTTTTAGAATTAAAAGATAAAAAGAAAAGAGGGGAGACGTTACAGTGACCGCATACCGGGTCCATATTTCTTTAATGGTAGTTTAACCCAAAATAGGTATTTGATGTTTTTGCAAACTTCGTTTCAAGATTACTTAGATGATATTTTCCTAGTTATCAGGCGAAACTTATGGTTTCAACACGATAGCGCTGCACCACTTAATGGAATCAATGTTAGAAATTAAGTAAATAATGAGTTTGGTCAGAACTGGATCGGTAATAGGGGACCGACTTTGTGGCCTCCCTGATCACCTGATTTGTCAGTTCTTGATTTCTTTGTTTGGAGGTTTTTAATAGATCGTGTGTAATTCTAATTCTACCCTTTTTCAAAATCTTGAAGAGTTAATCACAAAAATAAGAGCAGCTTGCTTGCTAATTACCCCGGTCATGCTGCAAGATGCTAGAAAAAAATTAATTATTCGAGTTAGTAAATGTTTAGAATGTAATGGTGAACAATTTGAACATTTACTAAGATAATTAGTTTTCTTCTTAGCTATTATTTTCAGATGTATGTATAAAAAAATTTGCAATTTATTAATTTATACAGTAAATAAACAATAATCACAGTTTCCTATTGGAATTCTATTATTTGAGTTATTTAGTGCATTCTGACAAGAACTCATTGGTTGTGGTATATTGCCGTAAAGACAACTTCAAGTAGAGTATTTTTTCAAAAAAATATACAGGCTGTTTTATTTAAAAAAGCAAAGTGACATATTATTGCTCAAATATAGTAGGCCATAAAAAATACTTAATGCCTTATGTTTGTAGAGAAAATATATTCAAACAACTTTTTCCTATGAAATTTTTCTATATCTTGCATAGTTCAGAAGATATACGCTGGCTAATGAAAACCGGACCACCCTGTATAGAAGGAATACATTTTACGAAGAATTCGTACGAAAAATAACTAACCCATGAATCACTACGAGACACGTTTCTTTGTGCAATAGTGTATATAATTGCTTATATGATTGCAACCAACTACAGAGATGAGATCCCAAGCACACAGTCACTGTACTTTTTGGAAATAAATAAACTCTAACTTTAATTCTTGATTGTCATTGGCTATTGAGAAAAATTATGAATAAAACGTCAAAAAAAGGCGTAGTCAATCAGGTTATAAAAACTAAATTTTGTAAATAAGAGAGAAAATTTGAATTCTCGCTCTGATCAAAGAAGCTCGAGAAGGGCGTCATTTTGAGTGCGGGCGCAATGCAATAAATTAAGAGTTCTTGGTATTTAATATACAAGGGCCGAGTGGCCAGTTACGTGAATTAGTTCCTGTGGAATAATCGCGTATTATGATATACCGGAAATAGAACTAGTTATTTAAGTAGTGAAGTGAATCGCTAACCTTTTTGTTAAAGAATGTGTGTTGTATGCTGCTGCGCGCTTGTATTTAACATGGAAAATTAGAACAACAGCTTCCTTTTTTTGAGAAGAGGGCTCGAATGTGAATTTAATAGCTGTATCTATATTTTTTAAATTGATGATTTGTAACTACCATAAATATTCTCTTTGCTCTTGACGGTCGTTTGAATTTCATTAAATGTCAATAAATAGATTTTAAGATTGTGACTTCAGTTGCATTATTTATAATATTCATGGGTTAAAGTTTTATGTAAAGGAAACTTTTGTCAAAAAAAAAGGAAAGAAAAATTAATTAAAAATTAATCGTAACATAATTAAATCGATCACGATAAATATTATCTTAGAAAGAAGAATCAGATTTAAATTGTGGGAAAAATTATTTGATAGTAAAAGCCTTTTATTTGAAGCGCAATTGCACGCGGATAATTCATTATTTTGGTTTTGAGCTTTATAAATTCGGTAACGTTATCGAAGTGAATTTTATATAATTTTTTTATGTGTAAATGATTTTTTTTATAACAAAGGTAAGGTGGAATCTTTCTAGTTCTGTCTAGAAGGGTCATATTTATAAAGCTATATCAAGGCGATCACCCCTTGATAGGAGTTCCTGGAAAGGCGAATCTGGCACCCTATAAGATAACATCAGAGAGTGAAGAATTACAGATAAGGTATTGAATCAGACTTGGTACAGTCAATATTCATTAGTCTTACTTTCTTTTGTCTTAAGAAACCCCACGACCTACGCTAGCTAGCCGAGATCAAACCCCTAATCCTTGTAACCGGCATTTCCCCTCTTTATTACAAAATTTAAATTCGTCGTATCAAATCCAAACTTAACAACGTTTTGTTTGCAGGGACATTTGTGAAGAGATTTACTACATCAAAACTTACCATTGTGTGTGTATTTTCAATTTTTATGTTTGATAATTTTTCTAAAACGTGTTGATTGTTTTTTATGAAGGAATTCACTTTGCCTGCTAATGGTTTTATAATTTTTAGGAGAAATTTTGCTATATTATGACATGGTGAATTTATCGAGCTTACGTCAGGTCTGAAAGGAAGGTCTCTGTTATGAATTTTTGGTAGACAGTAAAAGTGGCGTGGTTTACTGTAATGTGGGACCAGTTTGCTTCTTTCTTTGTTTTCGAATTCATTTTTAAAGTTGTATAGAGTTTTGTATATTTTATTTTCAATTGATTTTGTTGCATCCGTTTCTAAACTAGTGTAATTCTCAGTGTTTAACAGTTGTTGACTTTTGCGTTGTAATAGTTTTTATCCTTTACTACTGTTGCAGTGCCTTTGTCAGCAGGTAGAATTATAATTGAGTTATGGTTTTTTAGATTGCGGATTGCTTTTATTTTGTTACTATTTACATTTGGTTTCATTTTGTGATTTTTTTTCTATTTCGATTTTGTATCGTACTCTAAATTCGTTTTCTTGATCTTCTTCGAGGTTGGTTTGCTGTATTCTCGATACAGCTGATTATTTCAAATGTTGGTATTGATTTTGGTGTTACTACAATGTTCAGGCTTTTTGATAGGATTAGTTTTCTGTGCCATTAATAGTTCTAACGTTTTAGTTTGCATGTTACTTTTCTCTTTAAATAGATTATTAAATTTCTTTATGTGAATTTCTTTTTGTCTGGAAAGTCCGGATTTGTAGTAGGTTTTTGCACTAACGAGAATTTTATCAATTTAAAAAAACAACAAAGTGTACTATTTGCTATTACAAACCGCGAAACTTGTTTATTTCCAATACAGGTAAAAAAATATTTTAAATTTAACTTTTAAAATACGAACGAGGGGTTGAAAGCGACTCTTTCTTAACTGTAAAACAAGGATAATGGAATTTTGAAGTTAGGATAATGACCAAGAGAATCGAAACTGCATTCAAACAAATGTTCATAGCATCCAGCTGAAAGGACCAAATATTGATACCTTTAAGGTTGTTGCTAAATAGCAGAAAAATTTACACACCTTGTAGTATTCTAAGATGAAAAATAAGCACTAGTTTGAGATACAATGTTTAATGGATTGTAGTTTTATAATCGACATGACTATGCCCTAATTGTAGAAACACGCACAAATTCACCTTATTTGCATGTCCCTACATAATGATTGACTTAATGCAAGAATTATTGTTTATGTTCTATGCACATAGTTTTTTTACATGACAAGTTTCTACGACGACTCGAACTGCCCTCACTTTGTGAGCATTAAAGCATGAAAAACCAGTTTCTAATGGCACAATATCAATACGTACCAAGCTAATATCTTTTGGAATGCAGTTTTTAGGACCAGAAAATATGTTTGGCAGAAAGGATTCAGGGTTGTATTTATTTATTAATAGAAATGACAGACAAAATAAAACAGGAGGAAGATACCTGTGTTGTCATGAGATTTTCTTAGGCTAACATTTGTTTCTTTCTTTCTTTCGACCATAAAAGAATACATTGTCACATATTGTATGAAATAATTAACTCGCATATGTAATCTAATATGTGTGAATTTCCCTTAATTAGCATCTGGTTTTGGTCCATGGTAATTGCAACTACAAATACTGAAACTTACAATATTGCATTTAATTTATTTAACTAAAATTTCTATAAGCTCGTATATATTTGAGATGAATAGTATGAATTCACTGTTATTTACTTAATAATTCTAAAGGCTTTTTAAAAAAAGATTACATGCTTCTACTACCAAAATTTACAGTTATAAATATTTTTTACATTCTTGTGGTTCAAAATAATTTACAATTTTAAGTTGAGTTTCAATATGTATTTAACAGAGATAAAACGATTATTTTTGTGGTTTTTATGTTTATGATTTGAATAGAACTGACGATTTTCTTGCAATGTCTTAATTTTAAACATTACTATGTATGCAATCAAAATTATACATGGTGCTTTAATGCTATACAATATAAGTTTGTCCGTTTAAAATTAATTTTTTTTTACCCGTGCAACATGCACTAACAAAACTCCGATAGCTAATTAGGATAGAAAAGTGGACTGTATAAAAGTTAAGTGATATTTGAACAAACAACAAATAATTAATGTTTTTAATCAGATCAAACATTTACTGAAAGCACTCACCTGGTGATTTATGAAGCGATGCCAACGAAAAAACGATGCAAAATCTATTCTGCCTGTTGCGGGTGAAGTGAAGCACATTTATTTCAATAGCGATTCTGACGAAAAGCGGTTCATAATTTGTTCTATGTAAAATGTGTAAAATAGTGATGTGGCCAGTTCGAACGACAAATTGATTCTCTTCTGAGCTTCGTGGATTTTCCAGTCAATACACTGTGTTCTTGCTTTTGCGGGATAGTCGTTTATCATTTGCGGCACTTGTTAGCGCGTGCTTCCAGTAAACCATGGAAATTTTACTAACAAATTTAAATATGCCGCGGCGAATGTAAATAATCTACAAACTCAATGTAACATGAAATTTAGTTTTAATTATTTACACTATAAACGGAACAACTTGTGTAATTTTGATATCTAGCCCTTTGTCTGTTACATATTATATAGGCACCTGCAATCAGTTGGGATATATGTTTAGTAAAGATGTCCAAATTATTTAAAATATTTCTGCCAGAATTTTTTACACTGCTGTCTGAAACTTTCACTTCTGAATTCATTAGTATTCTTAAAATTTTAAAGGTATATACGAAAATTAGTTTGCTTGATTAAATTCTGTAGCATTGTAAAATTGATAATTGAACGACCACAGAACGTTTATGCAAATATTTAAGTTGTACTTAACATTTTGTAACGCTATGAAATCGTGAGTTTTTTTTTATATGTCGATTGAAAGTAAATAAATTACATGTAGTTAGTGTTACAGATATCTTAAATTAATGTTATAAAACTTTTACAGATTGGATTAAATTTATTTTCTTAACATATTTTAAGATATTTTAAGACAACGAACGAAGGATGTTGAAGTAAAAAAATATTGTGTGTCGTTGTTGGAAAAATTTGGAAGTTTTGAATATACAAGAAAAAGGTTAGTGGAATTACATACTGAAGCAAAACAAGAACTACAAAAACTTGGTGGTAACCCAATCATGGAAAGTGTGATTGAGAATTTTTTCAAATCTGCCGTCTAGCAAGAAGATCAACAACTATTTAAGATGTTTTTATATACTGTGATAACGTATTATTTTGTATCTTATTATTTTCTTAAATACAACTTTACATTCAACTTTTGTCATTTTTATACACTATTTAGTATTGTGATGAATTCAATTAAGTTTTTCATTTTGAACCAATATTCATCATCATTAGGTTTTCAGTCCCGGAACTGGTTGGATGCACACCTTCATCATTTCATATTCTAAGCTAATCTACACATTTCCCTGAAATTCCCACAGCCTACATCTTTCACTATCTGTATGGAATAGTCTAATATAGGTCTACCTCTACATCTCTTTTTCTCCTTTCTCTGCTTCTAATATACCCTGCACTATTACCTCATGTCTTTGAACGTGTCCTATAATCATATTCCTTCCATTTTTTACTGTATTCCACAGATTGTAACGCTATTTACTATGCTAAAATATTTATGGATCGACGCATGAGACTCAATAGCATTATTTTACTGTTATTACCAAGTATATGTGGAGTTAGACTTACCATGCCTCCACAGAGTATGGAATGAATCCAACAGACTTACCCGTTGCAGGAAAACGTTTACAAGACCCCAATTAGCCAATATTCTCGACAATTGAATATAACGACATAACCACAATCCAAATGCACTAGACTTTAGGTAAAATAACCTTGCACAAATACACTAATTATTCATAATGATCTCTATTATAATATATTCCCATGTAATGTTTATACAGTTAATCGAGTAATATCATGAATTATTAATATGATTTATCAGCTCGCAATAACAAATTTAAAATAAAAAAATAGCTTTTCGTTTCACTTGAAGCAATTGCCCGAAATTTCTCATAATGGCTCAGTTATAAATCGATTCATTTTCTTTAATAAAAAAAATTAATAATAATATCGACATGGATATAAATATAATAAGTTAATATTCCTCTGACTCTAATTTTACTTTAAACACATGAATATAATTTACAGATTAGAGATCCCCAAATTAGAATATTAATTCTAATCATACTTATCTAAATATTATACTTGTCGATTGAAACTTCTGAATGAACGTCAGCGGCAGCCTAGGACATCTCTGCAACCAGAGTTTAAAACTTTGAAACTCTACTGTAAAATACTTTTGTCTTGATCACAATAACCAAGACAAAACAAAGTAGAATACAGACACACAAATTCTACGTTCAAATTACAGTGTCGTAATGTGGTAGGTATAACAAAAATCTAAAATATTAATCTGTTTCATTTTTGTAATTTACTTTACCGTAAACTTACCATGGAAAGCAGGATGAAACAAATGTTTAGTAATCGGCAAAGAATGCCAACAACCATATGACTAAAGAGACAAGGTTATATATAAAATCCAGCTTGACTGTTTTGAAAAATCTAGTATAGCAAGATATTCTCCCAACTACTACAAGGCGATAAATCCCATACAATGGATTGACCTTCCATGCTCTCTCAAAGCTGATCAAACACAAGGGGCACAGAAAACAAATTTTTCCCAGATAACAATTAAACCAAAATCAGAAATACAACATAAGAAAATTAAATTTCAATACATAACAAACAGCAGTATTTCACATACTAAAAACTAATAACATTGATTATCCTTTTTTTTTTATTAAGTATAAGACAATTCTTGTTACATGTTACCAATTTTCTAAACAAGATTTAGAATCAATTTTCATGATATATCTATTAAAATATAATACATTCCAATTCTAAACAAATACTAGTTCACTAAATAAGAACCTTCTAAATTAATCGATAATCAAAATTGCCCACAAAATTACACTATGAAAACAATCAATAATAAATATATGTCAAAAGGATGCACCAAAACAAATTACTAAAGAAATTTAATAGGTAGAAAGAATAAAAGTTAATCTAATAAAACTTGTTTTTATGTTTTTGGATAAGAGCTAGATAATCAAATGCTTATATCACCAGAGCAACAACAAATTAAGTTCTTGAAGATGTAAGCTCATTTTGGAGTGTATTAAATTAAAATAAAGAAGTTTAATATTAATTCTGTAGGTAGCTTTCTGCCCCCCAACATTTCTAGAACCTCTTTGTTCTTAACTTTGTCTGTTCATGATATCTTCATCATAGGTTTGTGGCATCACCTTTCAAAGATTTCAATCTTTTTCCTGTCTCCTACTGTCCACATTTCACAGCCCTATAATGATATGCTCTGCACATATTCTTTCAGCAGCATTTTTCTTGTTTCTGTTTGTTGTCTTCGAGCATGTAGTACTGTACTTCCCAACTATACACAGATTTTAGTTTTATTTTTGTTAATGTTCATAATGCATCTCCTTTTAAGTACTGTTTGCATTGCATTAAGAGTAGCTTCTAACTCTTCCTTGCTGGATGCTAATACCGCTATCATCTGCGAATCTGAGCACACTAATCGTTGTCCCTCCATAATAATTCCAAATGTCTTTGCATTTGACATATTTATTGCCTCTTCGATATACAAGTTAAAAATTAACGGGAAAATTACAGATCCCTGTCTCACTCACTTCCTAATATTTACTTCACTACATTCCTGCTCGAATTCTATTATCGGTGTTTGCTCTTTGTGTAAGCTATGTATTATCCATCTATCCCTATAACTCATTTCTATCTTAGTATTTCGAACATTTTTTTCCCATTTTATACTGTCGAACGCTTTTTCCAGATCTGCAAATCCTATATACGTTTTCTCCTTTTTCTATTGTTTTCCATTATCACCCTTAAAGCTAAAATGGCTTCTCGTGTTCCCATGTTTCTCCTAAACTCAAATTGATCTATTCCATTTTCCATTCGTCTTTGTACAATTCTAGTTAAAATTTTTGGTATAGTGACTATGGTTTTCGCTTGACATCTTTGAGCATCTCGCTTGTGTCATACATATACCTGACAATTTGGGAAACACGTTTCTGTTACTTCTTGTCCAGCAACTTTTAGAGTTTCTGAATGCTAGTTCAAATTTGTCTCTAAGTATGGAATATCTTATCATCCGTTTCAATGTGTGTTTCCTCCCCTGCATATAAATTCCCTATATATTCTTGCCATCTAACTACTTTCTTTACATTTTCTATGATGATGTCTCCTTCCGTGCCCCCTATATTTTTGCTATACAGTTTTATATCCCTAAAATTCATTATAATTAGTTTGTATGCTTCGTGTCTTACCTATTTCCATCTGTACCTCTTTGCACTTTTCATTAATTCATTGTTCTTTAGCTTACTTGATATCTCCCTATGTCTCCTAGCATCTTACACATGTATTGCCTTCTAACATAATGTTGAAATACTGTTTTTGTGATGGTTAATTTGTTTTTGTCACAAAATTCTACCAGCTTGTTTACCCTGTCTTTTCTCCTGCCTAAACCAAATAAACCTACATTAAAATCTCCTGTAATTATTAAATTTTCATGTCCTTTTATGAATCTTAGCGTCTTCAATATCTTCATAGATTGCTTCTACCACTTCATCACTGTAGGTAGGGATGGGCATGTAAATTTGTATTATTACCTTATTTACCGGTTTAGCTTTCAAGATGGCAGATAAAGAAGGTTTGCTTGTTGATGATGTGTTTAAAATAATTAGTAAAGTTTTGAAAGGGGTGCCTCTGGTGGCCCAAACTGTGTTATCTGTAAGTCTTGCAAGGCTGTTTTCCACCGTAGCTGTGTGGAACAAAAGAAACTGCTGTTTTCGGACGAAAATAATGTTAATTGCTGCATTTTATCGCCCGCCATGACGTCGGCGGTATTCGTAGTTTCATGTTAAGTGAAAGTAAAATAAAGATGACCCACAATTTGTTATTTACTCAAAATCAATTGATTGATTCGTTACGTGAAAAGAATTACGTGAAAATTCGTAGTTACTTAAAGAAAAAATCAAAACTGTGAGTGATGAAAATCAGTACTATAAAAACAAGTTTGGTTATATTTACACCATAGATAAGACCACACAATAGATGGGTAACATTTATGGCCGCGATTTTAGCATTGATTTAGTTCATACTACGCCTGCGAGATGGTACGTGTAATTTGTAATGCAGGAAACTGTCGGACGTTAGATGACATTTCTAACATAAAACTTTTGCCAATGGTGACATTTGTAGGTATTGTATAATTATTGTTATTTGTTGAATTTTCATTCGGAATATTTAGTGTTTTTATTTGCAGATTAATTTATTGTTTCGCGTTTATTAACTTAATTTTTGTGTTTAAAAAGGATAACTTCAGTGCAGGTTAGATTAATCTATAGGAACAATGGGTTTTTTGTGCTGTGTGCCTTTGTGTTGTAAGAAAAAAATGCACCGGTTTCCTACTGATGACATCGTAAGTTTTGTGAAATAATTAAATATAATTGTAAAATTCCTATACAACTTCTGTGTATTATTGCGAGATATTGTACTGATTGTTACTGAATAAAATTAAGTAATAAAGACTTGAAATGTTGTTATAAAATTACAGACACCCTTTTAAATTAAAATTTCAGTTTAACAGAACGAATTTATAGCTTTTATTATATATGATCTGTATGTATATAATTTTACCCAAAATATTGAAGTCTGACCATTATTCATGTTCATAGTTTCTTTTTCTTGAGAAAATAGTATTTATCGAACGTTTTCATTTCTGAAAACGTCTGATAAATGATATTTTTCTTGCACGTGGTTCTTTGGTTCAAGAAAAAGGATATAATAATAGAAACTGCATAATTTAAATATTACCGCCATAATAGTTGTTTAGACTACGCCCGCTAGAGGTCGCGAAGAACTTAGAAGAAGTTAGTATTAGGCCGTTGCCCATCTATTGTGGGTGGGTGTTTATCTATGATTTACACTGTTAGTGATCGTAATTTAAAAAGGTCAGCACCTTCAACCGCCACATTTGTTTCTACCAAAAAGGGTAAACTTGGAACTACAAATACAATAATGGTTAACGCTAGTAATGATTATGTAAACAAAGAAGAATTATCTTCTTCTGCAGTATCCTTTAGTACCAACAATAACAAACAATGTACACAAACACGCGGGTCATCGACATCTCTAACCTCATTTGTTAATAAACAACGGCCAGTGATGTAATCCGTAATCAGTTTGGGTGTGGATACTCCTGCTAATAATGTTTTACATAATAAGTTATTGAATAATCGCTAGGCATCTGGTGACTTTAATAATATGCATAAGACCGATGTAATACGCGGGAACAATGATAAAGCGACGATTCTAGGAGTTGAAAAATCAAGTTTTATATTTATTTCTAGAGTACAACCGAAGTATTCCAATACTGATATCTCTAACTTTCTGAAAGAGCAGGATATTAAAGTTAACTCATGTGAAGATCTATCATCGAAATTTAATACCTACAAATCTTTTAAATTAGGTGTTCCTACTGATGTCATGAGTAAAATCTTAAATTCGGAGCTTTGGGGTAATCATATCATATCAAACCATTTAATTTTAGGATAAGATCAAGGAATAATAATAATGATAGGGGTTTTCATTAATTAACGACAATTCAGCACTAAATAAAGATAAAGATAAATTTATTCACTCCCTCAATTACATTAGAGTATGTCAGTATAATTAAATATAATAGCTAACTAGCATAGAAATTTTTTTATATGATATAGTTCCCTAGTGGTATTATTTTATTTATTAATACAATTTTGAAATTATATTGTAGGTACATTAAAAATAAATTGTATTATAATGTGTTTTTAAAAGTTTAATAAACAGAATAATGTTAAGTATTTGTTAAGTTAACAAGTAAACTATTGAAAACAATCATAAATCTGCGTTGAATTTAATTACAGATTTGTTAGATTAACACTTAGGTAATCGTCTATACTATAGTAACATTCTTGTAGAAAGTAAGTATTTATTTTAGTTTTAAATTTTTTATAATTAAGAGTTTTAATATTGATAGGAAGTTTATTATATAAAGCAATATTAATTTTATTCGTTGCTGGGCATTTTGTCCTCGAATAAGACGGAGCGATTAATTTGGCTGATCTTGTATCATGAGTGTGAATATCAGAATGGACAATGTACTTTTTTTATATTCCTGTGAATTTCTAGCAGTACGATGTAAATGTATACTGAAGGTAGGGACATTATTTTTAAATCATTGAACAATTGTTTGCATGAAGTTCTCGCTTAGTACTCGTATAGCTTTCTTTTGAAGACGGAATAATTTGCCCATGCAGGCTACCTGACTCCAGAGAAGAATTTCGTAAGTTAATATAGAATGAAACAGAGAGTGATACGCTACTAATAATGTTGGATGGCATAGAGTTTGTTTTAATTGCCTTAAAATAAATATAGTTTTCGACAGCTTAGTAAATGTGTTAATAATATGTGGTTTCCATTTTAAATTATCATTCAGTGTGATTCCCAGTAGCTTTACTGTAGCACCAGAATTTACGGTTTTATTGCTTGAGAAAACTATAGTTTGTGTCTTTTCTGAATTTAATTTAAGCTTATTCTTATCAAACCATTTTCCAATATTCTTTTTAACTTTTGAAAGTTCTTTATCTAAATGGTCTTAGTTTAGAACACTAACTAAGACTGTTGTGTCATCTACATATAGTACACTAGCATAATCCTCTAAGTATTTACGTAAATCGTTAATACAGATTGTAAATAATAGAGGACCTAATACAGACCCTTGTGGCCACCCCAATTGTTATCAGAAGTAATTCCGAATCTTGTTTATTAATAGTAACATAATGCATCCTATTTGATAAGTAGGATTTCATTAAGTTTCCAGCATATTCACGTATACCTTCTTCGTGTAGTTTTTCCAGAAGTATACTATGAACTACACAATCAAATGCCTTTGAAAGGTCGCACAACAACGCAGCTGTTAAACTGTTGTTGTCAATGCCTTTAGTGATGGTTTCTACTACAGAAACAACTGCAGTTATGGTAGAGAAATTTTTCCTGAAACCATGTTGGTTGTTCACAATTGCGTTGGTTTTTGCTAAAAAATTTGAGATCCGGTTTTTTATAATAATTTCTATAATTTTCCCTATAATTGGAATAATGGCCACGGGCCTATAACTTTCAACACATCGTTTATTCCCACTTTTATAAATGGGAATGATTTTTGATATTTTCAAAACCTCTGGAAAGTGACCCTTCTCAAAGCATTTATTTATAAGGATTGTTAGTAACGGAACAGTTATGTCTATAGTATTTTTAATGATTCTAGCATTTATACCATTGAAATCAGTACAGGGTGAATTTTTATACAATTTACACTATATAATAATAATAATAATAATAATAATATCGTCTTTATTGATTATTAATAAGTTCTATAACAAAAAAATAAGAATGTAGTATAACAGGCGAAGTTCAGCCAAAGGCTGTTCTACCACTTAACCTGCAACTAACAATACAATAAAAATTAATT
Source organism: Platerodrilus igneus (assembly GCA_036346225.1). Taxonomy (NCBI): domain Eukaryota; kingdom Metazoa; phylum Arthropoda; class Insecta; order Coleoptera; family Lycidae; genus Platerodrilus; species Platerodrilus igneus. The sequence continues at coordinate 411,613 of JARFIW010001211.1, forward strand.
TACAATTAAGAATAGAAACATGTAAAAGAAGCCGGATGTTTATAATCCTGGTGTGAACGCCACTGCAAACAGTTTAACACTAACATTAAGTTGGTACTTTATGAGCCAACACTTTTTTCTGCTAAAGAGTATGAGAACAAATGAGAATATATTAATATATAGACCAGTGAATTTATTGTGTTGAAAGTAAATACTTTTTAAATAATAGTTTAAAACTTGATACCGATTTGGTTTTCATGGAGTTGTCAATTGAATTATATAATTTAACTGCAGTGTACTGGAATGCCCTCTGGAAGAGGGTGGTTGACTGCCGCTGTGCATGCAGCAAGTCACGAGATCTTACCTGGACAGAATGACAACTGCTACGCGGTAGTAGCAAATTTTTTATATAAATTGGTGCCGATAGAGAATTTATAATTTTATGCGTAAAGGTTGCAAGATGCAGTAACCGCCTGTTTTCTATTTTTAACCAGCCCGACTGGCGCAACGATTCAGAAATGTGATCGAATTTCCTTAAATTGAAAATAAATCTAAGACAATCATTCTGTATTCTTTGAACCCTTGCTGTAGTAATAGAGTCTAAACAGGGACCATAAACAACGTCACCATAATCAAATGCAGACAAGATAAGTGACTCGCAAAGCATTTTACGAAGCTTTTGATTTAACGAATCTTTGTTAACATACAGTTTACGCAGAATTATGTATGATCTTTTGACTAAATTATTTATATGACAAACAAATCGTAATTTAAAGTCAATCGTCAGTCCTAAGTTTTTAATGTGATTTTGTATTTCAATTTTTTCGTCATTTACCACTACATTTATGTTATCAACAACTATCTTCCAGTTTTTCTCAGGCCCAAAAATAATTGCAACCGATTTCTTAGGGTTAATAGCTAAGGAATGATTTGCTCCAAAATCAGAAAGCTCCTTTAGATCTTCATTGATCTGTGCATTTGCAACTGGTAACTGATTAATTTTAAATGAGAAATATGTTTGTGAATCGTCAGCGTAAAATCTAGATTGACAATTACTAGGTTTACTTGCGAAGTCAGCTGTATACAGCAAAAAAAGCAGAGGACCTAAGATTGTACCTTGAGGTACTCTACTAGTTATATTTTTTGTTAGAGACGTTTTACCACTAACATTAACCAACTGCTTCCTATTACATAAATAAGACCGCATAAGATGTAGTGAGTTGTTGTCAAATCCGTAATATTTTAAGTTAGCAAGAAGTAAATTGTAGTCTATGGTGTCAAACGCTTTAGAGTAGCCCAACAACACTAGAGCACTAACCAAATCCAAATCAGAAGACTGAAGAATATCGTTAGTAACTTTGATTAATGCACCGGTGGTACTATGGCCCACTCTAAAGCCAGATTGATTTGCAGGTATGATTTGTGCAAAAGACTTGAATTCGTGGATTTGTTCATATTGTTGCGATCCACTATTAAGCAACCCGTCAAACATACAAACGCCCGGGGCACAGCGTATTCTTCAGCATTCGAGAATCCTTCTAGAAAGTACTGGAGCATGAGTCATCCTTTTAATCCAGAGTATATATAAGACCGCTAATGAATGCAAGGGGCAGTCTATTCTTGAATGTCTAATATAAATTATGTCGTTGTAAAGTAATAGTAGTTTTGAGCTTTAGAAGTATATATAAACGTGATATGCTGTGTCTAATGTACATGCAGCTTGTAATATACATAAATAAATAGAAGTGTATAAATAAATAGTTGTGTTATTGTTGTTAATGGACCTATGGTAAAGAAGTTAGTTTAAGAACATATTAGTGCTTGTAAATTCATTAGTGTAATAGTGCTTCATTGTTAAGTGAACTGAAAACATCTATAAATAAGGCATATACTGTTAATTAGACTTGTGAACAGTGAGTAATAAAGACCATTATTATTACTTGTTTTAAATTAAAGAAACGCGGTAGTAGTAGCCCGCTACACTGGTGTCAGGCATTTGTGGGGTATATAGTGATTAATTAAAAGGAAAGCACACAAGTCTAAAGCCGTTTAAGTAGTTTATATATGCCAGTTACAAGAAGTCAAAATAAGATGGACGCAGAAGGTTTAATGAATTTCCTCAAGGATTTTAAATCCGGTATGGAGGAGAGGTCGGCTAAACTAGAAGTGACACTCAGTGAAAATGCTGAGAAAATAGAGGAAAAGTTGAGTGAAAATGCTGCGAAAATGGAAATAAAGTTTAGTGAGAATGCTGAGAAAATAGAAGAAAAGTTAAGCGAAAATGCTGCGAAATTAGAAGAAAAGTTGAATGAAAAACAGCCACGTTAGAACAAAGATTAATGGAAAGCTCCATTGCATTGAAAGAAGATGTCACTGAACAGGTAAAACAGTTGAGCAAAAGTTGGACAGTAAATTGATAAAAATGGAAGAAGATGTGATGAGACTGCAAGAGCAAGTTATTTCACTAACAACACGGCCACTTGAATTAGTAAATCAAGTTGTAAATGAGAACATTCCAGAAATAAGAACCATGGAAAGAAGCGAGTCCATACCGTCTAAATTTAAAGTGAAACCACCCACTTTCGATGGCAAAACACCTTGGCCCACATATTTGAAACAATTTGAAGCTGCGGCAATAGCCAACGGTTGGTGCAACAAAGAGAAGGCTATCTCCTTAATAGTGGCCCTACGGGGGGAAGCTCTTAACATCTTACAAACGATTCCTGATCACCAGCAGAATGATTACGGCCTTTTAACATCGAAGCTTGAGATGAGATATGGAGATGCTCACCTTCAACAGGTTTACCACGCACAAGTTAAGAACCGCTCGCAAAAGACAAGTGAAAGCCTGCAAGAATTCGAAGCTGACATCGCCAGATTAGTTAGATTGGCATATCCAACGGCACCAGATAGTTTCCTCGAACAACTGGCTGTACAAACATTTGTGGATGGCGTTAAAGATGGCGAAATACAGCAAGCGCTAAGATTAGCACGGCCAAAATGTTAGATGACGCACTGGCTCATGCGCTTGAATTTGAAGCAGCTAAGCAGACATCACACAGAATGAGTCACAAAGTTCGGTCTGCCTTAGAGGAACCTGATCAAGCGCAGAACAGCATAGATGAAATAATCAACCGTGTGGAAAAGCTTGAAAGACAACGACCGCGGAGATCGCGTCTGCGATGCTGGAGCTGCGGTGAAGTTGGTCATATGCAGAGACGCTGTACTCAACCAAAGAAACAACCGGTTGAGTTAAAGCAGGTCAATATAAGGGGGCGAACGTCGACAGCACAGCGTAGTGCTCCGGAGATTATCATCCGTGCTGCATCGTCAATGGGAAGTCTGGACAGCATTTATATCGATGGTAGAATTAATGGTAAGATTGTCCGATTACTCGTGGATACAGGAGCGACAAGGACTATTGTGAGACCAGATTTGGTTGGTCGTGGAAAAGTGCTACCTGTATCGGTGTGTCTTCGAACGGCAAGTGGTGAGAAAATTTGTACTCACGGAGAGACTGCCGTTATGTTGACAATTGGGGACAAATTAATTAATCATCGAGTGTTGGTAGCTGAAATTACAGAAGAAGTGATCTTGGGAATGGATCTCATGAGAGAATATGGGTTTCATGTAAACATGAAAGAAAATGTGCTTCGGATAGATGATGATGAGATTCCATTTCAAGGTAGGAGTGACCAGACGATGCAAGTTCGAATGATTTGCGATATGAAAATACCCGAGAAGGCGGAAATGATAGTGATGGGACGCCCGGATGGTACGCTCCGCGAAGGACAAGTATGCATGATGGAAGCAACTGAATCGGGAATGGGTCAGGAGGGACTTCTGATTGGAAGAACGCTGGTAAAGTCTCGAAATATGGTACCAGTAAGGGTGCTGAACATTAATCCCCATACAGTGACCCTGAAGAAAGGCATGATTGTGGGAAGTTGCATTCCAGTATGTCATATTAAACGTTGTGTGGACGACACGAAAATAAACCAACCAACGGTTGCTCACAGAAATTGCTGGATATGTTGATACCCTCGTGTCAAGGATTAAATGGCGACCAACTGGGCAAGGTAAAAGAACTGGTCGGACGATATCGAGGTGTGTTTGCACTGGATGATAGTGAGAAAGGAAGGACAAATGTTGTGCAACACAAGATCAATACTGGAGATGCGCAACCGATAAGACAACACCCCAGGCGGCTTCCTTTGGCAAAACGTAAGAAAGCCGAGCAAATTTTCACCAATATGGAAGAACAGGGAGTGATTGAACCTCGAATAGTCCATGGGCATCCCCGGTAGTGCTTGTCAAGAAAAAGGACGGGTCGACAAGGTTTTGTGTAGACTACCGGCGGCTTAATAATGTGACAAAGAAAGACAGCTATCCTTTGCCCAGAATTGATGACATCTTAGATACTCTATCCGGATCTAAATGGTTTTCAACCTTGGACTTGAAAAGCGGATACTGGCAGGTAGGCTTGGAGCCAAACGATAAAGAAAAGACTGCGTTTACAATTGGAACTGGATTATGGCAGTTCAAGGTCATGCCATTTGGATTATGCAATGCTCCTGCTACTTTTGAACGATTGATGGAGTCGGTACTGCGTGGACTGTCCTGGAAGACATGTCTAGTGTACCTGGACGACGTGATAGTGTTAGGTCGGTCTTTCGAAGAACATCTTAAGAACCTAGAGGAGATATTCCAGAGATTACGGGGGGCAAACCTTACATTGAGCCCCAAGAAGTGTCACCTGTTTGGAAAAGAGGTGAAATACCTAGGACATGTCGTTTCGGAGACCGGAATAAGAGCTGACCCTGACAAAATAAAAACGGTACAGGAGTGGCCTACACCAGCAGATATACACCAACTACGCAGTTTTCTAGGATTGTGCACATATTACCGACGTTTTATACTTGGGTTTGCGAACATTGCCAAACCGTTAACAAAATTAACCGAAGATGGACAAGAATATGATTGGAATGACGACTGCTACAGAGCATTTGAACAACTGAAACGGCTACTAGTTACAGCACCAATTTTGTGTTATCCACGGATGGAGGGGAAATTTGTGTTGGATACCGATGCCAGTAACACAGCTATAGGAGGCGTTCTTTCTCAAGTGCAGGACGGACAAGAAAAAGTTATTGGGTATTTCAGTACGGACTTGTCGCGGCCAGAAAGGAACTATTGTGTGACAAGAAGGGAGCTGTTGGCCGTCGTCAAATCCGTAGAGCACTTTTATAAGTACTTATACGGCCGTAAATTCCTGTTGAGAACAGACCATGCTGCACTAAAATGGTTACTACAGTTTCGAAATCCTGAAGGGCAAGTGGCAAGGTGGATAGAGCGGCTGCAGGAATATGACTTTGATACAGAACATCGTGTAGGAACTAGCCATCGGAATGCAGACGCTCTATCAAGGAGACCTTGTCCGATGGACTGCAATCATTGCTCCAAGATGGAAGAGAAAATAAGTGTCATCCATAGAATGACGGTAACCGATGATACTTGGCAACTCGAAAGAATACGAGAAGACCAGGAGAATGACGCCGAATTGGGACGTATTATTGAGTGGAAAATAGAGGACAACGACCAGCTTGGGAAGAAATTAGTATTTCAAGTAGGAGCCTGAAGGCATACTGGGCACAGTGGGACTCCTTGATGATGGAAAATAGAATCTTGAAACGACGCCTGGAATTTGAAGATGGCACTGAGAGACTTCAAGTGATAGTGCCGAGAAGCAGAGTGCCGGAAGTGTTGCAGCACTTGCACGATGGTATTTCCGGAGGGCTCTTTGGCGTGAAAAGAACTCTCGAAAGAGTGAGAGAAAGATTCTATTGGGTGAACTGCAAAGAAGATGTGAAGGAGTGGTGCCGGAAATGTGAATTGTGTGCCTCTGCAAATGGCCCGGTCACAAAACGGAAAGCCCCAATGAGACAGTATAACGTGGGGAATCCTTTTGAGAGGGTAGCCATTGATATAGCTGGTCCGTTTCCTGAATCAGAGAAAGGAAATAAATACATCTTAGTTGCGATGGATTATTTTACCAAATGGCCGGAGGCATATGCTATACCTAACCAAGAAGCCGAGACGGTGGCAGATGTATTAGTCAGGGAATTGTTTTGTCGATTTGGAGTTCCGTTGGAATTACACTCCGATCAAGGTCGAAACTTCGAATCGGCGTTGTTTCAAAACGTCTGCAAGCACCTTGGAATCAGGAAGACTAGAACCACGCCACTTCATCCCCAATCGGATGGAATGGTTGAAAGAATGAACAGGACGTTAGGGAAGTACCTGACCAAAGTTGTCTCTGAACATCCACGAGACTGGGACCAATATTTACATTTGTTCCTACTGGCGTACCGATCTTCGGTACATGACAGCACAGGGTACTCGCCCGCTTGCGTAATGCTAGGACGTGAATTGCAGCTACCATGTGATCTTCAGTTTGGATTTAAACCTGGAGAAGAGATCGCAGGTGAAGATTACGTTAGTAAGCTTCGTGAAAGATCAAATAGCATTCACGAAAACGTCCGAAAGAATATCCAGGCAGCAAGCGACCGAATGAAATCACAATATGACACGAGAGCACAAGAAGGTGGTTATCAACCTGGAGATTTGGTGTGGTTGTATAATCCACAAAGAAAACGGGGGCTGTCGCCAAAATTACAAAGACAATGGGAAGGCCCGTACGAAGTGATGAAAAGGATTAATGATGTAGTGTACCGGATCAGAAGGTCTCCCCGTGGTAAACCGAAAGTGGTACACTTTGACCGTTTAACATCCTACGCTGGCAACAACCAGGAAGGCTCGAATAAAGAGAATGGCATTCGACAAGTTATTAATCATGAGCCAAATGTAGATTTCGAGGGTTTTATGGCGGCGTATGGTGGTTCCGCTAAGGCGAGATTTGGCGTTGTTGTTGAAAAACAGCAAGACCTGTTTAGAGCACCAGAAGACTATTCCCTTGCACATTGCGTAGCTCAAGATCTGGAAATGTCAAGGGGAATAGCTGTTGTTTTCAAGAAAAAGTTTGGATGTGTGCATGAATTAGTACAACAGCGGCCAACTATAGGAAAAGCTTTGGTTCTTCAGAATAAAATCGTTATGTTTACTATCTGGTCACCAAAAATTCTTCATGGCAGAGACCTAGTTATGGACATCTATGGGAGGCTTTGCTGAATCTTAAAGCTCAGATGATGGAAAATGGAGTAACGAAACTAGCGGTTCCCAAGCTAGGTTGTGGACTGGATCGCTTAGATTGGAGGATAGTCCGAAATATGCTAGAAGTAGTTTTCCAGGAAACCAACGTCCAGGTTCTTGTTTGTTGTTATCAACCGGTTGCCTACCAAGACCAAGAAAAGAGTGTTGACTGTTACTTCCAACGACGCGGTGGATGCACCAGAGGAGATAACTGCCGATATCGTCACCAGTCATCGAATTGGCGTCAAGATGGATTTACAGTTACGAGACGTAACGGTTTTAAAGAGGGGGCAGTGTTACGATCCACTATTAGGCAACCCGTCAAACATACAAACGCCCGGGGCACAGCGTATTCTTCAGCATTCGAGAATCCTTCTAGAAAGTACTGGAGCATGAGTCATCCTTTTAATCCAGAGTATATATAAGACCGCTAATGAATGCAAGGGGCAGTCTATTCTTGAATGTCTAATATAAATTATATCATGTAAAGTAATAGTAGTTTTGAGCTTTAGAAGTATATATAAACGTGATATGCTGTGTCTAATGTACATGCAGCTTGTAATATACATAAATAAATAGAAGTGTATAAATAAATAGTTGTGTTATTGTTGTTAATGGACCTATGGTAAAGAAGTTAGTTTAAGAACATATTAGTGCTTGTAAATTCATTAGTGTAATAGTGCTTCATTGTTAAGTGAACTGAAAACATCTATAAATAAGGCATATACTGTTAATTAGACTTGTGAACAGTGAGTAATAAAGACCATTATTATTACTTGTTTTAAATTAAAGAAACGCGGTAGTAGTAGCCCGCTACAATATATAATTTTTCAAAAATTTTTGATAGAGGCGAAAGAATACTAATAGGTCTTAACTCGGACAAATTAATGACTTTATTAACTTTAGGTATAGGCGTAATGACAGCCAGTTTCCAACATTCTGGAAAATATCTTTTTATAATACAATTATTAATAATATTAGTGATGGGTTCAATAATTTTTTTTTCGCATAATTTTAACATAAAAATAGATATAGAGTCACTTCTAATAGCATTAGACTTAATGGATTTGAGAGCTTTCCGAACTTATCAGTTGTAGTAGTAGAAAATGAGAATAAGATATTGCTATTAAATTGATTGTTATTATAAAATTGAAACATATGTTGTGGAGGGTTGGTTTTTAACTTGTTTATAGAGTCTATGAAAAATGCATTTATTTGGTTCGGATCACATAGACTTTCTGGTATACAGTTTAGTTTAGATGTTACGATCTTAGAGTCCCTGAGAGTTTTCCAAGTAATATTAGCTGATTGTTTAGCAATAAAATCAAAGTAGTGCCTTTTTTCTGGTCTTATAGTGCTTGTTACAGAATTTCTTAACTGTTTATAGTGCTCCCAATCTGATTGTGTTCTGCTATGTTTAAATTTAATATGAGCTTTATCACGCAGTTTCATCATAATTGTGATTACGTTGGTAAGCCACGGAGCTTTTGCTTTGGTAATTCTACTCGTCCTTAATGGCGCATGTGTATCAAAAAGATTTATTAATATTTTGTTGAGCATTCGTATTTGTGTATCTATATCATCAATATAAAAGATCTCTTCTACATTGATATCCTCCAAGTGATTGTTGAAGGTTGTGAAATCAAAGTTTTTAAAATCTCGGTGAGTGATGTATTTAGAGATGCGTGCAGACTTTTCAAATTTGAGCTGTACAACTACTAGGCAATAATCAGATAAGTCATGTACACCTATACAATCCACTGTATCAATTATACTTTTATTATCTAGAAGAATAACATCAATTAATGTTGAGCTATACTGGGTGATCCGTGTAGGTTCAATTATGGCTTGTTTTAAATTATACATTTTAATAATAGAATTATACCTTTCAACATTGGAATTTGTGAGATTAAACAAATTTAAGTTAATATCGCCTCCGCAAACGATGTGATCAAATTGAGGACAAACTTGTGCTAGTACTAATTCAAAACCTGTGAGAAAGTTATGTGCTGCAATTATTTGTGACCGATATACTACACCAGCAGCAACTTTTTTACTATTTTAAATGAAACTTACCCACAACTGTTCAAAACAGCCATTAGTATCATAATCTATGTTTATGGCTTTGAAATTTAAACAACTCCTAGCATACGCAGCAACACCACCACCCCTTCCCTTACGATCAGTGTGAAAAAGATCAAAATTTTCTAGTTGATAGTCATTAATATTACATCTTTCAGTTAGCCATGTTTCTGTTACAAATATGATATCAAGTTTGTTCTCATCCACCAGAGCAGAAAAAGTTTCAAAACCAGTATTAAGAGAGCGTACATTAATTGTTGCGAGTTTAAACATAAATATAATTAAGGGTATTAAGTAAACAGCTAAAATACGCTAAACTTTAAGAAGAAACGAGCACAAGAGTATACTTTTAAATGTGTAATATTAGGTTGCTTCTTTGTGAAATAGCTGGCATAGCAGTTGTACTACTCCTACAATGTAACAATCTTTAAGGAAAAGTAAATAAATTGTCTATACACGGTTAGGTAGTTCCACAGTAAGAAAAAAAATAATATAAATTTTAAACTAAATATACTGATTTTTGTGCAACTGTATGTATCAGTATGTAATTGCTTCTAAACTACAATGTTACATAAGTTGAATAAATGCATATACTGTTTAATATTAATTTCAAACGAAAATTAAAGATCATTTAAAACATTATCAACATGTTTTAATCCATATTAAGGTGTGCTATGAATACCATCCTTAGTTTTATAGAACAGTTTTCCATCATGGGACCAACAATTTCTAACACCATACTGCTGTTGGAGTTTCGTTAGTTTTTTATGACACATTGCAGTTAAGTCTTCACGAAGTATATACGGACTACCTTTCAAGAGCGCTTTCTTATTGTAAACCAATGTACGATCACGATAGTTTAAGAATTATATGATTATATCCCGAGGTTTATTCCTTAAGGATGAACCTTGCCCTTCACGATGCGATCTCTCTATATCGTTAATAGACAAGGTTAGTTTAAGATGTTTATTTATAACTTGTAAAACGATATCATCAGTGGATTCACCATCTGCTTCGGTTATACCAAAAATACGCAAATTGTTACGATGACTCATTTGTTCCAGAAAGTCTAACTTAGTTTCCAACTGCTCTACACGGTTTTTATTTAATTCACACTCTTGCCTAAGGGAACTAATGTCTATTGTAATTTTATTCAGTTTTTCAGTTACAGTATTATTCATATCCGTAACATTTCGCATTAATTTATCCATATCAACTTTATTAGCTTGTAAAAGGTCTAAAATTGTCTTTATCATACCTGTATTATTATCGCTATCAGCATTATAATTAAATAAGGCATCAGGTAGGTCTTCCTTTTCACTCTTGGATCTGGTGCTAGGCATCTTTGTAAATTAAAACAGTTTAATATAAGCACATAAATATCGTATATCATTTTCATTTACAGGTTCTGAGTAAAATGTTAATTCTCGATTTTTAGGTTTGTTAAAAACTTGATTGATTTTTAATTCTTTTGGATATTGAACTTGAAATGGTATTTACAATTTTAAGTGGTATCTCAGAAAAATATGTATCAAATATCATACTTGTTAAATTATTGGGATACTTTGTTTTAGAACGTGTCTCTCTTTTTTGATTAATAATATTCCAGGCAGTACGGGATTTGTTAGTCGAGCCTGTCAGAAGATACATCATTGTGTAGTGTTTTTGCTTTGATTATGGAATTTTTATATAGTAATTTATAGTTATTATAAAGTAACCAATGTTCGTGGTCATCGACCACCCTACAGATTGTTTGCAATGCTAACAACTGGTGTTGCATATTACGTAGTTTGTTGTTAAACCAATTGGATTGACTTTTACGTGCGTTATTTACAATTTTAGTTGAAGCTAAAATTCCCTCTTTATATGTATTTACTAAGAAAGTTGCCAGATTTTCAGATAATGTCCGATTGTCAAAGAATATATCCCAGTTTATATTATTTAAATACTCTCTTAATGTTAATGTAAACAAAGAATCTAACAGGAGTTTTATACCTAATTTTAATCCATTATCAATTAATATCCAATCTTTAAAAAATAAGACTAATGAAGTGGAGGCTTTTTCTTATTTCTAGTATAGATAAATGGAATTTACTTTGTTTTAATGAAATTAATTTAAAAGATGACGAGTTACAATACTTAAAACTTAATAATTATGTTTCAATTTCTAGGTATTGCAGATCTTCCTTGTCCTGGGGAGGTGTAGCAATTTTTGCAGAGCGTAATAGTACTCTAAATTCAATATGTTTGGATAATATAAACAAATGCTCAATTGATTTACATGCTGAACTAGCCGCTATTTCCATTCCTGTTCTGGACCTTATTATTATTATAAATACTTATAGATCTCCTAATAAAGGTTGTATTAAAGCTTATTTTGAAATACTATATAAAGTGCTTAATTTAATTAAATCTTCTAAATTGAAGAACATTATAATCTGAGCGATGTCAATGTTCACTTCGTCATGGGGGATAAAAATGCTATCTATCTAATACATTTTGTTGCAACTTTTGGGCTTTATTATTTGAACAGAGAACCAACCAGGCTAAATAATTGTCTTGATAAATTTTTACTAACCTAGTAGCCAATTTATGTCGATGTGAAGTGGTCAATACAGGTCTTTCTGATCATTATGGTAGTTCCTTGCAATGTAAGTTGGACCTGAATTTTAAAGCACCTATTCAATTATCGAAATATCATCCCTTTACGAACTATGGAAAATTTAAGTTTTATTACTACATTGACCAACAAAATTGGTCATTTATTGATGATAGTAACTTATTTGAAATTTTTATATCTATTTTTAAGAACGCTGTGGCTCTATGTTTTGCTACCAAACTTAGACGAATAACACCTAATTCACGTCTTAGAATAAAATGGTTTACAAAGGATTTGGAAGCAATGCGGGAAAAGTATATTTCTCTGTGTGAAGTCTGTACTGTAAACCCAAATGAAAATCTTTTAATTTGTTTGAAAATTAAATTGAAATATCAGTATAGAGCAGCCTTAAGAGCAGCTAAACGCAAAGCTTTTGATACATTTTTAAGTAATTCTGGTAACAATAACAGGGTCAAATGGAAGTTAATTAATAACAATATAAAAACATGTAAAAATGGTTCTGTAATTGACCTGAATACAACTGATCTCAATAATTATTTTACTAACTCTGTTGAAGACATTATTAGTAATATACCTTTACCGCCATTTGAGAGTAGATGTGTACTCACTTTGTTTTACCATGGTGTAAATTTAATACAAGTGTTAAATGCAAGTATCGCCTCTATGAATCGTACAAAAATATGCTTTTCGCTATAAAAGAATGTTCCGAGTGAGGAAGAAGCAGTAACATTTTTAAGTGCAACCCTAGATGCATCTTTGAATTGGGCCAAACATTGTGACTCTCTTAGTAAAAAGCTTTCTAAAGCAATATTTTTTATAAAGTCTATTAAATCTGTTGTATCGATAGAAATACTTAAGTCAATCTATTTTGCTATGTTTAACTGTCATGTTACATATGGTGTGGAAGCATGGGATCATTCCTCGGTTGCCATCCGTATCTTTAGTTTACAGCATTGTGTGGTACGTGCAATGGATAGCCTGGGTTACTGCAATGATTGTCGCAACTACTTTAAAAAATTCAATTTTCTTACTCTGCCTTCAATCTATATATGTCTTTTATATATTAAGAAACATCTAAATGATTACTCTTCTCATAATACATTCCATAATTTTAATACTAGAGGGAAGCTAAATCTAGTATTGCCTTATCACAGACTTTCCAAATCGAAGAGTGGAACTAATTATTATGGTATTAAGTTTTACAATGCCTTAAATTTCAGGATTCAGCAATTGCCTCTCGTTCAGTTTAAAAATGTATTAAAAAAATTTTTGATTGAGAAAAGCTTTTATTCCATTCATGAATTTTTAAACAACGCTAACCAATTGCAGTTACAAGAGTGTTGATCAATATTTATTTACTTATCTGTTCCTGCTAGTTAGTTGCTACAAATTCCCTGTTAGATTTCTAAATATATGTTGTTTTGACTTAAAGAAACAGGAAGTAGAAGTAAAAGGAAAATTATAATTCTTTGTTATGGTATTGTCGCAAGCTCAGTGCGTGATTAAAACTGAGCTAGTCGAGGTATTAAAAATTAAAATCAATATTAAAAATTAAAATTGATAAAAAGAAAATTTTAACCTTTTTATTTCACAAAAAGGGGGCACCGAGTTATTGCAACGATATTACAGCTATATATATATATATATAGTAATGAATGGTCCTGGAAAATGGTCAGGTATAAGTAAAACAACTCAATTTGTTTTCATTGGTTTTCATATATTTTCATGCTTTACGCGTTTCGGTTCCAAATAACCATTTTCAAAATAGCAGCTAAAAATTACATTGTTATAAATACTATAAAATTATACACTATAAACATATACTTGCACTAAAACATTTTTAAATAAATAAATAACAGATACATTATAACTATTGTACGTCGTAAAGGTTTAGAAATGTTATACTGAATGACTAGATTAGGTTAACTGGTTAGAACAAATAATCTGTTAGTGTTGATAATTTAAAATATGTATACTATTGGAGTAAATTGTAGTATGAGAAATGTGAATTACTTAAAAGCGTATTCTTATTGAGGTGCCACAGGTTACTATTTATTTTGTATTAGTCTGTAGTAAATGTTAGTGAATTGTTCATGGTCCGACTTGGAATTTACAGAGTGTCTGTCGCGTTGTATGTGAATGGTTTCTAAAATATTTCTTTAATTGTCGTTTGTTTCAGTACCTAAAACCTTAACATTCTTAAAATCGAAATTGTGTGATGTTTCTATTGCATGGTTAGCAAGTGCTGTGCATTTTTTATTAAATGCCTATATACAAAAAACGATTATAACCTAAAACAAATACAAATTGGTTGATAAATCTAACAAAATGTACAATACCCCAACATGTCCAATATATACTAAGCTTAGGATACAACTTTTCAGTCCCTACAAACAACGTAAATTATGATCACATTATTGCAAGCATTGAATCGGTGATTAAAGATAAAAAAACAGAGGAGAAGGTAATAATTAGAAATAAAGTCTGTAACATTTTAACCAACCATCGAAACAATACAAATAACAAAACGACTAAAAATCGTTTCAATTATTATATAAAACTAACTAAAAATAAGGGAGTTAAATTATTTACAAGACGCTTGCTATAAAAAGATGCAGTATTGAAATGCTCAACGTGTAATTTAATTATTCCGAGTAAAGAAACAAATGGAAATTACGTGCAACATTTATATTAATTGATTCAAGTTTGGGTAACGAGTATTAAACAAAATGTTCAGATAATAATTGAATATCTGATTAGGAATCACTAAAAATTAAAGGGTATTATTTTAATTGGAGTTAATTGAACCATTAGTAACATATAATATGTATAAAAAAGCTTGTAAAAACCCAATAATATTCAAATCGTAGAAGTGTTATTTAGAAGTATGATGTTTGAACACCTGCGTATTTTTAAAAGGCTCATTCTGCGTAAATTTGGCAGATAGCAAATGGTTACAGAGAATGCTGGAGAAACCGTAGCTTAATAGTTACGGGAAATGCTAATAAGGTGGGTTATTTCACAGTCCACATGGACTGAAATAATCGATAATAAAGAATATCAATTTGCACCAATAAGAACAGGGTAGATAGAGACAGATAATATGCGCAAGACCGAGACACATATAGTAAAAGGCGTGAGTGGAGCAACGTCACTGGGTTGCGATTGGTTGAAAATAAGAGGCAAACTTGAGAGGTAAAAATAACATTTCTGTATAAAAATTAATTAGTTATTCCCAGACGTTGCGAGCCGTGTCGAAATTTCTGAGATTTAACTGGTGCGAGTGCAAATTTAATAAGAACCGACGCACAGGCGGTCGAGATGGGAACATAGTATACGAAATTCTAGAAACTGGCCGTTTTGGGGACAAGACCGACAGACGGGCTAACCACTATATATACCCGGGTTAATATGAGTTTCTCTCTCTTAGATTTTCGAATTGATTCAATGCGTTAAACAGTGCTTTTTAGTTTTTCGATTTTGATAGAATAATTTAAATAGTTTGCTCGTATATTTTGGTGATTTAAAACAGTTTGTTCTTTACGTGCTACAATGAATGTAATTTAGTGCACTTAGAAAAGAAGATACAAGGTAATAAAGTTTAGTATCACTGTACCAATTAGTAAAATTTGCAACGACAAATGAATACACAAAAGTAGGCAGTTTTGGCGTATATTTGTGAAAGAAGTATGAATTTCTTTGCTATTTTTCGGGGGTGGTAATAATTAAATGATTCGTAAACGAGTTTGGATCCACAAAACAAGCTTCAGATATACACAAATGAGTTCCGGAAAAGCACTGAAACAACTTTAGATGAATGGTGGTGTAGAGAAAATGTTTAAAAGCGACCAGTAATCCGAGGACGTAAACATAACCCAGTTGGAATGGTGAAATTAGCAAGGACGATGTACATTGAAGCCACTAGTGCAGTAACCTTCAGGTAACTTATGCTTTGTTGTTCGATTTTGATGTGTTGGTGTGTGTTGAATAACTTTATAATTGATTTACTTAAAATGGACAGTAGGGAAATTGTACTAACAGCAAATTTTTAATTTTAAGGTGAGATTTTCTTGTTTAAGTAGAAAGGGGTATTTAGTATTTATGTTCTGGATTATGATGAAAATTTGGGTATGTCTTTGAGCTCAATTAGACGAACCTGGTTAATTAACGTAAAGGGTGGTAGATGCTCCTTTGTACTCAGACTCAGGTCTGCATATATTGTTATATTAATTAGTAGGCATCCTACAAGGACTTTAATTCTGGATGCACATTAAAATGATAACAAATTTAATCTTGAAATTTTCTGATACTGAAATTTATGCTGAATTTTAATTTTGAAATTTTAATGTATTGTGAATATTGATGTAAATAGAGTTAACGTTGATGTTTGTGGTAGGAATGTGTTTTTTTTTTATGAATGAGGATGAAGGTTTAACTAGGTGAGCAGCCGAGGCGGAAAAGAGTAAAGAGGTGATTAACAGAAGAAAGTCAACGGATCAGTTAAGTTAATAGCTTTTTGTACATTTCACAGCATTCTTGACGCACAATCTGTGGGGCTCGATTCGAAAACCGTAGTTCCCAGATTTTGTTGGATTCACAGCATTCTTGACGCCCAATTCGTGAGGCTCGATTCTAATACATGGATCACAGCAATATATATTATATACAGGGTGTTTTTTTTAAGTGGGAGGTCACCTGTATATGGAAGACCAATGGTAGAAGGAAGCTGAAAATTTGCACTAGGAGGTTATCGAATGTGCCCTACACGTCTAAAATAGTTTCGATACGTTAGCACTTCCGGTTATACCGGAAGTCGGTATTACTATCGTTATTTTAAATAGAACACCCTGTATATTTATGCATTTTTGAATTCCTTGTCGAATTTTATGTGAACTTTTATAATACAACCATACCTCTATCTAATGCCGTTTTCGAGATATTTTGATTTTTAGTAGATTTTTGACATTTGCACGCTGTCACATAAATTGGAATAACTAGAAATTGAACGAACTTACAAAATTGTTTTTTTGCAATCACATTCATAATACTTGATATTATTTCTACGTGCAAAGAAAATTTGATTGCAATGTACAGGGTGCTAGAAAATTCATTTTATAATTTGACTAATAAAATGTCAAATATTCCGTTTTTTTTAAATGGAACCTACCATATTTTGTTATATTAATCGATTCTATGGAAAAAAATACCTTAGGTATGTAATTACAACAATCCATTTATTGTAAGCCGTTTTTGAGTTATTTGCATTGAAAGAGAAAATGCACTAGTTCAGTAACATAATAACATTTGCTACTATCAAGTAGCTTTTGTCCGATACATTAACAAAAGAATAATTGGTTATTTTACGAAACGTTAAATGTAGATAATTCTACGCAGATTGCAATTCCCGTACTGTAGTTATTTATGAGGGTTAATCGAAACTTTACAAATCAAGATTATCTCGAAATGATAATTATTTATGGCGAATGCAACAGAATTCTTCAAAGAACTTGCGATATCTTTCATCAAAATTTCCTGAAAAGCCAGCGCCGAATGTTAGGCTTCTTGAAAACTGTGCGAATAATGGATCATTTATTACAAAGAAGAACAGGACCAGCACCGTGACGGAGGAAGTAATTGGAGTTACTAATGTATTGGCATATTTTCATGCAGCAGAGCTTAACTAAATAATGCTGTACAGGATATAGGAATGAGCCGTAGTTCCATATACAATATTTTGAAAGCAAATAATTTTAAAAGTTGGTCACTTTATCCTGTTCAGCACCTTAAGGAAACCGATTTTGAAAGAAGGATGTTGTTTTGCGAATTTGTATTACTTAGAACGCAAGAGGATAAACAGTTTTTGAAAAATATTATTTGGAGCGATGAAGCAAAGTTGACGAAAAACAGAGTGTTTAACCGACATAATTCACACCATTGTTCCACAGAAAATCCTCAACAAGCATACGTAACAAATTTTCAGGAAAGATGGTCTTTTAACGTTTATTGTGCTATTAGAGATTCTGAATTGTATGTGTAGTGTTTTACCAGGAAAATTTAAACGGTAAAGTACATATTGTTTTAGTAATTCTTTTCTTCTCGATGAACACTTTTACAGGGGACCGATATTTAGAAATTGGATTTTTTCTATGGGTATGTAAAGATACAGTCTTCTCCTACGCTCCTACTACTGAGGAAGATTGCAAAGACGAGTATTAAATGCTCTAAATTCTTTAACTCCAGAGCAAATACAAAAGGCAACAAATGAAGAGTTTAAAAGACGCATTTTAAAATGCTTGGATCAAAATGGCCAAATAGAACATTTATAAACAACCTCTTATGTTTTTATTTATTTTTCTTTAGGTAAAATATTGTTAGATGAAATACATTGTTCCATGTTTGTGTAGCTTTTATACATTATTTTTCAAAAAAAATGTTCTTGCGCTGCCATTTTTGGCAACTAAAATGTGCAAAAGCATTTCCTGCTTTCTAAGTACTAAGATATTAATTCCATAGAATTGATTAATATAACAAAATATTTGATGAAAAATATCGCCAGTTCTTCGAAGAAATCTATTACATTCGCCATAAATAATTATCATTTTGAGATAATCTTGATTTGTAAAGTTTCGATTAACCCTCATAAATCACTACAGTACGGGAATTGCAATCTGCGTAGAATTATCTACATTTGACGTTTCGTAAAAATAACCAATTATTCTTTTGTTAATGTATCGGACAAAAGCTACTTGATAGTAGCAAATGTTATTATGTTACTGAACTAGCGCATTTTTTCTTTTAATGCAAATAACTCAAAAACGGCTTACAATAAATGGATTGTTGTAATTACATACCTAAGGTATTTTTTTCCATAGAATCGATTAATATAACAAAATATGGTAAGTTCCATTTAAAAAAAACGGAATATTTGACATTTGATTAGTCAAATTATAAAATGAATTTTCTAGCACCCTGTACATTGTAATCAGATTTTCTTTGCACGTAGAAATAATATCAAGTATTATTAATGTGATTGCAAAAAAACAATTTTGTAAGTTTGTTCACTTTTTAGTTATTCCAATTTATGTGACTGCATGAAAATGTCAAAAATCTACTAAAAGTCAAAATATCTCAAAAACGGCATTAGATAGAGGTATGGTTGTGTTATAAAAGTTCACATAAAATTCGACAAGGAATTCGAAAATGCATAAATATACAGGGTGTTCTATTTAAAATAACGATAGTAATACCGACTTCCGGTATAACCGGAAGTGCTAACGTATCGAAACTATTTTATACGTGTAGGGCACATTCGATAACCTCCTAGCGCAAATTTTCAGCTTCCTTCTACCATTGGTCTTCCATATACAGGTGACCTCCCACTTAAAAAAAACACCCTGTATATATATATATATATATATATATATTGTGATATGTATGAGATTTGAACCTTGGCGCACTGAAGTACCACTCAGATATAGACTTCTAGTTCGTAAAATGATTGATGAAGGAGATGGTGAGGGCAGTTGCTTGTTAAAGAGATATAAAATGATAATTTAAGAGAAAAGGAAGTTTTAAGATTACAACTTGGGTGATGGTGATTTCATAAAGTAATTTTGAAAAGTTTGTGCCAATGAAGTGAACTGCTGTTGTTTGTATATCATAAAAATTGTGTTAAAATATTTAAAAGGAAACTTCACTGCCATGTGAATATGTACGTAAAGCCTAAAAAGTCAAGTAGTATGTATTTATTAGATTTAAGTTAGTTATAAGATGTAGAAGTTTTATTTACTTTTCAGGTTATAGTTGTAAGTCTTATTATATCATTTGAATTTCACTTGTTAGGATTAAAATATCAATTTATAAATTTTCGGCCAATGACATTTGTGTATTAGTTTACTCCAAATTAGAATTTGACAAGAGCAATAAGATCTATTAATAAAATTTTGGATCATAGAATGTTAGTTGGAAAGGAATTGTAAAAGAGTAGGCTGTTTTAATGTTTTAAGGGGCATCTATATAGAGAAGTTACAGTTGTAAAATTAATTAATAAAAAAGGGTTGTTAAAGAATTTTTAAAGGAGATTTGTTAAAAAATTAAAAAGGGAGTTGTTGAAATAGAAATTAAGAGAAAAAACTGATATAAAAAGAACTGAAAAGGAACTTTACTAACTATAGAACAAAAATGTTGATCTCCTACATAAAATTCAACATATGAAAATTGTAATTGTGATATTCAAAGTATAAAGGAACTGTTGATATTAAAAAGTGATAAATGCAAGAGTCCTTGTCATTGTCTTATTATTGACCATTGATTTCTGGGAGTATTTTTGTGTAGACAGAGGAGTTCCAAAGTGGTGCTATCAGAACGCTGGAATTGCTGAACTTTTGGTGTCGAACACGGTGTTGATTTCACGGAGCTGAGTTTCCTGATAAGACCAACGACGATAAGTATAAGTGTCTCTAAAGAATTTTTGGCGTACCTAAAACCCTAAAATAAAAGTCGTAAATTCAGTAATACAAATTTCTAAAACAGGTATTAAGAACCCCCATCAAGTTCGAATCGTCACTGTAGGCAGTGGAGCTTCATTGTTCAGCAGTAAGACGTTTCATTGGAAGTTCAGGTTGTATTATTATTTTCACTGTCATAATTTAAACACTTAATCCATTATACTCGATTGAAATCTTAAATTATTAACTAATATAAACTGTTTTACTGTGCGTATTTTTCAAGTAATTGTTTACACTGTCTCTTTTAGAAATTGCTTTAGTAGAATTAACTAGAGGTCATTTGACTGGCAGTGTCACGCACATCTGTATATAGTTCAGAACTCACGCTGTATGCAGATATTGATTTTTTCACAAAATTAACCTGAGATAAGAGTTTCATTGGTCGAGGCGCAGATTTAAAGACCCATTAGAGAAGTTAGTAAATTAATTAAAGAAAGGAAATTATAGGGCAATTTGGTGCATTGCTAATTTGCTCATATATTATAATTATCAATCTTAGAAGGGGGAGATATATTAGAAGTGGCAATCCCAACGTGAGGCTCGATAAGTAGTGTCGCAAGCGTGGTGCTCTAGAGAGAGAACTAGCTTATTTGCAGGTTTTGAACATTTGTATTTTGGTGGGACAAGTAAGAGTTATTAGAACATGTTCGACGAAAAAAGAATCACCAGGTCAGGGAAGGTCATGGTGTCGAGACGGTTGTGAGAGGGCAACCGGTGATGGAGACTGTAGCGGCAGGGGATGCAAGAGATGGAAGTAGAGAATATGTGGAGCCGGAGGTGGTTGTAATTCAGCCGGACGTAGAAAAACAGGTTGGAGGTGTCAGAGAGACAGCGAACGAGGGGGGCATGCTAGGCATTATGCAGTTTTTAAGAGAATTTCGGAACTCACAGGAGGAGTTTAAAATTGAGCTGAAGAACGAGGTTAGAAACGAGGTTAGAAATTCACAAGCGGAAGTTAAGAAAAATTTAGAGAAAATAGAAGAAAAAAATGAGAATTCACGAGCGGAAGTGAGGGAAAGATGTAAGAAAATGGAAGAAAAAAATGAGAATTCACGAGCGGAAGTGAGGGAAAGATTTGAAATGATGGAGATGAAATTTGGAGGGATAAATGCGTTGATACAGAGCAGTATGGGTTCGCTTAGAGATGAGGTAAGGATGGAAGTAGAAGACAGGGTAAAAGTAGTTGAGGAAAATTTAGTAACAGGTTTGTCGGAGCTAAGGGTGAAATGGTAGGAGTAGATCTGAGACAGACAGAAAGTTTTCAAAATTCAAAAAGGGAAGTTATGGAAATGATTCAGGATGAAATTAAAGATACAAGGGAATTAAGGGCTGATGTAATAGGATTTAAGGAAAGAGTTGATGAAAAATTAGGTGTACTTGAAGGTAGTGTTAGGGTGATTAGGGAACAAGTGACAGAATTAGAAGGGGGACGTTTAGTGACAATGGACCAGGGAAGACGTTTTGAACAGCCAATGCTTGTACACAAACCAAACAATTTTACTAAAACCTTTTTTACAAAATTAAGACCAGAAATAGAGCAAAAATACAAAACACACACCATATACAAAATAAATTGCAGCGATTGTCCCGGTGTGTATATCGGAAATTCCAAACAATACCTCCATAAACGAATATACGAACATAAATATTCAATAAAAACTAACAACAAAAAATGCACTGTCTAGCAACCCATGCCTTAGAACATTTACACAAATTTGATTTTAATAATGTAGAAATTTTAGGTACTGAAATGAAAGATAGTAAAAGAGGATTTCTACATTCGTATACTTTAAGTGTTCTTCGTTCTTGTATTTTTAAATGTAAAACATCATTTTATTTTTATGAAGTGACAATTTTTAGCGAATTTTATATCCGTGACAAATGTTTAAATGTTTTACTTTAGCTTAGATACACAATCTACAATTCAGTTTTAGGTATGTAATTATTAAAAATATTTTTCATATTCTATAGGTAATGTTTTGTAGAACATAATTGATAATGGTCCTGATGACCGAAACGCGTCTTAAAAACAAAAATAATAAACTCAATTACAAATTGTTATAGTTATTCTACCTACTTTTTGAAATAACTATAGGTATACATTGACCAACGTCCAACAAATTACAATGTTATATATATTGTAATATTATGTGATATATATGAGATTGAACCTTGACGCACTGAAGTACCACTCAGATATAGACTTCTGGGTCGTAAAATGATTGATGAAGGAGATGGTGAAGGCAGTCACTTGTTAAAGATATTTAAAATGATAATTTAAGAGAAAAGGAAGTTTTAAGATTTCAACTTGGGTGATGGTGATTTCATAAAGTAATTTTGAAAAGTATTGTGCCAATGAAGTGAACTGCTGTTGCGTGTATATCATAAAATTGTGTTAAAATATTTAAAAGGAAACTTCACTGCCATGTGAATATGTATGTATAGCTAAGATTTGAAGTCACTTAGTACGTTTTCATTTGATTTGAGTTAGGTATAAGATGTTAAACTTTCACTTTCATTTGAATATGCACATAAAGCCTAAAAAGTTATAAGATGTAGAAAT
This sequence comes from Platerodrilus igneus, assembly GCA_036346225.1. Classification (NCBI taxonomy): domain Eukaryota; kingdom Metazoa; phylum Arthropoda; class Insecta; order Coleoptera; family Lycidae; genus Platerodrilus; species Platerodrilus igneus. Next base: position 434,573 of record JARFIW010001211.1, read on the forward strand.
TTTATTTACTCTTCAGTATATAGTTGTAAGTATATTATATCATTTGAATTTCACTTCTTGTAACGTTGTAGACATCCAACTCATCTAAAAAGAAATTATTTAACATTTGTTGTTAGGATTAAAATATCGACCAAAATTTATAAATTTTCGGCCAATGACATTTGTGTATTAGTTTACTCCAAATTAGAATTTGACAAGAGCAATAAGATCTATTAATAAAATTTTGGATCATAGAATGTTAGTTGGAAAAGAATTGTAAAAGAGTAGGCTGGTTAATGTTTTAAGGGGCATCTCCATAGAGATGAGTGACAGTTGTTTTAAAAAATTAAAAAGAGGGTGGTTGAATTAAAAAATTAAGAAAAAGACTGATTTGAAAAGGACTGAAAAAAAAGAATTTTACAAACTATAGAACGAAAAGTATAATCTTTTTTGTAACAGTTTACGAATTGTATACCTTTTATTATTGTAATCTCCAACATACAATTCAACGTATGTAAAATGTATCTGTGATGTTCAAAGTATAAAAGAACCGTTGATATTAAAAAGTGATAAATGCAAGAGTCCTTGTCATTGTCTTATTATTGACCATTGGATTTCTGAGAGTGTTTATGTGTAGACAGAGGAGTTCCGATTTGGTGCTATCAGAACGCTGAGATTGCTGAACCTTTGGTGTCGAGCATGGTGTTGATTTCACGGAGCTAAGTTACCTGATAAGACCAACGACGATAAGTATAAGTGTCTCTAAAGATTATTTGGCGTACCTTAAACCCTACAACAAAAGGCGTAAATTCAATATTACAAAATTTTAAAACGTACTTATCCACAGGTATTAAGAACCCACATCTGGTTCGAATCGTCGCTGTAGGCAGTGGAGCTTCATTGTTCAGCAGCAAGACCTTTCATTGGAAGTCAGGTAGTATTATTATTATCTGTGTCATATTTTAAACACTTAATCCACTATACTCGATTGAAATTTTAAATTATTAACTAATATAAACTGTTTACTGTGCGTATTTTTCAAGTAATTGTTTACACTGTCACATTTAGAAATTGCTTTAGTAGAATTAACTAGAGGTCATTTGACTGGCAGTGTCACATACATCTGTATATAGTTCAGAACTCACGCTGTATGCAGATATAGATTATTCACAAAATTAACCTGAGATAAGAGTTTCATTGGTTGAGGCGCAGATTTAAAGACCCAATAGAGAAGTTAATAAATCAATTAAAGAAGGAAATTATAGGGCAATTTGGTGCATTTCTAAGTTGCTCATATATTATAATTGTCAAACTGAAAAGAGGGAGTTATATATTATAATATATATATATATATATATATATATATATATATATATATATATTACTCATATTTAGACCAGGGTAGAAAATTAATTATAGCAAATAATTTTAATCACCGTGTATAAGGAATTTTATTAGATAATACGCTTTATTAAAACACCGTGTAGAATAAAAATTCATTCGTTTCAGTAAAAATAAGAGATTTAAATCATGTACAAGACGCTTTATATCAAAAGAAACAGTATTAACAAGCTCTACGTGTAATGTATTTATTCCGAGGAAAGAAACAAATGGAAGTTATGTGCAAAATTTATATTAATTAACCCTATTTTAAGTAACCGGTATTAAACAAAGTGTACACATAATAATTAATATTTATCTTGTATTCGCTAAAAATGAAAGGATAGAAGTCAATTTTAATTGAAGTTAATTAAACCATTATTAATAATAAGCATAAAAGCCTGTGAAAATCCAAGATTAAAATACCACGGAATAAGGCTCTGAGAATTAATAGTATGTTTGAACACCTGCGTAGTTTAAAAAGCTCATTCGGCGTAAATTTTGCAGATAATTAATGGTTCAAAGAATCTTGGAGAAACCGTCGCATAATAGTTACGAGAAATGCTAAAGGTGGGTTATTTCACACTCCACATGGACTAAAATAATCGATAATAAAGAATATCAATTTGCATCAATAAGAACAGGTTAGATAGAGACAGATAATATGCACAAGACCGAGACACATATAGTAAAAGGCGTGATTTAAGCAACGTCACGAGGGTCACAATTGGTTGAAAATAGGATGCAAATATCAGAGGTAGAAACAACGATTTCTGTATAAAAGTCAATTAGTTATTTCCAGACATTGCGTGCCGTGTTGAAATTTCTGAGATTTAACTGGGGCGAGTACAAAATTCGTAAAAACCGACGCGCGAGCTACGGAATGGGAACATAGCAAGCGAAATTCTTTAGAATTGTCCATTTTGGGGACTCGACCGACAGACAGGCTAACTTCTATATATACCCAGGGGAATATGAACAAGCTCTCTTACATCCGCGACTTGATTCAATACGTTAAACAGTGCATTTTAGTTTGATAGAATAATTGAAAGTTTGCTCGTATATTTTGGTGATTCAAAGTAGTTTGTTCTTTACGTGCTAACATGAATATACTTTAGTGCACTTAGATACAAGGTAATAAAATTTAGTATCACTGTACCAATTAGTAAAATTTACAACGACAAATGTATACACAAAAGTAGGCAGTTTTGGCGTATATTGGTGAAAGAAGTATGAATTTCTTTGCTATTTTTCGGAGGTGTTAATGATTAAATGGTTCATAAATGTGTCTGGATCCACAAAACAAGGGTCAGATATACACAGATGAGTTCCGGAAAAGCCCAGAAACAACTTTAAATAAATGGTGATGGAGAAAATTTGAAAAGCGTTGAGAATCAGAAGCCGTAAATATAATCCAGTTGGAATGGTGTGATTAACAAAAGGGACGATGTACATTGAAGCTACGAGTGCAGTAACCTTTAGGTAATTTATACTATTTTGTTTGAACTTTGATATTTTGTGTGTGTTGAATAACTTTATAATTGATTTACTTTAAATGGACATTAGTGAAATTGTACTAACCATAAAATTTTAATTTTAAGATGAAATTTGCTTGTTTAAGTAGAAAGGGTATTTAGTATTGATGTTCGGGATTATGATGAAAATTTGGGTATGTCTTTGAGCTCAATTAGACGAACCTGGTTAATTAACGTAAAGGGTGGTAGATGCTCCTTTGTACTCAGACTCCGGTCTGCATATATTGTTATATTAATTAGTAGGCATCCAACAAGGACTTTAATTCTGGATGCACATTAAAATGATAATAAAATTAATCTTGAAATTCTTTTAAAACTGAAATTTATGCTGAGTTTTAATTTTGAAATTTTAATGTATTCTGAATATTGATGTAAATAGAGTTAACGTTGATGTTTGTGGTAGGAATGTGTTGTTTTTTTTTATGAATGAGGAGGTTTATAAAATTAGGTGAGCAGCCGAGGCGAAAAGAGGATCACAGCAGTTTATGACGCCCAATCGGTGGGACTAGAATTTTTTTTGTTGAAAGGACCCAGTTCCCGCATTCACAGGAGCATATCACAGCAATATATATATACATATATATATATATATATATATATATATATATTTATATATATTGAAGTGGTACGGGAATTAAGCTCTTAAATCGAGTCCCAGCATTGGGCCGTCATAAAAGTGCCGTCATAAAATTTCTGAAAAAAAAATAAAAAATTTCTTACACTACCTTTTGGAACGCCTCCTTATTTCTGCTCACCCTGGCTGGCTCAGCAATCGGCTTCTTCTTGCATACCTATCATCCCAAATACCTTCCATTCTCACAAACACAGTCAAATGAAATTACCACTCAAATAATGCAACAAAACATACAATCTTTTTATTTACACATATTAACAAGTTTCCATTATAAAAAAAATATTTACACCTCGGTACATACAGTTTGATAAAACTGTTACCATCTCAATCATTCTTGATTTTAATATATTTTAACAATTTTATTTTAGATGAGTAGATGGACCCGTCGTGCAACCCTAGATTGATTTTATTTTGGTCTATTTTGAGCTCATTATAACCCAGTTCCTCTAAATGCTTTTAAACTTTGAATTGTTATAAAAATTAAATCTAAAGACCCGTTTACTCTTTACAGCAACATTTTAGATCATCAATAAACATTTCATATCATTAATAAACTGTTTTAAATAATCAATATTAATTGTCTGTACATATACTCCTTTAAACGAGTTTTATGGTAATAAATACACCCCCAATAAGTCAAAACACTCAAACACAAAAATTTCAACACAAATGTTTGTACAAAAAGCAGGAAATTAATTTTCTTTACCTGGAGTAGGCTTTGTCCCTCGTCACCTCTGAAGATGGGTACCAAAAACCCTCGTCGTTGTGTCCATATACTTTGATTATGCCTGAATGCAACTGATCTCTACTATCCAAATCTCTGCCACCACCTTTAATCTTCTACCCAGATATTTGCCTTGTCCAAACTAAACATTCCACACCAAGTACACTTCATGCATTATAGTTAAGCTTTAAGATTCGCTTACCCAAGTACCATCCCATCAGTCAATTGAGTCGTGTAGTAACGGCCTAGACCTTAGCAACCACTCGTGCAATATGACTTTTACTACTTTTGCGGTACGTTACTACAGCTTTACATATTTTAAAACAGGATGTTGTATGCTACTTTACCGAATACACAATAATTAATACACGTAAGAGCATATACTATCGCTTACCTTAAAGATCTAAGCGCGATCTCAGATCTAAAGGAAAAGAGAGCTTTAATATCTTTCTTCGAGTATTTATACGCTTTTCACACCCCTCAAGGAACCTCTCTTCATTGAAAAGCTTATTTTTAAAATCACTTTAACAAATTTAGGAACGTAACGTCTGAAAAATTCCGAGATCATAATAATATTACTCTGAAATTTGTTTAATACCTCAACGGACGCGCTTCTCAAAACTGCTTCGCCTTAGACCAATGATATAGTTTTCTCCCGTCCTAACGCTCCATCTCTCAGCTGTCTTTCTCCGTTCCACCCATATTTATTGTCTAGAAACCCCTCTTAAGCTACAGAAAATCGATATTGTTGTTCACATTTCCCCGTTTATTTTAGACAACTTGTAACCAACGCTTTCTTATACGTTTCTCTGTCTGTGTGGTATTATAGATAGTTCATTTTACTTAGTCTTCAAGGCACTTGTTATTGTTAGCAGTTTGACCGTTGCCAACAATTTTTAGAATTTTGTGCTAAAGTCCAATCGAGTTCTATGAACCTGACCTTTAACTAACAGGTGTTTCTTCAAAGCAACTTGTTTAAAATAACAATTACGAGTTTAACCATTCTTAGGATTTGTGACACGACCGTTTTTGTTTATGTAAATGGACATATTTGTTTAAATTATTGATTTTCTATACTTGAAAACTCCGTTTCTGCTTCCATGCGCTTGATTTTAAATTATTACAATTTAATTATGCGTATTCTTGAGTTTTTATGTACTCTAAAGCTTCCTCCCTTTGTGCAATTTTAACATTCTCATTTAGAAATATAAACTATGTTAATAACTGTCCGTCTTCACTATCAAAACTGATTAATTTGGCGCGTAAATAAATTGTTTCTATTTTCTATATACACAGTTGATAAAATTTTATTGTCTAGACCTATTTAACCTATAATTCCACGTCAATATATATATATATATATATGTATATATATGTATATATATATATATATATATATATATATATATATGTATAAGCGGCGACGAGAGTTTGTTGAAACCCAAATTCTACAAATAAAACCCACTAAAATATAAAAGAATCTGGAAAAAATGGAAATTTCCGTAAATTCATGGTTACGCTCTGTATTATACAAGCGTACTTTTATTCATTAAAGTGCTAAGCAAAAAAGCAAACTCCGCGTGTATAAATAATCACCCTATATGATATAAGCGTATTGTAAATATATAGCAAATAATATAAGTTGTATATGTAAGATAAATACAAAAAATAAATACAACAGCTATTCGTTTGTAATAAAAAATGCACTTTACGTGCATAAATAAGTAAATAATTTCGTGTATTTAAAAAACCCCATTTTTAATTTTAATTATGTGCATTAAAAACACATTTTGCCGTGAAAGCAAATATTTTCTATAAAAATGCACCTCTTTTGCAATAAAAACCAATTAAAGTTAAAATTAATTAACTTTTGCACCACATAAAAACATTTTAAATAAAACATGTTCTTGTATTTTCCAGTGGAATTGAGAAAAATACGCATGACCTAATTAATAAAAAAACGTTTATTCCAAGAATGGGCGGAAAGTAGAGGAATACAGGCATTCTGGTGCAGCGCCTCACGCCTCGCGCCTCACTAATCGTTTTTTAATGGGTTTTCTCATTAAAAACCCATTAGCACTAATGGGTTTTAAGTGGATTTTCTCATTAAAAACCCATTAGCACTAATCGTTTTTTAATGGGTTGTCTCATTAAAAACCCATTAGCGCTAATTGCTTTTTAATTGGAAAACTCATTAACGAAGTTATCATTTTTCCTTACGTCAGATCCACCTTATGGGATCCCCAAAGCACCATTGCGCTATTGAATGCTAATTTCTTATCGATTATTGATCACCCAAGGCACTCTCGAAATTGGTATATAATTTCTTTCTAGCAACCATCATTTCAAGAAATTTTCCAGTTAATTATCGAACGAAAAAAGTGCAAAATGAACCTTGAGCCTCCTTTTGGGAATTTACATGTAAAAATTGCACTTTTTGTGCTCGTACGAAGGTAGTATATCTACTTACGATACTACATCCAACATGAATGAAGTTTAGACTATTCACTTTTCAGTTTTTAATTTTCCTTATCGATGAAAATAAAAGTAAGATATACTAAAAGTAATTGCTAAATGGTCGTTTGTCGTAGTCCTTTACACATCAGCTGTGACATAAATGGACATGTGACATGATAAAAACATTAATAGTAAAGGCTTGTAGTAAAATTAGTTTAGTTCCACAAATAAACAGTGTATATTTAAGCAATACAACTGAGATTGCTATCTATTATCAAGTGAAGCCACTTAATTTCCCAAGAGCTTAACTACAGTAGCACCAAGTCTCATATTTCAACAACCATTTGCACACAAGTTATTGCTAGTCGTTCCCTGCTGCTCTGTATCCTTGATGATAGTGACATTTAAAGAGGCGAAATTTGTATTATATGCAAATCGTGTCCTCGAATGCAATCAACTCACATCGTCTTCAGTTCGCACATTTTCTAAACTTTTCTAAATCTATCTCGAGGGGCTTGCATTTTAAACTGACTATTAACAACTTTTCTTTTTAATTTTTTTCAGTTTGGAACTTTTGTGCATTTAGTTCTTATTCTTTGCACTAATTCCTTATACTTTGCTACAAAAGTTCATGGTTTTATAAACGTCGGTAGTTTTTTGTCTTCTCTGTGGTTTTAACTGCCGTAATTTGTGAAAAGGTTCGAAGAGAGAAATTATTTATGTACGGATTGTAGAGAGGATGTTATAAAAGGAGTAGCAATATTTAGCCTTAAGGACACAACAAACAACAGTGTTTACATCCTCTGTTAAAAGTAACATAAAATCAAAAATTTTCAATTTTGTTATACACGAGCTCATTGCTGGTAACAAAATAAATTATTAAAATATAACATCTGATAAGTGAATAATAAGAAATAACCAACACTCATGTTTGAGTTTCACAATTAAATGCAGAACATTAGGGGAAGGTCACAGTGATACAGTTTTTTTCTTGTGATAAGATTTTTTCGAACTTACAATCTAAATTCATGAAAAACCAGTGGGTTTTTTAAAATCATTTTATATTCTCGTAAAAAATTCACAAAACTAAACTAAAAACTTATAAACAAAAGGATAACAATTTGTGGCGTTCTTGTTTGTTTGGTGTAACCTTGTTAATGCTTCGTAGTAACAGAGACAACATTCAAGTAGGGGAAATTGGCCGGTTCTGGCACCACCTCCACACGCCTCCCACCACCCACTCTACACACCTTCTAGGCACCTCCCACCTCCACAACCGTCCACATCCTCTCACCTCCCACATCCACAACTTTCCATATCCTCCCACATCCCTCCCTCCAACCTCCCGCCTCAACCACCCTCCACATCCCTCCCACCTCCACCTCCACCTCACAGCTCTTACCTCCCACATCCCACCTCCACACACCTTCAACCTATACACACCTCCCACCTCCATCACCTTCTACATTACTCCCACCTCCACATCCGTCCCACCTCCACATTCTTCCACATCTCTCCACACACCTCCACATCCCTCCACATCCCACATCCACATCCCTCCACACACCTCCACATCCCTCCCACCTCCGCATCCCTCACAATTACTCCACCTCTACATTCCTCCACATCCCTCCACACACCTCCACATCCCTCTCACCTCTACATCCCTCACCACACCTGCACATCCCTCTCACCTCCACATCTCACCACACACTTCCACATCCCTTCACATCCCGCCTTGCACCTCCACATTACTCCACATTCCTTCATATCACTCCACATACCTCCACACCCCGCCACATAGACTTAAGTTAAATAGCAGGAAAAATTGATAAGTTAGGTCAGCGCCGATGATGCAACATAATTTATATACAACTTTATTAAAGCAATACATATATTTTAATACAGACATTTAATCTAGCAATAAAATTCATTTCGAATGAAAAACAACATTCTGTCGAGCGCATGTTAAATTGTCATCTTCGTGTAGTAGGCAATGACTTAAACCATCTCGGCTACCTAAATATCTAAGAATTTTTTAGATAGCATCTTTCCCCAGGGAACTGCTTTCATTTTAAGAATTTTTACCAGCAGCGATTTCTGACCGTCCTTATAAATTCTTTTGCAATGCAACACATCAAATTAGTCTAGAATTTTACGCAGAATCCGAATTTGTAAACAGATTTAAAATCCAATCATACCTTACCGTTTTACACACATACCCTCTAGCGAGCATATAAAAGATTATTTTTTTTCTTTCAAGATAAATGTACCTTGTTTGGTATCAATTAATATTAGATTTTTCTCAGCTACCTGAATTTCTAAGAATTTTTTAGATAGCATCATCCCCCAGAGTGCTACCCTGATTTTAAGAATTTTTACCAGCAGCGATTTCTGACCGTCCTTATATTTTTATGCCCCCATGCGTAGGTTGGTGTACTATTAGGGATGACGTACCTTTTGTCATCCTCGCTCGATAAACTAATTTTATTAATTAATTGGGTATAAAGCTGGTGTTTATGACTCTGAATAGTTACCATGCTATGCATAAGGGCACCAGAATTATTATGTACAATGTCCTTAAAACTATTTACATTAATATCCTTAACTACACTTTGTGAAACCCCTTTAATCTTTTTAATCGTGTCTTTTTTCGCTTACAATACAGTAGAACTCAGCCCTACTACCAAGAAATTCTAGTACTAGATCCCCATTAAGTTCGTCTTTGAATTTCCTTACAACTTTTTTACCGACAAGCGGTATATTGTATTTATTATCCGCGGGGTAGTCACTCTCTTAAGATAAATATATCTTGTTTAGTATTAACTAATATTAGATTTTCTAGTGTGCCCAAACCTGTAAATATATTTTAAATAGGACCACTTTTTACAAAGTTACACTTTTTAAAGACCCAAACCTCTAATTTTTGCCCATCTATGTTTAACTCCATCTTTAAAACCGTTTTTTTGCCACCCAAGACATATGCTTTAACCAACCATTTCCTGAGATATCTAAATCCGCTGTGTCTAGCGAACACCACGTGGAGATAATACGTATACTTTGTCGACAAGAATAGAAGCGGGAAGGATTTGGAAGAAGGGAAGGTGGGAAATGAACTTAAAATTATAGAATCTTAAAACTAATATATATATATATATATATATATATATATATATATACTTGATACCATCCAAATAAAGAATTAGATGCTTGGTGATCCGATGCGTTCCTCACACATTCCGATGTACGCCCAGACACACCCCAGTCCATGCGCATCCTGAGCATGCGCACCCGTGCCAATGCGCGCCCCTACCCATGCGCACCCCTGCCCATGCGCATCCCTCTCTGTGTGACTCCTATTTCATGGAAACGTCAGAGCCATTTGTAAATAAAGAGCAATCTAATACTATTCTAAAATTTTTATTCTGACATTAGTTAAGGTTCGTGGCTTCGAGCGGTCCTTTTTAAAAAGACTTCTTTGAACTTTAACAAATTTATTTGGTTTTATACAGAAGTTAATTATTGAATTTTAACAAACTTGAATAATAAGTCTAAGTCGAAATACTTTAATTAATTTGTACAGTGAGTTATCAGTGAACTGCAAGGTAAAAGCTGAACGTCTGATGAACTGACTAGGAGTGGAGATCCTGGTCCTTATATAACTTTCTCCCCTCACATTTCTGTGGGAACCTGCGGACGTAATGTCCGCTTACACTTTATAATACATAGTTGCTATCTTAAAAGCTATTCATAATTACAATGTTGCAGGCTTATTCTGCGTAATCTCGGTACGTGACATCCGACGACCGTCTGTGACCTGACTTTTGCAGTGTCACTTATCCTTGTGCAACTTTGTAGCGTTTCCACTCGTGAGAACTGAAATCATCATAATATAATGTAATAAAATGTTGCAACGACATTGTTGCACTGCCCTAACATTTCCTAATGTTTTATTTAATGCCAAGCATGGAGCAACTTAAACTTAATTCTAATACAAAGTTATACACAGAAACAGTCCTTTGTTTATTTTTGTTTGGAGTGGTTTTAATTTTATCTAATTATATTCACAGTTTAAAATTTAAATCGACGCCCAAGTCCTCTATCTCCTTTTTAATTTGCAAGCCCGTCAATTTCTTTGTATTGCCATTCCCCCAATACACGTACTGTAGTAGGTTATTATACACTAAACAGTAACTATTTTGCAGGTTGTCCGATAGTTTACTCCACATTTTGGCAAGTGGCAAGTAGGGCGGAGGGGAGGGTTTAGGTTAGTTTACGTTGTTTGGAGTTAGGTTAGGCAAGCATGAGATCCGGAAAATATGTGAACTAAAATTTTACAAGAACATATGCAACCAATCAGAAAGCAATTTTTTCCAAAGTACACTGCGAAAACAAAGCATTTTTAAGTTGTCTGGAGTTAGGTTAAGTTAGTTGGGCTTGTCAGGAGATAGGTTAGCTAGTGTTGTCTAAAGTTAGGTTAGATTAGTTGGACTTGTGTGGACTTAAGAAAAATGGATAGGTTAGGTCAGCGCCGCGGCGCTCACCTAACCTATCCATTTTTGGGAGGTGGAAGGTGCCTGGAGGTATGTGGTGTGTAGAGGTGGGAGGTGTGTGGAGGTGGGAGGTGTGGAGGTGGGAGGTGCTTGGTTGGTGTGTGGAGGTGTGTGGAGGTGGTGCCAGAACTGGCCAATTTCCCCTACTCATTAATTTACAAGTCTGAAATACGGACTAATTATACACTAAAGGTATGACGCACGAAAAAAATATTTACAAAAGTTTTTGTGTGCGTAATTATTGCAAAAGTCTTTAATCCCTGAAAGCACTTTAATTTGTAACGTTGCTGGATGTGTTTCCATGGTAAAAAAATTGAATATTGCGGTTTCATCACGAAGACCTGGTTCTGGTGCTGTGTAGAGAATGATGTCCGTTCATTTACTTTTCCAATGCTCCACCAGTAGGTACTACATTGGCCAGGAGGCGAGTTTTTTTGTTGCCTGGAAATTTAGAATTTTGCCGAACCCTTGCCGTTCCAGGCAAGGTAGGGATCTTTAACGTGCGTGACAACACTCACACACGGGACCTCCATTTAACCTCTCATCCGAACAAGGGCGTAATTTTTGTGAAAAATGCTCACCAGTCATTTTTCAAGCAGTCGACCGTGTCGGGATTTGAACCCGGGACCTAGGGATCCGTAGTCTTACGCTTACTACATTGATCCACGGCGACGCCAGAGAATGATGTCCATCGTTATGCTGAATGCAACGCGGCACCTAGTGGCGGTAACTAGGATAGAATTTCTATGCTTTGGTACTCTGCGATTGGGAGACGGAGATGCTGGCATATGAGCCACAGAAGAGCGAGCTGATAGCGAAATGTTTCTAATCTTGGCGTATATTGGTAACACGAGCTCTAGGAGGTGATCTTGACGGCCTCCCCTTTTATTTTTGCTTGTGTCTTGTTGACGGGACACACTCCAAAATCAACGTTAGGGATACCATTATTCAAACTTTAGTTTTAGTTTCAGTTTGTAGATTTTTATTTAGAATCGATTAATTTTGAAGTTAGATTAAATTTGAAGCAAGTTTATTTTTGCGTTTAAACTCAATGTAATACTTTCGGGTGGAGCATTGGGGACGTGGCCGCAAGTATAGTGGCCCTTATTTATATTATGATGTAGCTGGAGGTGGGCATGTATACCTGTATTATTTCGGTATTTACCGGTTTAAATACTAATCTAACCATCAGTACTCTTTCGTTGTTTTGTGGGTAGTTTTCTACACAATGTCCTATCTTTTTTCTCATAACTATCCCCACACGTGAATTTTTTTCGTCTGATCTAGTATGAATTACCCTAAAGTTTCCGCTCCAAAAATCCCCCGCCTCTGGCCACTGCACTTCAGTGATCTCTACTATGTTTATTGCTAACCTATCCAATTCAATTTTCAAGTTTTTTAGCTTACCTACTTGCTTCATATTTCTGACATTCTACGCTCGGACTCGCAAAATGTTTCCGACTTTTTTTCTAAACTTTTCGATCACATCCTCCGAAGTAGTCTCCTCCCGAAGATCTGGGGGGCTATTTTAACTCCGGAATTTTTTACTTCAGAGAATGCCATCATCCTAAATAGCAAATTGAATACGCTGAGTACTTGGAAGGTAATGTGGTGGTTTCCCCTTGTATTCCACATTGCAGTAGTGTGTCTTAGAATGCAATACCGATCTGGTCTCTGTCACCGAAAGGGTTTATAATAGAATTACTTTTTGGATAATATATTGCACAGGGTGGCTTCAATTAGGATGACATAGAGCCAAACTGTGTTGCCAAAAAGAATTATTTATGCTCGCGGACTAGTCTCGGGGTCTATCCCTGCGGAGGCATGAGATGGGGGGGGGGGTCTTTTCCATTAATCAACCTGTCTTTGTACAATTTAAGGCGCCAGTACGTCAAAAAAAAATTAACAAAAAATAATCTTCTTAAGGAAAGACGCAGATAAACCTTATGGGAATTAACTTATGCTCGAAGATAGATATTCAACAACAAAACTGTGTTTCTTTTACACTTAAGCATTGTAACCTGAATTTCCAGAAATAAAACTATTACAGTAGTTTGCAGATATGTAATAAAATTATCTGATGTTCTTGTATATACAAAAGAAATAAATAAAATACAGACAGAATCATAAATATAAGAGCATGATGTGGAAAGGTCTCATCAATGTTGAATCGACAAATTAGCAGTTGTTAATGGGCGAAGCCCATCATAAAAAATATATCTCATTACATTAAGCGAATGCTTCAAGCAAAGATCTTTGTTCTCGGCTCACAAGGTTTGTTATAGATCAAACTAGAATCTTTATAACATCTAAGTGGCGTTTCAATAAAAGTCAAAGATTAGCTTATCATACAACTCGTTTGCTGAACATACGTTTGAATGGTTTGAGTAAACATGTAACTCCAGATGTTTATCTAGCAGATGTTAAACTAAGTTGTGCCCTATTCGACTATTTAAATTTAACAAGTAATAACAAAAAAATCATCTGACATGATCTAAATAAAGTGAATTTATTTTAACTGGAAAGCTTTCTAATTCTATATTCGAAAACACTAAAACTATTTTAGATCGTTAAGCAAATTATCTTATATGTACTCAGTGAAACATAATTTATTTTAATAAGAAAGCTTTTATACCTTAATATTTGAAAATATGCTACAATTTTTAAATCGTTTAACAAAAAAACTTTAATATATTTAATTATCGGAAATGTATTGAAATTTTAAATCCTTTAGGAAATTATTTATCCTCCAAGTCGACAACGTTACACAATGAATTGACTTTTTGCTTGGGTCGATGTTTGTTACAACAAATAAAAGCGTACTCACCGATAGGAAAAGTGTTTACACAAACTTACAGCATCTGCGGATTGCAGACACGTGCCAATGCCGCTACACTAACAACGGATGGGATGCCATCTCCAAAGGTTGACCGACTTTCATATATTACAAAATTATGCAAATCTATTCCTGAAATCCATTATGCGTTTATTATAGGCGAAACTGCTTGCGTTTTATATTTCAAGTCCACTTCGCTGCTTGTCTTCAACAATCAACTGCCCTCCTCACAAACCAGGCAACCTGCCTTTGCCAAGAATGGAATTTGTTTGAATTCATCTTGGTAGGGAAACTTTCCTACCACGTTTAAGTATTCCTTCTTATCTGGCTACCTGCCGGTATAAGAATGAATGCAAGTACACCGGGCGGGCTCCTTGAATCTCACACGCATGGCTGCGCGGACCGTAATTACGTCGACTACATTTATACGCCTTGATCGCGGTTTTCCACCTAACATATAGCGACTTTGTGATTGCCTATATGTAAAATGTTACAAGGGCTGCTGCCCTCTTTCGGGAACCTGTCTAAGTCTGGTTCCTCACTAATTTGGTTAAACCTACAGTTCAGCTCCTTAGATCACTGGAACTCTCAAGTCATTCAACCCATTCTAGTGATCTAGAACTTCTTCAAGGTGCACGCCCATTCTGAACGGACACTTTCGTTACTAAATTCATATAAAACAGTAACTTTTTATACAACATAATTTACAAGTATTCGTTACATCAGATCTATATATTCGGACTCACAACCTTGTTGACACAACAGTATTTAAAATTTTAGGTTGAAAATATTTACCGTTTATAAGTTTTAGAACTATATGTTAAACGTCACTTTAATGTTAAAGAATTCTTTAAAATATAGGTCAAAGAGCATGAATTCTCTTAACAATCTACTTTGGTTCAGATAATAATTTTTAATAATTATTCGCTTGGCCTAGCAATGTAAACAATTTTAGGTTACAAATATTACTTTAAACGGATAGATTGATACTTTCGGTGGAAATTCTGATTGCACATTAATATAAACAAGTATTTGTTACGTTAACATTCTCGTGTAAATATGTGACTTCCTTTTCAAACTTAAAAAGGAATAGGTGGTAAGATAACAAGTACAAAGCTAATCACATACCCTGAATTGTTAAATAAATGTTGAAAGTTTATAAAATAGCACAAGGGAACCATATATATCGAATCGGAACAAGTAAACTTCTTATAGGAATTCTTCGTAAATGCAAATTGCCAAGAAATGGAATACTTATGCTGTTTTGTTTTCTTTACTCTTTGAAGATAACTTTTTAATTGACTTTATTCTTCGCCGTCCACAAACTGAACGATGTAAATCAGGGCGCTATATATATTTAAGAGGAACCAATCTTGTGGCACAACAATCTCTTTAAAACCATATGTTAAAAAACGCTGTAATTGAATGACGAATTTAATCCTTTTACCTGCGTACCATTAACAAAGATTCAAATCTAAAATGGCGGTGTGTAAATCGCAAAGGTATTTTTTAAAACTTATGTTACTTGTATCAAGAGCCGTGAGCAAATGCGTCCGATTTGAGAAACCTATGAAACAACCTTACGTTGCTGTCGATTGAACAGAGTTCAAACAACGATGCGATAAAGCATAAGCCTTTATTATTTATTTTAAATAATACTTAACTCTTAATTGGATAATATTGAAAACGTTTGAATAGTAATAAATATTAAGAAACTAACCACTAAATTAAACAGTTAGTACAGTAAATGTAGTAAAACAAAGAATCTAAATATTAAAAAATTTTGGCAAAGAAATATGTTACAGTGGAAGTCTTTCTTGAGTAGTTCATGATATTCCCACGTGATAGCAGTACCGAATAGAGCTGAAACTTTGATATTTCATATTTCCGAACTGTTCCTTATTTGCTTGCTCTCATTTGCTTTCAAAACAATGCAGAAATAAACAAACTTTATGGAAGCCGTGATATCAACCAGGTTGTTGCGTTCTATTTCGTATTAAAACAGTTTAGTGTTGCATTGCTGTAAAAACACCATTCAGTCTCAATCATTTAATTTACGTTTGCTATAAGTTCAAATCGCATAGATAGGCAACCAACTTTACGCGTCCTTTATTAAATCCACGAGTTTGGTTGTCCACATTTCTTATCTCGTAGCTATGCAAGTTTATGTTTTACTTGCTAGCTTCTTATCAGACACGTAAGCTTGATGAATGTATGTGGTCTGAAATGTGTTTTCCTGGAATTTATATAGTGTTGGATTTTAAACACATCTGCCATAAAAATGTAATTTCTTTTGTAGATGTTGTTTAAAAATGTATTAGTTTTAGTGTTGTTGAACGAAGTAGAATGTGTGCATTTTAATTATAGTAGTCGTTTGTTTTGAAAAGCAAAGGCTATGCTTTTTCTTCACCGTTTGTTATATTTTGTACAACGCCAACAGAAGTAGTGATCCTTCAATAAACAAGTATTCGTTCGCGGTTTCAAGCATGAAAATAGGTTTAAGTGAAATATGACCAGTAGTGTAAACACCTACGCTTCCGAGAAGCATGAGTCGCTAGTGTATTCTACTACTAATGTAATCGATTGAACACAAATTTTCTTCGTGGTTTCAACTATGTTAAATATGATCATAATAAAACCTCTTTAATTCTAACATTTGCAGTGCATTTTTTATTGGATTAAATCTTACAGTTAGAAACTTCGTACAGGTTTCAAATGCTAAATATAATTGAAATTTGGTTTAAAGTACATTTCAAGCCAGAGCTTATTACGTTTTTGTACAGGAAGCGGTTTCCCTTTCAATTAACAATTTTCAAGCGATGGCCGTGTTCATTTCTGTTCTAATTGCGCCCTCTAGCAATATCGATTTGCCAGTTACTTAATGAAGGTTGACCTGCAATTAAAGGAAATTCCGAACACAGGCAGAGAAACAACTCTAAAAATTATTTTGTGAAGACGTTCCATTAAACTTATAGTTACTTATGCGGACGGCATTTGATACTACAGCTACTTAGTATGTTAAAAAATACCATTAAAGGAAACTCGTTTACAATATCAATTAATGTGCGAGGTAGAAAGCATCATGACTTACAGTTAACGAGAATGGGCTTTTTCAGGTGTAAGCGTTACTAAATCGTTACGTAATGACTAAACCGGGAAAAAATTTGCAGTTTTTCAACGTTGAATAAAAGTTGTTCTTTTTACACGAACGCTTTTTGTAAACGAATAAAGGCGCCGCTAGAACACCATTGGATAGGTAGCCAGTATCGAATGTACATTTAGACAATGAGGTCAATATTTACAAAGAATTGTTTATTGAATTAAAAATTCTGTCAGAGACGTCGGTGTTTAGGTGTTCTGGTATTACGGATGGACAAAAAGGCAAACAATGCAAGTATTCCGCACCGAGTTCCACAAAAAATAGGAACGGAAGAATGTGTGCGTGTGCGTGTACGTGTGCGTGCGTGTGTGCGTGTGCGTGTGTGTGCGTGCATGCGTGCGTGCGTTGTGTGAGAGAGAGTGTGTGAGTGTGCGTGCGCGCGCGCGTGTGTATCAAAAAAAAAACTCATTAGAGATGTGCTTAGAAGCATTTTACATAGTAATTGAAGTTTGTCAGATTTTCATCTCTGCATATTCATATATGTTCAACCTTTTTAATTATAGTATTCAGCGGTTGATTCAGTCTTCAATACCATCTCCTGTTGAAAAGTTCTACAAAAAATTACACCTTCATTCGTTGTTATAAAATAAATAGCATGTACAGGGTATTTCTAAAAGATCTGTACAAAATGTTACTACAAATAGTTTTCAATATACAAGCTGTCAAACGTATTATCTTTTAAGCTATTGTTACGAACTATTAGGTAACCCGTCAAACACGCAAGTTGCATACCCAAAGTGTATTCTACAGAAGTCTAGAATAATCGAGCAAACACCAGACTAAGATTCATCTAGTTAATTTTAGGGTATATACAGGGTGTTTAAAGATTTTAAGGGCATGTAGTATGATCGAAAATAAGGTTAAAAGCCATAATAAACATATGCCCACAAATTGACTGTTTACGAGATAGTAAATCAACTTTTGTTTTATGACAGTTTAATTTGACGTTTTGTGCAATTTTTAGCAATTTGTCACGTTTATCGTGGCAGCCACGTTGGGCGCCAAATCTATGCTACGTTGGCTCGTAGCCGTGCGTAACACGAAGAAAATCAAAGAAATGACCGGGCTCAATCGGAGATTAGAGGGGGTTGTAGAAAGCAGATCAACATATAATGTACGCGGCTGTAAGGAGTTAGTAACAATACCTGCAATAAAAAAAAATTAGTCCTGCAAACCTGAAATAAAGAAAAAGCATAGCATGCTGATCGAGCATAGATTGTTCAGTACTTTGTAGAATGTAGAAAAAAACTGTTTGGATAATCTATATAATATAACAACGTTAAAAGCAATACAAAAATTTTTAGTACAAAGTGAGGTAATATTGGGGAGTAGCAGAAACGTTTCCTCACACACCAATTAAACATATATCAGACAAAATTTTAACAAAAAAAATAAATAGGTAAGCACAATTGATATGAGTCATCCAGTATTGTTGATTCTTCTTTTTTTTTCAAATAGCATGCAAGTCTATGGTAAAAGGTATCAGAACGACAAAGATATGGCAAAACAACGGATAGATATTTAAAGTAAGAATAAGTAGGAAATAGTTGAACTTACAAAAGGTTCTTCAGTAACGCTTCCTTGCAATTGAAGTGTGGGATTCACGATGTCCGGCACTAACGCAGCACTGGGAGGGTGTTGATGGAACTTATCACACGTTACCCTAATCACACCTACGCATTTCACTGGTGTTAGCAGCAGACATTATCACGCGACGGAACTATGTAGCATTGATAAATTTCTTGTTAATTCTATTTCCTGAGACAATACTTTCGAAATATTTTGTAGCACTAGTTTAATTTCAACTGGGACCAAATGTATATTATTTTCATAAACATCCAAAAAGCAGTGAGAAACGTCAACCAATACCTTTGTAAACCGGTAATCTGTTATATTTCGCAAATAACGAAATTTGCGCAAACAATGATCTGTTTTAGATTCTTTGGGATTAGAAAATTCAGAAACTACAGTATCAACTGTATTTGGATAATCCAAAGTATGCACTACTCTGATAAAAAAATTACCGCGAAACTAGATCGCACACACAGTTTAAATAGCAAAAAGACAAAGCACCAAAAAAACCACAATGAGTAAAGCACGTGTATCACTAAAGTAAGTCCGTAAAATGTTCCGTAAAACACGTGCGTCGACCAAACACGTTAGCCTATCAACCATACTACTTCAATCGGAATTAGCACTACACTTTCTACAGTTAAACTACAACTTTTATTTCACAAGAAAAACAACTAAAATCGTGCCGTGCTTGTTCATGAACAATTCGAAAATTGATACCGCATTAATTCTCACTATTGTCAAAGCAAAGAAGAAGCAGTATTTTTAACGTAATTAATATATAGGAACCAAGAACAAACTACAACTCCTCATCTGTTTATTCAACTCGTTCTATTACAACCTCTTATCGTCTATTATCTAGACTTGTATATCCACATAAGGAACAAAATCTATACGAACGGCAAGACAAGAACGATGCAATCCACTCATTATAATACGATGCATTCGCCTAAGGAGTTAATAAATATAAAATATAGAAATAGTAGTTACAAAAATGTATTTACTAATTGGGAAAAAGCGTAAAATGTTAAGCTATAGAAATGCACGTTAGAAATTCTAATACTGAAATGAGCAATATGGTGTTCATGTACAATCGTGCTAATGGGAATTCTTTATAAGCACGTCGCCTCTACACTGAAACGTTTCCTCATCGCCAACTACCTTCGCATGTGATGTTTCAGACGGTGTCTCAACGCCTAAGAGAAACTGGTTTGTTTGAGAAGCGTTCTTATGATACTGGACGGCAAAGAATAGCATGTACTCCACAGATAGAAGATCGAATGTTGAATATTATTGATGAAAATCCCGAAACTAATCTTAGAAAACTTTCTACTCAAGTGGGTGTAAGCAGCTATCTTGGTTGGAGAATTCTTTATGAGCAACTCCTATACCCCTAACCAGATCCAACGGGTACAACCCTTACTGCTCTGGATTATCAAGCGCGAATGACTTTCTGTAAGTGGTTTTTGCGAACAGCTGCTGATCGGCAAGATTTCGCTGATAACATCCTTTTCATTGATAAAACTGGTTTTACTAAAAATGGAATACTTATTTTCTACAACAATCACGCTTGGTGTGACGAGAATCCTCGTGCTATCGTTGAAGTCAGACACCAGTAACGTTTCTTTCTAAACTTCTTACAATCATGTCTTTCTTCAGGGTCACCGTATGCGAATTAATGTTTAGCACTCTTACTGGTATCATATTTCGAAACTTTACCAGTGCTCTTCCAATCAGTAATCCCTCCTGACCCATTCCCGATTCAGTTGCTTTCATCATGCATACTTGTCTTTCTCGGAGCGTACCATCCAGGCGTCCCATCACGACCATTTCCGCATTTTCGGGTATTTTCGTATCACTATTCATTCGAACTTGCATCGTTTGGTTACACGTTCCTTCAACTGGAATCTTATCATCATCTATTCAAAGCATAATTTTTTGCATGTTTACATGAAACCTATATTCTCTCGTGAGATCCATTCCCAAGATCACCTCTTCTGTAACTTCAGCTACCAACACCCGATGATTAATTAGTTTCTCTCCAATTAACAACGTAACGGTAGTCTCTCCGTGAGTAGAAATTTTCTCACCAATTGCCGTCCGAAGACATACCGATGCAGGTAGCACTTTTCCACGACCAACCAAATCTGGGCTCACAATAGCCCTTGTCGCTTCTGTATCCACGAGTAATCGGACAACCCTACCATTAACTCCACCATCGATATAAATGCTGTCCAGACATCCCATCGACGATGCAGCACGGATGATAATCTCTGGGGCACTATGTTGTGCTGTCGACGTTCGCATCCTTACGTCAAATTGCTTTAGTTTTTTCTTGCTTGTCAACCGGTTGTTTCTTTGGTTGAGTACAGCGTCTCTGTATATGACCAACTTCACTGCAGCTCCAGCATCGCAGACCCCATCTCTGCGGTCGTCGTCTTTCGGCGTCGCCGTGGATCAATGTAGTAAGCTTAAGACTACGGATTCCAAGGTCCTGGGTTCAAATCCTGACACGGCCGACTGCTTGAAAAATGGCAGGTGAGCATTTTTCACAAAAATTACGCCCTCGTTCGGATGAGAGGTTAATTGGAGGTCTCGTGTGTGAATGTTGTCACGCACGTTAAAGATCTATACCTTGCCTGGAACGGCAAGGTTTCGGCAAAATTCTACATTTCCAGGCAACAAAAAAACTCGCCTCCTGGCCAATGTAGTACCTTCGAGTGGAGCATTGGAAATGTAAATAAACGGTCGTCGTCTTTCCTGCCTTTCTGCCTTTTGCTTTTCAAACACACGCGGTAGATTATTTCTTCTATGCTGTTCTGCGATTGACCAGGTTCTTCTAAGGCAGACCGAACTTTGTCACTCATCCTGCGTGATGTCTGTTTAGCTGCTTCAAATTCAAGCGCATGAGCCAGCGCGTCATCTAACATTTTTGGTTGTGCTAATCTTAGCGATTGCTGTATTCCGCCGTCTCTAACGCCATCCACAAATGTTTGAACAGCCAGTGGTTCGAGAAAGCTATCTGGTGCCGATGGGTATGCCAATCTAACTAATTTGGCAATGTCAGCTTCGAATTTTTGCAGGTTTTTATTTGTCTTTTGTGAGCGTGTGGGTGGTTTCACTTTAAATGTTGACGGTAATGACTCTCTTTCTTCCATGTTTCTTATTTCTGGAATGTTCTGGTTCACAACTTGGTTTGCTAATTCAAGTGACCGCGTTGTTAGTGAAATCATTTGTTCTTGCAACCTCATCACATCTCCTTCCATTTTTACCAATTTACTGTCCAACTTTTGCTCAACTATTTTTACCTATTCAGTGACATCTTTTTCAATGCAATGGAGCTTTCCATTAATTTTTGTTCTAATGTGGCTGTCTTTCCATTCAACTCTTCTATTTTTATAGCATTTTCACTAAAGTTTTCTTCCATTTTCGCTTAACTTTTCTTCTATTTTCTTAGCATTTTCACTTAACTTTTCTTCCATACAGGATTTAAAATCCTTAAGGAAATTCATTAAAGTTTCTGCGTCCATTTTACTTTGGTTGCTCGTAACTGGCATATAGAAACTACTCAAATATCCTCAGACTTGTGTTTTTTTCTTTTAAATTAATCACTATACACTCTACACAGCCTGACACGAGTGTTGCGGGCTATTATTAACGCGTTTTACCAATTTAAAACAAGTAATAACAAGTAACACTGTTCACAAGTCTAATTCACAGTATATGCCTTATTTATAGGTATTTTCAGTTCAATTATCAATGAAGCACTAAAACATTAATGTTCTTTACAGACACTAATATCTTCTTAAACTAATTCCTTAACCATAAGGCTTCTCAACAACACTAAACACTACTATAATTTATTTATTACACTTTTGTCTATTTATGTATTCTACAAGCTGGCGATACAATATACACGTTCACATAACACAAATTTATATTTACTCTTGGACTTTTAAAAGCTCAACTATTTAACTTTACACGATATAATTTATATTCCGACATTTAGATATAGACTAACTCTGTATTTCATCAGCGGTCTTATTTATACCTTGAATTAAATAGATAATTCATACTCTGGTATGTGCTCGAACATTCTAGATTCATGGAGAATGCACTTGGGTTATGTAGCTTGTGTGTTTGACGGGTTGCCTAATAGTAGTTCGTAACAATACTAAAAAATAAGATTGAGATATTTGTATAGAAACTTCCAAACTCGACCTTGGTTTAGCAGCATGTGCTATTTCATCCCCAAGCTTGAATAAATCCTGCGTCGACTCATAGTGCAATACACGACATAACACACTTATGAAATTTTATGCCCAAATATGCTAGTCCGCAGTACCCTCTCTTGTTATAAAAATCTCGTATGTATAAAGAATGCACATAAGACATTTTTAAACTACCTACAACAATTAAGCTGCTACATGCGAGAATTTTACATATGAAATTGCTGCGCTGTTGTAAGTTATAAGCATATAGGCGTTTTTGCAAACCGTTGATATCGCATACTTATATTAACCTGGCACTAAAACCTACGTTTCTCATAAAATGACACATAAGGGGTTTTATATTCGCAACTACGATGGTTAGCAATAATACGAGATGTGCGTGTAATAATTTCGATTGACTCGATAGTGTATGGGTTAAAGTACCTGTTTGCATGCGGGCAACACTAGTTCGAATCCCGCTTTAAATAAATTTTTTTCTCCAAGAACTTGCGGTAAAATGCAGTTACAGAATGGAACAAAAGTGGAATTATACAGAGTAAGTCAAAAATCGTGATATATGAAAAAAAATGGCGAATTGACCTAATAAAAATCACGGATGACAGATGTGACTTAAGAAAAATGGCATTACCGTTAATGAGTTTTCCTATTAAGAAGCGATTAGTGTTAAGGAGTTTTCCCATTAAAAACGATTTCTTAATTAAATCGAGGAGGGGGTAAATAAAAGAAAGCTAAACCTCAAATTGCTTGGTCTTTAAATATCCATTGACCGATGCAGACGTCTATTATGTGACTCAGTGGTACTCGTTAATAAAAAAATATACAGGGTAAGTCTATATAACATTTGGGTTTAGGTGCCCTTAAATTAATTTCTAAATTAAAATGGAATTTGTAGGCTGTTTCCTAATCATTCTGAAATTTTTTTCACATTTAAATACCTCTTAAGTTAATCTTTAAATTAAAATAGTATCTGTCCATTAAACAACAAGACGAGATGTGCAAGTAATAATTTCGAATGACTCGATAGTGTAGTGGTAAAGGTGTCTGCTTTGCATGCATGCAGCACAGGTTCGAATCCCGTTTGAGTCAATTTTTCTCTAAGAACATGTGATAAAATTTATATACATGATGGAACAAAAGTGGATATATACTGTTACGTTCACTCTCGACGGTAAATTAAATCACACCCTTCTTTGTCTTACATTATTTATTCATGTAGATTCTGTTTTAATACTCCAACAATATCCTGTATATTATACCTTCCTACAATAAGTACGTTTATTATAATTTGCATTTAAGTTTATTTTTAAACGAAAAACTATTCTACAGTCGGATTGTCGGTACCTTGTTTTAGGTGTCTGTTGGTTTGGCTCATATTCTTATAGCGTATAATTATTTCGTATATTACTTCAACTTAGAAACTCGTTGAAACATGGTATCATATTATTTGATAAAGCGTGTTTGGAATCGCTAATCACATCTGGGTTTGATAACGCCGGCATTGAAACGAATTCATGTTATTAAACGATTTAATTGTTTCGATATACGACTGCGAGAAATTACACGTTTCCGTATTTACGAACTTTTCGTGCATACACTCTGTGGTGAGTACTTCGTGAAGGGTCTAATCTGTGACTACACTCTTAATATTTTCTTCGGGTGGACAGGACTACCTGTTACCTTAGACCTAATTGATAAGGCCATTACCGTTCCTTTTTATATTGTACAAATTACGTGGTCCTAAGCCACGCTACCCCGCTCCGGCCCTAAGGAGGGTGTGATAGGTCCAGCATCATCGACACGTGGAAGAGTCTTTATCCATCATTTTTTATATGGGCTCTATAAACTGGTCGAACCAGAATATTTCAGTTTTGTTGGATGACTACACCTTGTAGTTTTAAAATGATTATTTGTATGTAAGAAGATACTTATTATTTCTTGTGTGGATTCGATCTTCTTAAATTTTTGATTTTGTTTTCTTTCTTGACCGCTTAATATCTTTGGGTGGCTTATTTCAAATTACTGGAATTGTGTTTTCGACGATAATTCTAGTTCGTTGAAAACGCTGGCGCCCAAAAATCTTTTTTTCCTTCCTCTCTGTACCTTTTGTTCCCCCCATCAAGTCTAGAGTTGTTTTTTCCTATTTTGATCTTACAGCCCGTCCGATAGACGTTCTGAGTTTCTAAACTGTGCTACGGGTCACAAAATCCTCTTGTTGTTGTTGGTGGAACGTGGAGGTTGGATTACCTTTTATTAATTGGTACCTTCTTTTTCTTTTGGTGTACCATGGCATATTGTCGCATTCATGTAAACCCGCTGCGAAAATCTGAGTTCATATATGAATTAGAATCTCGCGGCTTTAATCCCGAGGATAATGCAGATGAATTACGCACGTCTGTACAAAATACGTATTGTATGGAACGTGAACAAGGATTTTATTTTATTTTCGTGTAATCTGATTTTGTTTCCAAACTGGTAGCGGTTATAGCTGCGATCCAAGAGCTAAAACAATCTCTGGTTACATTTAGCGGGGACAAGTTTTTACCTGCGTTTAAACGCATTAGCTCCTTATGGCTGCATACAAGACGATGCTGTTCTAGGATGTCTCCAACGCAGGAAACATGACAATTCCATAACCAATTACTTCTTACTTTAGCTGATCTTCGCGGCTCCTTTGACACTAAAATAAAGAAATTTTGTCACACTATTTTGTTGGATGACTACACCTTGTAGTTATAAAATGATTATCTGTATGTGAGATGATACTTATTATTGGTATTGTATTTATTGTAACCATTTTATATGTTTAATTTTATATTTAAGCTGATGATTTAGAGCTGTTGCTTTTAGAGTTGTAATTTCTTTCTCCTTTTTTCGTTAATTAATATAGGGGATAGGTACCTAAAAACAGCAGCTCGCCATTTTAAGAATTAAATTTTTTGGGTTTCCCTGATATATGCATATTGTAATTATTAATTATTTTTGTTTTCATTTGTTTTTGGTATTACGCCTTCCTTTATTTTTGTATGTATAATACCTCGCCTACTCACCAACTGAGCCCGAGTATTCTTTCCTTGTCTTTCAGGTTACGCCAATATACGTAGCATAAATTTTGACACCCTGACGTGGGGCTCTGATTTTGTTTTGGGTAACTTTTGCTCCGATTTTGTTTTGTTTAACTTTGGCTCCGATTTTGTTTTATTTAACTTTGGCTCCGATTTTCCTTTGTTTAACAACTCCGAATTTGTTTGGGTAACGTTTGCTTCGATTTTTTGTTGTTACTATCTAATTTCCGACATTACCCGCAGGTCCCGGCCTGATGCTACTTACCTTTTTCTCCTTTTACGTTCGAACTGTTATTAATTTTTTCTTTCGGCTCTTTGGTGTCTCTCACATGCGGATCGATCTTCTTTATTTCTTGTGTGGTTTCGATCTTCTTAAATTTTGATTTTGTTTTGTTTCTTTATCGCTTAATATCCTTGATTGGCTCATTTCAGATTATCGGACTTGTGTTTTCGTCAATAATTCTAGTCCGTTAAAAACGCTGGCGCCCAAAAATATTTTTCTTTCCTCTCTGTATTTTTTGTTCTTCCCGTCAAGTATAGAGTTGCTTTTTCCTATTTTGATCCTACAGCCCTTCCAATAGACGTTCTAAGTTTCTAAACTGTGATGCGGGTCACAAAATTTTTTTGTTGTTAGTGGGACGTGGGGGTTGGATTACCCTTTATTAATTGGTTCCTTCTTTTTCTGTACCATGGCATATTGGGGCATTCATGCAAACCGGTTGCGGAAAACTGAGCTCACATATGAATTAGAATATCGCGGCTTTAATCCCGATGATAATACAGACAAATTACTCAGGTCCGTACAGAATATGTATCGTATGGAACGTGAACAAGGATTTCATTTTATTTCCGTGGAATCTGATTTCGCTTCCGAAATGGTAGCGGACACTAAAATAAAGAAGTTTTGTCACATTTTACTTTATCGAAAACCCCGATAGATACCTCTAGCGCGGCACACACTACTAGTCTCGATTTCGATGAACTTCTACTTACTTCCGAATCAGAATCTGAATTTGAACTAGATTTTGCTTATAAGGCTACAGTTAAGAAAAATACTTTTACTTCACATGACCGAGTTGCTAAGGTTTCTCCTACGCCCACGGGTAGATCAGATACTTCTTCTGCACTTTTTACTGTTCTTCTTCCTAGCTCTGCTCCTACTCGTCAGGTCATATGCTTTAATTGCGACAAATCTTGTCACGTTTCGACACGTTGTACTCGTCCTAAAGTACTCCATTGTTGTAGTTGCGGACATAAGGGAGTTACTCGCCACAACTGTCCTAACTGTCATCCTACTACTAATAGGTCTTCGAATCATACTTCAAATTCTGTCTTAGCTGTAGGAGCCAAATTTCTTCTGCTGCTAACTCTACGTTCTCTTCTGTACTTCATCCAGGTCATCCTGCTACTGCTAACCAGACATATACCTTCTTCGGCAAATATAGCTCGAAAATCTTCCGTCTCTAGTTCTACATCATTTTCTACACATCCTTCTGCTCGCCATACTACCAGCGCATCCTATCCTTTTCAATCATATGTGTGTTCAAATTATAATATTGATTGCTACGGCTGCCACACCCCTACTAGCCGAACCTCTACTAACAGGAACCAAATTTCTTCTGTCTGTTGCGATTTAAACGATGATCAAATGTATCCTACGTATTCACTTTCACCCCAGACTGTGCCTCCACCACCATTGCAACCCATACTTCGAATTAGGGATTTACAACTAGCTTCTTAAGATTTATTCCTGCATTCGTAAATAATTCTACTAAAGAAATTTCTGTCGTGTCCGCAATAACAAATGCAGCTGAAGTGACGATAACTTCTAATTCAGTCATAGAAGGTCCTGCTAAAGTTCAGGAACCTGTATCTTTAATACCTGTTGCTGTTGTTGTGAAAATTTTACCTGTTCCTGCTTTCTTAAATGATTCTACTCAAGAAATTTCAGTCGTGTATTTAATAACAGCTGTAGCCGAAGTGGCGATAACTCCTAATATGGATAGAGAAGATCCTGTTGAAGTTAGTGAATCTGTAGGTATACTGTCTGTTGCTGTTGTCGTCAAAGTGTTACCTGATCCTGTTTCTTTATCTACTATTGTCAAGAAATCCGTTTCTATTGTGGCCGAAGTGTTGTCTGTTCCTACTCCGTTGTCTAACATTGATATAGTCTACTTGATTCTAATCCTTTATCAGACGTTGATGAAACGTTACCTGCTCTTACTCATTGTTCTAATGTTGACAAAATTCTTTCTGATTGTGTTTCTTTATCTCATGCTGACAAAATTTTAATTGCTATTGTTCTTTTATAACTAAGGTTGGTGAAATTATAGCAGGTGTTTCTTTTTCTAATGTTGACGAAGTTCGTCCTGATGCTGTTTGTTTTTTTGTTTTTGTAAGGTTGATAAAACTCTGCCTGGTTCTGCTCCTTTCTTTAATGTTGATAAATTTCATTCTACTCCTTTATCTAATGTTGACGACGTTTTACTTGAGGTTGTTTGTTTTTGTAAGGTTGATGAAATTCTGCCTGATTCTGTTTCTTTATGTAATGTTGCTGAAGTGTTACCGGATTCTGCTCCTTTTCCTAAGGGTGATTCTCTTACAGACAATACGTTTTTCTTTTTCTACAGTTGATATTCTGACAACTCATGATGTTTTCGTTTCTTCCGTTGACTTTCTCACAACCAACCCTAAAAACAAACAACCTTCTTTCGTAACGCGTTTTGAGTTTCCTAAACTACTCTCGTCGCCACCTCCTCAATCGCGTGCTACAAATACTACACCCCTGCTATTCCTGTTTTGCAGAAAACTGTCCGAACCAGAACCTGAAGATATATGTCGACGAAATCCTAATGTTCTTGACCTCATGTCGTTTTTTTATTGGCAGCCCAAACGTCTTAAGCTCAATACCTAGTACTCGCGCCCCATATTCTTAAGCTGATTTTGCTCCCCTTAGGACTTGATTTCTGGACTTTAAGATTTCTTTATTTACTTCCCTGTTAAGCTGAGTTTTCTTTCTTTTCCTTTCACCCGTGTGGGTCCTGGAATAGAATAGCCCATGCTACGATCTGTCTGTCGTAAAGACGACTAAAGCGGTCCACACACACACACACACACACACACACACACACACACACATACACGCATACACACACACATACACACACACATACACACACACACTCACATACTCACATACTCATACATCAACATACATACACACATAAACACACACGCACGCACACGCACACACACGCACACAAATACTCATACATAACTACACTGGGATTAGGTTTTATTTTCTTTTGTGCGATTCTTAGTGTTTTTTGTGGTTCTTGTTGCTTGGTATTATTCTTTTTGGTTTTTTTTCCCTCGTTTCTTTCGTTCCACATTCCTCTCCTTTTTCCTGTGACTGGTGTTACTTTTTGTCGGTTTTCGTGCTGACTTGGTAAAATTTTTTTCGATCCTCTTCCTGTGGTGTGTGCTTTCTAGTCAATTTTTTCTTTTCTTCGGAAACCACTTAGTCGACTTTAGATCTAGTTAGCAGTTTTTCCTTCAGTTTTTTGTTTGTTGCGATTCTTGAGTACCACAAGTTGAAGTATTTTGATTTTTTCCTCTATCCTGCATTCTTTGTTCGCTGGCTTACTTTGAGGCTTGACAGTTATTGTCTCGTTTTGGCTTGTACTGTTGGTTTTCTTCCTCGTTCCTTTTCGTATTTTGGGTTTTTTCGCGAAAAACCAATTTCTTTTCTTGAGGTTGAAGACTTTGTAATTCAAACTTTATATTTGGGAGGAGGAGATCTACTGGTGTGCTCAAGTAACTTGAGGGAATGGTCTCCTTAAGATGATGGAATCTAAACTATCTCTCGACTAAGCTAGGGGTCTATTCCTCGAGTAGAACTTATGAAGAGTGGTCGTGGGTTTTATAATAAAAACATCGTTCACTTACTGACTCTATTAATACAAATTGGGGTGCAAAAGGGGCGCCATCAAGTTCTTGAATTTTAAACACGGGTTTGCCCTAAGGGAGGACTTGGAAGTCCTTAGAGATATACATCGTATTTACTGCTAAAGCAGGAGCTGTAAGAAAAATATTACTAATATAATAATGAAGGACACAAGAGACGCACTCTTGCTATCTTATACCATAAAGAAAAGGAATAGCTATTAATATCAATTATTTAACCACTATTATGAAAGCAAATATAGGCATTAAGGTTTTTGAAAGGTCTCTTTAGTGATCCGGTATCAAGTGAGAGATAAAAACATTAATTTTGTAAAGGGTATTTATACATTTTTACTTCTTGACTCAATTACCCTATTCTTGAACTCACTTGTTCAAAATAAAATAATTACTCAAATGAATTAAATGCTTGTTCTTTAATTAAATTTAGCTTTCTTGGTGATAAAATTTTATACACAATATATACATCATTAGAGTGGTCTAACCTTTTAGACACCGATATTAAATATGAAGATTAAAACTGTCTTTACTAAGCATCAAAAATATTAATAATGCATTAAACATGTTTATGAGGCTTTCCAAATAAATTACCCAAAATACACAGATCTGTTACCTTGGTTTACAAGTGCGTACCAAATATTCAAAGACAAATAAAATTATATCTAGTGATTACTTGGGGTGTAATTAAATTTAAATGAAATATCTTAAATAAAGCTATTCATAATCATAATTATATGAAATGACATTATAAATAGTTAATCTCTAATTGGTGCTGAAATAAATTCCAAATAGCAAAAATTTTAAAAATTACATTGTAAAACAAAGGTTATAAAAATGTTGCAATGTTGTTTCAATCATCTGCCTCGCTGTTAGGTTATAGGAACAGCTATAGTCAAGTTAGATGGATAGAAAAACGCTTACTTTGTAAACTGGGATTTTTCGTTGAAACAAATACGTTGTCGTAACCAGATGTTGCTTGCTATCCTTCGCAAACAAATTACATCAGCTTACGTTCCCCGTTTTGTTGCGTAATATGTTGAAACTGCAGGGAACCATCCATACGAAGTTGATGTACACTTCACTCTAACAAATTGAAACAAAACCAAACCATAAAATAGGATGTCGTAGTACTTCATTCTCGACGTTTAAAAATTATGTTTGAAGTGATAAACTCGTATGCCTATCAACGCTGAATCTCTAAAATTAATATTCCTCACATCTTTTGTTCGTGAGAACGAAACTTGGCAAATTGCAAAGACAAAAAGTTTGCCAACCATTTAAATAATATTTTTATAAATCAGTTAAAGTGAAAACCACCAAGTTTAAACAAATTACTATCTGAAATCCTTAGACGTCTTTTATGAATTCATTAAGATTAAAATTGACAAGTTGGAGGAAATAATTATTACTAAACCATAGCGCGCATTTTTACTAGAAAACCATAAATACCATTTTTACTCAAAAACTTTTGAACGCATTTTATTAGAGAATTTTTGAGTGCATTTTATAACAAAACCTTTGAGCGCATTATCAGAGCAGCTAAAGCCTCATGTTCATCTTGCACTTGGTCGTGAGGCAACTTATTGCAACTCGTAGGTTGCTGCCGTGGACCTTGTTAAACTGCATGGCAGTTGTTACACGCCGAGTGTTCGTGCCAGACTGGTCCGTCCGCTCAGCGCGTTGCGCACATAACACATTATGATCGCCTGACATTGGAAATGCAATTCAAACCACCAAAATTTATTGATAGTAACTAAACCAACATTATTGAATAATATTCGGCTTGTGATTGGGCTACACGGCCTTGATCTAAATATTTATTTACATCACTAAATTTAATTGTTTATTTAAATAGACTAGACAGTGCATTTTATGAATAATTTTAAAGGAATTTATAGTCTTAAAAAAAATTGTTACAACTTTACTGTTTCTTTACTAGAGATATCCGTTTTCCGACTTTTCTTCAGTGTTTGGCCATTCCATTTCCTTTTTCCATGTCCTTTAAACTTCTTGATTTAGTCCGGTATACCTGTACTTCGAGCAGAATGAAAATTCTTTTATTGCTTTTTGAGTTTTGTGGTTTTCTTAAAATTTTTTGAGCGAGCTTTTTTTTTTGTAAGTACTATACTGCCGACTTCGTTACGTTCACTTTTGACGTTAAATTAAAACATGCCCTTCTTTGTCTTATATTATTCATTCACGTAGATTCTGTTTCAATACTCTAACAGCATCCTGTATATTTTGTCTTCCTACAATAAATACGCGTCCTAATAATCAGCATTTAAGTTTATTTATTTTAAAACGAAAAGCTCTTCTACAGTCGGATAGTTGGTACCTGGTTTTAAGTGTCTGTTGGTTTGACCTATATTCTTATAGCGTATAATTATTTCGTAAATTACTTCAATCTAGAAACGCGTTAAAATAAGGTATCATAGTATTTGATAAAGCGTGTTTCGAATCGCTAATCACACCTGGCTTTGATAACGCCGACATTGAAATGAATTTAGGTTATTAAACGATTTAATATTCATTTTCCGTTTCTATATAGGATTGTGATGGTTTTGAGCAGTGGCGGCTCGTGGTGATTTTATTTGAGGGGCTCTAACTGCTTATGGCATGAATATAATACAAGATAACATAAGCGCAACACTCACTTTCAATGGTTTGGTGTATTCAGCCTAGTCACTCACACAGACCCATTAATTTTTGTATACTTGTTTATAGGTTTATGTACAAAAAGTCACACACTGTGCTCTAATTGTCACATAATAATAATTTTACTGCTTGTATACGAAATCAAGCCTTCTGTCTTTCTGAACAATAAAATGGTCTATAACTATTTCGTCAAAATTGTTGATGTTATGTATTAAGTTTTTGTTGACTGACATCATTGCTAAGGCATTGAGACGTTCTTCGGTCATTGTGTTCCTTAGATAAGTTTTAATCCTATTAAGAGTTGAAAAACATCTTTCAGATTCGGTAGTAGACATTGGGGTTGTGACTATAATTTTTAATAATTTTATTGTTTCGCCAAATATTTCGTTTAACCCATTTTGGGTCAACCAGGAAAGCATGTTTATGCCGCCTAAAAAATTTTTAAAATCCGTTTTTAAGTACTTCACTTCCAATTCAGTCCTCAATTTGTCTGGCTGTAGCATCGGATAACACTTAACAATCGATTGGAAATGCGATGTTAGAAATTTTTTTGAGTAAGTATCAAAATTAGTTACGTCTACTAAAAATGCGGCTTCTAAATGAGTTCGGTATGAGAGCCTGTCCTTCATCTGAACAACTATTGTATCGCACACTACTTTAGCAATCAAATTCCGATTTCCCACGTTACTAATTTTTCTTCGTTTAGTATCATTACAGATTATATTTTTTTCTATCTCATCAGTTGAATTTCTAGCAGATGCTATTATCCTTTCAAAGTCTTCCATTTTCTCTTCAGTGCAACACTGTCTGTATCTCTAGCTTGAAACTGATTAAATAATATATTAACATATGGAAAAATTTTATGAAATAAGTTGAGAAAAAACACAAAATCAGGATCTTCCAGAATTCTACGTAAACCATATGTTTCCCTGCAGGTAATAGTTTTATTGCATTTTTCTTCTAATTCTTCAAAGCATTCGTTTAGTTTTTCTCTATTTTCATATACGACGTTTACAATAGGAATATTATAATTTCAACGTGTGGCAGCAACATTGGGCAATTTTGCTTCACTATTTCTTTTAGCACATCACACCTGTGAGTAGAATGAGAAAAAAAGCAGGAATTGCGGATAAATTAGAAAAAAAATTTTAACTTCAGCATTTTGCTTTCTGCATAATTAAATTTAATTGATGAACATAACAGTGAACAAAATGGGCATTTTTATATTTATGTTTTATTTTTGACTGAACTCCACTAGCAGAACCACTCATAACATTTGTACTGTCATAAGTTTGAGCGGTTAGTTTAGATGGCGAGTTTAATATTAATTTATCTAATTCCTGCTCAATACACTCCGTTAAACCGTTAGCTGTTTTATCTATTACTCGTAGAAATGTCCAAAATCTCTCATAAATATTTCCACTGTAGAAATATCTAACTATAATTACCATTTGGAATTGATTTAAAATGTCAGTCGTCTCATTGCACTGAATTGCCAAAAATTCACTACCTTTAATTTGATCTAGAATTTCTTGACGACACACTGCAAGCATGTTTTCTAAAATCTCGTTTTGCATAGTTTTAGATGTACCTTTAAATACACTCGCTTTATGTAAATGTTCTTTTAAAATTACATCCAATTCCGAAGTAAGTTCAATTAATTCTAACAAAATTCCACGGTTTTCGGAATCTTCTTTTTCATTGTGTTATCTCAATGACAATTCCAACTTTCTACAGAATTTAATACAATTGATAATCTAACTGAACCGCAATGTTCACGGAACCTAGCATAGCCAAATCCGTGCAAGACTTTATATGGTACTTGCTAATTTCATGCTTTTTTATTTTATCGTTTATATGCATCAGATCTCTAAAGCCTGTTTCCGACCATGTTTTGCGCATTCCGTCACAATAAAAATAAATGGCAAGGAAAACAAAATAGAGCATTCGATTGAGAGCATCCAGAAATCCACTGACATTTTTTATAAATTTGTTTTGAAAAATGCCTTGTGAAACTACGATTTCCAACCTTATCTACCTGTTTCGTATTTAAATCCGGTGTCGGACGGCCTAGGTTCTTAATTTTCACCTTTTCTGCTAATGGAAGAGTTTTAAATTTAATTTCGATTATATTACGAATATTATTTTCAGTTATCTTGAATAATTCAAAATAATAATCAAACAAGTTGAAAATGCAAGGCATTGTCGCAACGAACTTCCAAATGTAGACTTACTTTAAAACAAATTAAAGAAATTAAAATTATTATGTTGTAATAATTATAAGTATTCAGATAAAAACAAAAATTTATAAACAACAAAAGAGACATTTTAATATATTTTATTTTATTGAATAAATATTTTAAAAGCTATATATTAGTTCTCATCAATAAGATAACAATTTTATTTTTTTTATATGAATTTAATTATTTTCGGTAATCAAAATTTAAGTTTAAACAATGTCTATAATATTGGAATAATTGGCATGAAATGCCATAAATTGTTCAAATATGTGTCGCATATTGATTTTAAACTTATTTAAAATTATAATTATCCCTGTGGATTTTCCACAGGGGCTCGGCGTCCTCGTGGCCCGATTTTAACTGACATCAAAACTTAAGCTCTGGACACCGAGCTGAATCGATTGATGTATCACACATTGATGTCCGACCATTAAAAAGGCCTCGGACACACAGACAGACAGACACACAGACAAATAGATTTCATAAACGAACAAAGTTCGTTGAAAAATCTAAGACCCATGTACGCCTTACAACCAAACATACGGAAATTTTATAAAAAGAAATTATATATTTTAAATTAAATAACTAATACTTAAATGTTAAACAAAATTTTATTATTAAAAATCTAATTTAATAAATTTTATTGTTTTAATCAAGTTTGAGTAGGACTACTTAATGATATAAGCTCCCAGCACCATTCAAACAAACAGAAAAATAGAGAATAATTAATTAAAATTGTTAACATAAATTCTGTGATTAGTCCCGGGTATTGTGATTCATCCGAATAAGTCAGTTTGATGTACGGTTGGAATATCTTCTGCCGAATTAGGAATGATTGCTTTATAGTGATCTCCATGTATCACATCCCTGCAATTTTCAGCGCAATGAACTACAGCTAAAGGATTGCGAATTAATTGATCTTCTTTTGCACAAAAATTATATAGTGTGATACTGAAGCCGAAATGATAATAAGAATCATTTGGATATCTATTAAAGTTTATATTAATTTGTACTGTTAACATTTCTCAAATAAATTCGATTATCTCGAAAACTAGGTGAGATATCGAAAAGTGTATGGCATATTTATAATCAGTGTTTTAAACTAAACAAAGTACATATATATCATTTATTGTATCATTATGGGAATATGGCAACGGACGACGGCGACGACGGCGGCGACGACGACGACGTAGCGATTATATTAACCTAACTTACTTTGTAAGTTTGGTTGAAAAATTATACACTACGACTACACTCACAGAACAAGACACGGTCTTTACTTTCAACGAAAACAAGTGAAATAATCTCTACGCTCACGCAAATTAGTACCCGACAACAACAAACACACCTTAAAATACCAACAGTTACTAAGGGTAAGGACTCTAATGACGAGAGCCCTGTTAAATCTATCTGAAGCTGTTATTATTTGCGTTCGACAGAATCCGTCGTCGATCGATTTCCCATAAGATTTACATTGAAGCTGGGCTCAATAGAATTGAGCCCTCACTTACGTACTAAAGAGAATCAACGAGTTCTGTTTACGTGAAGAGAGCACTGTCAAAATGTCTAGGACAGGTATTTATTTATTATTGCTTAAATGTTGAATGTACAATGAATATAATCCTAAAAGAATTATACGCATTTTGGTGTTAATTTTCATTAAAACGGTTAGATGTGGTTGCTTACGAAAGGACGACGGCGGGATATGTTTACTATTCATATCTGTTTCCGGCATCATACATCATTTTCATTGTAAACGTAGCATTTATAATTTATTTACTGAGACCACTTAAAAATGCCGGGCTGAAAGCATTTATGCATTCGATCTCTAGTTTTGAGTAATCATTTTACAATGAATTAATTTATGCCGATAAGTTTATTTACGGTACCTATTCCTTAAAATAACCTGGGGGCTCTAGCCTTTGAGTCCCTATGGAGTAGCCGCGGCTGGTTTTGAGGTAACCCTATAGCGGGTTTACACTTGTCAGATACCAATGCTGTTTTACAGGGGTTGTTGATATGCATATTGGTATGTAATTAGTTATTGTATGTATAAATAGAAATCATGTATGTAGGCTGTATTTCATGTTAATATCGCAAGGAAAACCCAGAAAAAACTCGCAATGCTACCTAGATATTGTGGGCATTTGATTTTCATTTGTTATTTTTTTTGTTATTTCTTTTAGTAATGGAATCCATTGTTTACTGAAAGTCACGGATTCGTTTGCAACGCAGTTATTTTTATGTAGGGTTATATAAGCAGCTTCTTTGATTTTGGGTTTTTGGTGGTTTTCTTCTTTGTCGATATTAACATGAAATACAGCCTACATACATGATTTCTATTTATACATACAATAACTAATAACATACAATAAGCATATTAGCAATCCCTGTAAAACAACATTGGTATCTGACAAGTGTAAACCCGCAATAGGGTTACCTCAAAACCATATACGATCTCCGTTGAACAGTATTGGTATCTGACAAATGTAAACCCGCCATAGGGTCGCATCAGAACCATGTTAAAATCTACCAAAGAGGTAGCCTAAATTATAATGATTTTCCCCTTCAAAATAAATATAAAAAAACGACTGCTTAAGCCTTGCAGTAACGCAATCGCACACTTCTTTAATAACCATCCTCTCAATTGTATAAATAGAAACATGTTAAAAAATGTTTTCCAATCCCTAAGTTATTGAATTTATATAAAATTCACCAATAACAAGTTGAAAATGCAAGTCATTGTCGCAACGAACTTCCAAATGTAGACTTACTTTAAAACAATTTAAAGAAATTAAAATTATTATGTTGTAATAATTATAAGTATTCAGATAAAATACAAAAATTTATAAACAACAAAAGAGACATTTTAATATATTTTATTTTATTGAATAAATATTTTAAAAGCTATATATTAGTTCTCATCAATAAGATAAGAAATTTTTTTTTTTTATATGAATCTAATTATTTTCGGTAATCAAAATTTAAGTTTAAACAATGTCTATAATATTGGAATAATTGGCATGAAATGCCATAAATTGTTCAAATATGTGTCGCATATTGATTTTAAACTTATTTAAAATTTTAATTATCCCTGTGGATTTTTCCGGGGGCTCGGCGTCCCCGTGGCCCGATTTTAAATGACATCAAAACTTAAGCTCTGGACACCGAGCTGAATCGATTGATGTATCACACATTGATGTCCGACCATTAAAAAGGCCTCGGACACACAGACAGACAGACACACAGACAAATAGATTTCATAAACGAACGAAGTTCGTTGAAAATTAATCAGCTAATTTCACGTTAACCTAGAAAAAGTCGGTCCCAGGCCGCAACACAAATTGAAGGCAATCATTCTTTTAAATTTTAAAAATTTTTGCCTAGTGTACTCAAACCAAATATTTGGAACATCAATAAATCAAAGTCACCTTCAATTTATGTCATAAATGTCAAACTTGAAGTTTTTATTATTTTGACAACGATCCTAGGTCATGGATCGAAACGTAAATAAAGATGATTTTAAAAACTACGCGTGGTTTAATTGCCAAAGAAGTTTAAGAAGAATTTTTTGGTTCTTCCTGATATATGCATATTGTGATTATTAATTATTTTTGTTTTCATTTGTTTTGGTACTACTGTTCTTGAGTAACATGTTTTTTTAATTAGAGGTTTCTTTAATGTCTTGTTGCGGGGTGATGGATGAGTGCGTGTATTTTTATTCCAGGCTTTCCTTTATTTTTCTATGTGTAATACCCCGCCTACTCACCAACTGAGCCCGGGTATTCTTTCTTTGTCTTTCAGGCTACGCCGAAGTACATAGCAATACACATTAAGTCAAAAATTGTGAGGTATGTAAAAAATGGCAGCGTGACGTAAAAAAAGACGACTGACAGATGTGATGTAAGAAAAAAATGGCGTTATTCTTTAATGAGTTTTCTCATTAAAAAGCTACTGGTGATAATGGTTATTTTATGAGAAAACTCCTTAAAAACGATTAGCGGTGCAAAGTGCTGTGTGTTTCGCAACAGCTAAAAATGCTCTACTAACCCACTCCCGCACCACTGCAAGCTAGCCGATGCACCTTCAAAATTGTTACGTAACGTCATTTCTACCCGAAACCCAGATTAGGCTAAAAGGATCTACTGTATTGAATTTGTAAATGGGATGAGTTTATATTAAACTTTAACAAAGACTACGATTGATTTAGAGATATAAGTTTACAGTTAGAATATATGGTTTTAGTGATTTTGGGAAGGGGTAGAATAAATTCTAGAATACTAATGTGCCGGAATCGGAGGATAGCCTCTTTTGTATGAATAATTCTCTAGTTTTGTCAATCTTAATCGGTATATAAACTAATTCCTCTAACTGATGAGCAGAAGAGACTATAAAGCAATATGTATTAACCTAAACCTTAAAGTTAACATTTTGTTAATGAGCAGATTTATTACATGCGATATTCCTGTTATTAGTACTAAAATAAAAACAACGCTGTTCGAAGTGTTGGGGCCGAAGTTCGTTATAGTGCTTATAAAAGACGCTTACCAAATTGAAGTCTTAATTACGCGTTTCCAGCGAGAACATGGAAACGAAAAGAAACTTCCTGTAATTGGACAGGATTGAGGTTTCTACTTTTTCCAATTTGCACGTCATTATAAAAAGTTGTAAATGAAGTTTATATAAGTCTAACAATGAGAAATCACGTAAAGCTCCGGCCTCATTTTTGTAACGAGGTGTTGAATTTAGCGCATAAAAAATTCTTCATTAAGTATTCGGAATTATTGTAGATCTAGATTTTGATAAAAAGCGATGTTCTGATAAGGCTAAGCCTTGTATTAAAAATTGTTGTTTGGATAAAAGCTACTGATGGTGCCTACATTTTAATGGCATGCTCATGTTGTATCAACAAATCTCTTTGGATTTATTACTTTTATTCGGTAAAAGTGGTTTCTGTAAAATAAAATTAACACTAAAACTATGTGTGTGTAGTTAAATTTTGAAACTAATTGTATTTTATTGCCATCAAAATGCGGTTTAATACAGTGTAAAAATAAATTTAACAACTACTAAAAGGATTCGATTGCAGTTTCACGTTTAGCACCGAGTTAATTAAAATAGTATTTTCTAATGTTTCTTTTAGCCGCTTTTCTATGAGCAGAATGGACGTAATGCACCCAAAAATTGAAAATTTTAAGTAACGATAACAAAAAAGTAAATAAATTATTTGATTTGATGGAAACATTACACACTATCTGACTAATTAAAAAATTTACATCTGTTCAGAAATTATTTTAGCTATTTTGTAGTACTCCAAAAAAGTAACCCGTGCGGTTGGTGGTTACCTATTGGGCGCGTCCCCAGATGGAGGGTAGTGGGAACCCAGTGTCACCGTACGAGTAATCGTTCGCTGCCATCGAGTTTTGTGACAGAATAAGCCTAGCATTCGTATCCAGCGCGCTGAGTGGCATAACACCCATAACATACGGGGGAATAAGTGTACGTCAGTGCGGTCTAAACCCCGCATGATGATGGTTAGGCTAATATCACATTGCGGACCAAACCACCAAACCCCTACTGCTACATGGGCCGGTAGCGGTCTGCACAGGGGTTCAGGCCACCTTGTGTTTGTGCCGTGCAAGGCGACCCGTGTCGATTGGATGACGAGATCCTGATGGTTGAGCCACACCTGAGGCGGATTTAGTTCCTCAGGGTCTGGTAACACGCCACTTTGGTCCAGATTTCACCTAGACGGGGGGTTCGAGACTAACCCATCTCGATCAATCGGCTGTGTCGTCGGGTCAGATCGCCGACTGGGTGAGCTCTTGGAGGTGGAAGACGTGCAGCCGGTACAGTAGGGGAGCAGCCCATACTGCATGTGTGCTGCTACAAAACTGTCCGCGGGTTCGTGCGTCAATCACCTTCATGGGAGCTATATCTTCCTGGTAGCCCTGGTGTTGTTCTATATTCACCAACTTGGGTTCCGTGGCGAGTGGGGAGCCGGGAAGATGGATCTTTTTATTTTAACATGGATCCTATATGTAATGTAACTAATCCAGAGGGTGCGTCCTCGGACACCCCTCACGTTTTGTTGCAGGTCCCACGAGAAATGCAACAACAAGAACAACAACAACAGGTGCGGAGCAGGAAAAGAGCCAGATCCAAGGGCACGTTTCCACAAGGTAGACCGCGGAAGAGGGGCTATCAGATCGCTACTAATCAGCCCGACGTTGGCAGCTGCGGAGAGGCAGCCGTTAGGCACTTCCACGTGGCTGTCATAGACAAGAATAACCCTTGGGGCAAGATTATCAAGGCTCAAGCAGAATCCTTGCAACTAGCTATTGAGAAGGTATTGTAAGATCACCTGTTCTCACTTCCCAACGACAGCGCCCCTCCAACCTTTAGGAGGTGGGCGTACTTGGGCGAGATCTTCCGGATCTGGTGCGTGGATGACCACTTCCCAGCATGAATTACGGAGGCGGTTGGCAACGTCCAACAACTGTGGGAAGCTGTACACCTTACAGTCGTCCACGTGGGACTGCTACCTAGACTCCTGAAGGCGGCATTATAAATTCTGGGGCCCCCGGAAGACATGGACGTCGTCCAAAGACCTCTGCGTGTGCATAACTCCTGGGCTGACTCGTCCAAGTGGTGCGTCTTCAACACCGCCATAAGAGATCAACCCCAAGGGAGGCGGATAGTCTTTGGCGTTGGGGAAGACGCGAAGGAGACTATCAATAGCAGGTGAGGCAAGCTGTACTACAAGCTCACCTCCCTGAACCTAAAAATACAAAAGTCTTAACCTGCTGCAGAGGCAGCCGGCTGCCGCGCAAAAGCAAAGTCAGCCATCACCTCCTGAGCAGCTAAAGCGAGCTCCGCTCCTGCAACAACCTCAAAAGGTTGAAGTAGGCAAACCAACGACAGCATTAAGTTGTCAGATGGACACAGCACACTCTGACCCGTTACTAGTAGAGTGGCTGGCGCAGGAGTATCAGAATAGCCCGCCCAGTGAGGTTTAAAACGTAAGTCAAATCCATCGCAGTCCAATGGCGGAATTAAATGTAATACAGGTAAACCTACAACATTGCCGGGCGACTGCAGCATCGTTATACAGACACCTGAGCAATAAGCAGAACATTGCCCTTATCCAAGAACCCTGGAGAGTAAGCTCAAGAATCTCTGGACTGGGAAGCCTAAATGGTACTATCTTTGCCGCCAGTAACCAATCTAAGCCTAGGGCATGTATCTACATACCCAGGCACATCAATGCTCTCTTCCTGCCACCACTAAGTATCCGTGATGTCTTAGCAGTTCAGATCAGCTACAAGATGGTAGGAATTATTGACCTAATCTTGGTTTCAGCCTATTTTCCAATTGACAAAGACTCATCTCCTCTGGAGTTGACGGCAGTGATTGATCATTGCGATAGGCACAAAAAGCATCTTATTATCGGATGCGACTCCAACGCACACCGTATGGTATATGGTAGCGTTGACACAAATCCTTGTCAAAAAGTACTACTCGAGTACATATCGAGCAAGAATCTGGAGATTCTCAACTGGGGCAGCAAACCCATGTTTATGACATCTCGCTTTCAGACAGTCGCCGATTTAACCCTGTCATCGGCAGACATTTCAAGACATATTTTGAACTGGCAGCTGGCGCCTAAAACAACACTGTGAGATTACAGATTGTTAAGTTTTAAAATAAAAGCAGCAGGAGTTGTCTGTAAAGAATATAGGAATCCAAAAGCGACCAACAGGTTTGTCTATTTAGACAGCTTG
Source organism: Platerodrilus igneus (assembly GCA_036346225.1). Lineage (NCBI taxonomy): Eukaryota > Metazoa > Arthropoda > Insecta > Coleoptera > Lycidae > Platerodrilus > Platerodrilus igneus. The sequence continues at coordinate 477,339 of JARFIW010001211.1, forward strand.
GAGGAACGACTTTTGGCATTACAAAGCATTGATAACCCAAGAGCAACAGAGATACTCGGTCTCTCTTCAGAACTCCATCGTAGAGTCCTTTGAACAGGCATGCGCGGTCAGGACGGATTCTACTCGCTCCATCACCCCATGGTAAGGCGAGCAACTACAGAAGTTGAAAAAGACCCTAATCAAACTGTTCAGCAAGGTAAAAAACACCAGAAGTATGGCTGACTGGGAGGCTTATAAAAGCCACCAGCGACTATGTAAAACGGTAATTAGAAAACGACATAAAGACTCTTGGAAGACCTTCTATAACTCAGTCAGGTCTGCCAATGCAATCTCTCGCATTAACAGGATTTTGTCCAAAGAACCTCGCCATCAACCATGCTGCCTGAAACGTGTGGATGGTACGTACACCACCACCGAGACAGAAATAGCTGAGTTACTCGTGGACACCTACTTTCCAGGTAGTATATCACAACTTTCCTCATACGGAGTGGGTCAACCCAACTCAGGCCCCATTGGGGCCGACTGGGAGGTTTCAAACCGGATAGTGGATGAAAGGAAAATTAAATAGGCCATCTCAGCTCTCAAACCGTTTAAGTCCCCTGGCATGGATAGCATCTTCCCCGCCCTACTACAGTGGGGTGTGGAGAGGTTGGAACCATTCCTTGTGGCACTTTTTAGGGGCTGTATTGCTTATAGATACAGCCCCAGCAGTTGGAGAGAGGTTAGAGTTGTCTTCATTCCTAAACCAGGCCGGAAGGATTACTCCCAGGCTAAATTCTACAGCCCGCCAGTCTTACGTCTGTTTTGCTATAAATCTTAGAGAGACTGTGCGAGAATGATATGAGGTAGAAGATAATGCTTTCTTATCCACTTCATCCAAACCAGCATGCCTTCATACCAGTAAAACCCACGGAGTATGCCCTCCACACTGTTGTAGGACGGATTGAAAATACCCTTAACAACAATATGTCCGTCTAAGTCGCAATTATTGATATTGAGGGTGCGTTTAGCGAAACCACCTTCTCAAGCATTGACAAAGCTCTGCGGGCACATGGAGCTAAAAATACCCTTCGGCAGCTAATTATGCAGATTCTGCGTTGCCGACGGGTACACATTAATGTTAGGGAAACCTCAGTCATTAGGGCGGTAGGTAAAGGCTGTCCCCAGAGGGGCGTGCTGTCACCGCTACTATGGAACATTAGTAGTGGACAGCCTTCTCCAACGCCTTAAAGAGGCAGGTTTCTACACGATAGGTTATGCGGGCGACATAGCTATTTTAGTAGTGGGCAAATTTGAACAAGTATTGTGTAATTTTATGCAAGCAGCATTATGAACCACAGAGCTATGGTGCGCCGATAACTTTCTATCCATCAACCCCAATAAAACGGCGCTGGTGCTGTTTACCAATAAAAGGAAGCTGATGGTAACCAGATTGCCAATGCTCTTCCAAACTTTTTTGCCCCTATCAGAAGAGGTCAAGTACCTGCGCATTATACTTGACGGAAAGCTGAATTGGTCAAAACACTTGCAAGCTTTTTGCTTGCAAGTTAGTTTTTCTAACAAAGCCAACCAAGTGTTTAGGTAATGCAAACTTTCCTTAGGCAAACTTTGGGGTCTTCCACCAAAGGCTGTCTTGAGGCTATATACCATGATAGTAAGGCCGATGCTCTGCTATGGCGCAGTAGTCAGGTGGCTCAGGACTAGACTGGCACATGCAGTCAAAAAGCTTACTCATATCCAAAGAGTGACCTGTCTAGGCATCACGGGCGCAATGCGGTTTACACCTACTGCAGCCTTAGAAGCCATCCTAGGCTTCACTTCGCTGGACCTACAAGTGGAGGAGATAGCCTTGAGAGCGGCCATGAAGTTGCGGTTCAAAGGTCTATGGGTCGATAAGGGAGACGGTGATACACACAACAACATACTAAGAGAAGCGGTGCGGAACACCCGTCTCTTGGGAAAAGTGGTTGATGCGATCGCACCCATAATGATTTCCAAGAAGCGCTTCGGGGTTTGTCTGAACACCGAGGACGCCTCCTTAACGGAGATCTCCATCTACACAGATGGCTCCAAAACAAATGAAGGCATCTTCTCCGATAACCTAGACCTTTATGAAAGTTTACGCTGGGCAGGCTGACAACTGTCTTCCAAGCGGAGGTCATAACCAACATGCATATTGGTAATGCCATACTGGAACGTAGAATTCAAAATTAAGCTATACGCATTCTGAGCGATAGCAGAAGCTATTCTCGGGGGTGGTTCATCAATGTCATCGCATTCTCCATCTCGTTTCTAGTACTAATGCCCTTGAGCTAGTTTGGATTAAAGGGCATTCAGAAGCACATGGCAACGAACAGTCAGATTCTTTGACGAGGAAGGGAGCGGATCGGGATTTTGTTGGTCCTGAGTCATCGGTTGCTATTGGGCCATCGGTGATGTTCTCTATGATAAGGCAAATAACCCACCGTCGTCACAAGGACAGGTGGGTTTGTACCACAAACTGCCGACAGGCTAAAATGTTTATAATGGCTCCCATGATCAAAATCGAAAAATTTGTCATATGCTTGCCGAGACAGAAACTACGGCTACTAGTGGGTATACTGTCCGGGCATTGTATACTAAGGAAGCATCTGCACAAAATGGGTTTGTCAGACGATCACACCTGCTGCGGCTGTCAACAGGAAGATGAGACGGCGGAGCACATTTTGTGCACCTACCCGGCACACGCTCGACTTTGAAGATCCATGCTGAAGGATTTCTGGTGTAAGCCGAAATTTGAGAAACCTCCTCGTCCGACATTTTCAAATTCACCTGAAACGCCGGGTGGTTGAGTAATGAAGGGCCGACTAAAGGCAAGGAAGGCAGCACAATGGGCCCACTAGGAGGCCTAAGTGCGTGTGGCATGTGTCACCCTTCCCAATTAAATCAATCCATCAACAAAAAATTTAATTGTTTGGTTTGATGCAAACATTAAACACTATCTGACTAATTAAAAAATTTACATCTGAACAGAAATTATTTTAGTTGTTTTGTTGTATTCAAAATACGTCTTCTTGCGCCCAAAAATTTAAAATTCAAGTGACAAAGACAAACGTTATAAATACGCTATTGTTTTTGTGCGTGTTTCATGCTCAGCACCAAAAAAATAAAAATATCAAGAAAGAGGAAAGTATCGAACAAAGAAGAAAGACTTGTAAAACTCATTATTGATATGGAAGCAGAGCGACAAAAGAAAATCGTAAAAGAAGAACACCAGTAATTACCAAAAAAGAAAGGATGAAGTTAATATCGTATTGACACGCAGTTTACGAGGGCTACAGAAAAGCAACACGAGCAGCAACAGGAAGCTACTACGAAACTCCACCTGAGGACCTAGAGAATCATCACACCAACAGTGGAATATTGGAGTAAATGCTATCATTGATATATTTGCGACGTATTTCGTCGCCTTAGCCCCCCCCCCCCCCAAGTAAATTTGAAGTTATTTATGTATGATATTTACACTTATATCTTACTCCGATTGTGTGGTTTAAGGGTAACAGGCTCTAAGTGATGAATAGTGTAACTTTTAAGTTCTTAAACGTCAATAATTATGACATTGCGTTAAAAAAGAGTGCAACGGTTGGGTATTTCTTCAGTCCTTCGCATAGCGGGGTGTGCCAGTGTTGAGAAAAAGCCGCGTACTATAGAGTACTCCGTGAAGTTATTGGACTATTTGACGAAACCATGCCAGCATCTTGATTAACAACTGCTGGTCGATTAGGAAAGACTACAGTAGTTACGCATACAATGGATGCAGGAGATGCTCGGCCAATAAGCCAGCAGTCGAGAAAACTCACATTGGCTAAACGCGAGGTGGCCGAGAAATGATTGAAGGTATCAAGCGACAAGAAATCCTGAATTTAAATAATGACTACTGGAAACCAATGATGCGAAGCAGACTGCTTTGACTATATTGGTATTAGTTTGCAGCAATTTACAGTTATACCACAGGGCCTTGCAACGCTCCTGCCACTTTGAGCATTTAATCGATAACATTTTGCGTGGACTATCGTGCTAAATGTGTCTGGTATATTTGGATGACGTGCTCGTGATTAGGAAGTCGTTTGGGGAACACTTGGAAATGTTAAAGAGGAGTGTTTAGAAGATTCAGAGAAGTCAATCTGAAGCTGAGTTCAAAAAATTGTCACGTGCTAGATGAAGAGGTGAAATACTTACAACACAGTTTCACGCAATGAAGTCAGATAAGACTAGAAAAAAGTTAAGCCGGTATAAAAGAGGCCTACATCAAAAGACAAACATCAACTACGCAGCTTTTTTGGTTTGTACACTTACTACAGAATATTCGTTTGCGAGTTTGCGAATATCGCCAAGCCCTTGACCAAGCTGACTGAAAAAAAAACAAGATTGCGTTTGAGATAAAACTTGCCAAAATGCATTTCTAGAACTAACGCATTTTGGATAATTTTGATCTTAAGTTATCCTCGATCGGAAGGTGAATTTATCTTATATACGGACTCAAGCAATCCCGTTATAAACTATTTTACAAAGTGAACTAAAGAGTATGCTAATCCTAATCAAGAAACTGCAACTGTCGCTGATGCGATGGTAAAGGAACTGTTCTGTCATTTTAGAGTTCCTATGGAGTTACACGCCGTATTGGACAGAACTTTTAAGTCGGCGTAGTTCCAAAAAGTTGCCAGTTATGGGAATGAGAGGGGCCCGAACAATACCATTGCACCCACAATAGGATGGTATAGTATAGAGCATAAACCACACCTTGGGCAAGTACCTTCTAGAAGTGGTGGTATTCCAACTGTGACCAATATTTACATCCATTTTTATTCGCCTATAGGTCTTCAGTTCATAAGAGCACTGGAGAGACACTACATTTGATTTTTCAATGCTCCACCAAAAGTTACTATATTGGCCAGGATGCGAATTTTTTTACCTGATAATTTTGAATTTTGCCGCACTCTTGCTGTTCCAAACAAATTAAGGATTTTTAACGTGCGTGATAACATCTACATACGGGATCTACATTTTACCTCCCATACGAACGAGGGCGTACTTTTGTGATAAATGCTCGCCTTTAAGCAGACCGTGTCGGGATTTGAAACCGGAATCTGTGCATAGTAGTCACACGTAACTACGCTACAGTACTGGACAGACATCTTTATGTGCTATGCCGGGACGCAAGATACGTTTACCACGTAACCTTGAGTTTGGAGATGACATCGTGGGCAAGAGCTACGGCGAGGAGCTCAAGCACAAATTGCATGGCATTCATGGTGACGTTAAGAAAAATATCCAGATCGCAGGCGATCGGATAAAGACCGGATGTGATATCAATGCGCAAGAGTCTCGTTTTCAAGAGGGCGACCGCGTTTGGCTATACAACTCCAGACGGAACTGTGGACTGTCGCTAGTTATGTATCTCCTAAAATATGTATGTATAACGAAATAGAAATAACTACAAATTATTAGAAATTGTTAAAGAAATTATGAAGTAAAATGCAACAATGTAATACAAGGATAAACCAGACCTGTTATTAACAGTTCATGAGAACGAATGCAATACCCTGTATTCCAGACGATAATGATACTGCAGGTGGCAGGTCACAGACTGTTAAGATATCTCAATTACCTAGAAAATAAGATGGTAACAATGTATAGAATTAGGAATAAGCAAACATGAGCTTTGCAAGTTCTCACAGAATTGTGAGGGCAGGGACATTACAAATAACCCGGGAGCCCCAAGACACGGTAGTCAGTCAAAACATTCAGCTTTAGCATTGCAGTTTGCTTAGGGGACTCATAATATTAATTCAATTAATTCATTTATTTTGATTTAAAGTTAATTAAACGGTTTGTTAAACTTCCATTCTGATTTCTGTTTAAGTTAAATCAATAAATTGTTATGAAGACTTGGAAATAGTTTTTAAAAACACCGCTCCCAAGGCCCGTATCGTAACTCGCTAGAGTTAAAAAAACATTGAGAGGGTACATACAAAGTTATAAAAGAGATCAGACACGTGGTATATGAAATTCGTAAGCTCCTAAAAAAAAAATAGTAGTAGTGTACGTTTACTGGTTAGTATCCTACGCTGAGGATGACGTTGATAATGCTTAAAAATGGCATGCAGTAAGACGAACAAATAGTTACACTCGGAGGATGAACGAACGTCTGGACCGAGCTATAATTTGTTCATTTCTCTGTACAGTGCCACAGGCAAAGTGTGAATTGGTGTTACGAAAGAGATATAGGGTGATCTATTCGATGAGCCATTAGAATACTCTCTAGCATTGTGCGTAGCGGCAAACCTTGGTTTGTTCCGAGGACTTGAGTCTTTAAAAATAAATTTTGTGGTCTGGCTCAATTTCGCGACAGCAACTAGAGGATATAGATCCGAAAATGTGAAATCTATCACCTGGTGACTAAGCAACACTCCTCTGGCAAATTAATTTACCAAGTTGTTAGCGGAACCCAACGGCCAGATGATCAAATTTGGAGACAAACAGTTGGCTGTACCCAAGATCGGTTGTGGGGTTGATGGGTTGAGCTGGAGGTTGCTATGAAATATGCTAAAAAAATTGTTCCAGAAAACCGGGGTCAAAATCTTGATGTGTGGTTACAATCCAAATCAGACCGCACCTGCTATTAAGAGTGTTGATTGCTACTTAATCAATATGGGAATTGCAGAAATGGTTTCAACTGTTCTTAGCACCACAAAGACTTCTAACATCCGAGTCACAGAGAGTTCTAGCACAGAACAGTTTTAAGAGGCGGAGTCTGACGCCGCGCCGTTTAGTTCATCTTTGACCAGAATAATATATTAGAACGTAAACGAGGCATTTGTACGCAAAGGATGATTGATAGCCACCCTGCGGTGCTATATATACATATAGACTTGACTGACAGGTTACAAGAGTTTTAATTTAAAAGCTTTATTAACCTTATAATAGGAAACATCTAGAATAATTTTTGCATTTTCTCGAAATAATCTAGAACAGTTGGATAAGGTATAAATTGCCGTTGGGAGGTTTGGAAATTCAGTTGTAATTTAAAGCTTTGATTTGTTTCTATTCAAACTATAAGGTCGTGATATAAAATTAATCAGTGGTATTTGCTGTTAATATAAATTGTCCTATGCGATATAAATTATTGTAGTGATCGATATAAATTAACTATAGTGCTGCAAAGTAGATAAGAAGATAGCATAGTAGCTTCTAGAAGTTAATATTTGTACTGTTAATCATTAACTGGAAATAAGTTGTCGTGTGTATTTTAAGAATTTCAGTGTAGCTACGAATAATTGCAAAGGCTTAAGTTTGTGAATAGTTGCTGCAAAAGAATCAAATTCTTAACAGGGTTTTGTGCGATGTAACTGCTGTACACAATGTGGTGACAAAAAGTGCAATTGTGTACTGAACAAGATAAAATATAATAACAAATGTCGTTCGACTACTTCATTCGCAGAAATAGTAAACTAAATGTTATGATTGTTCCTGTAATGCATTTGTTTTAATAAAATAACCGCTTATAAGGTAATCTAACATTTCGACATTTGTTCAAATTAGACAGTCTATACTAAATTGTCTCATTATTTTGGACATATATCTATATGACCAGATATATCGGCCACTGACCGAATTCGACGTCTGTCACCAGCACATACAAAGCACAATAATGCAGATATACGACACTATCACTAGAAGCAATTTAATACTAACGTCATAGAACTACTAACAAACACAAATCCGCAGTCGCAATAAAGCGTTTAAGATTCCTACTTACAAACTTTTGCTATTCGCCCAAAGCTGCAACTCGACTAATCCTTTCATAGCCATAAAGCAAGGGTTCTCTAAACTTTATATAATAATTAAGCTGCTTTAATTTACAATGCACTTGGACATAAACAACCGAAATTAAGGCAAAAGTTTGGGAAGACTTGAAGATTAAAAATTAACTAAGTTTCTTAATTCTAACTGGCGTACTCTTTATTACGAACTAACATTATTACTGCTTTAAAACTTGCAACCCGCAACACGTATATTGCAGTCAGAAAGACGTGGGTTGCCATGAAATTAAATCAATTACGGGCATGATTTTTTTTATGGGACAAACACCTGGAAAAGTTCTATCTGACAGTTTGAATATTTGATCAAGGTATGTAGATGTTTTTATACGCTCTTTACATTACGGTCTTGCACTTTTCTATTTGTAATGCTAAATTTTGGTCACTGTACTTTTGTATATTGCGTTGATTTTCAGTTTTACCTTAAGGAGTTGAAAAGAGTAAAGAGTCCGCTAGAGAAACGGACGATATTAAACCTCCAAAACACGTGCATGCGGTCAAATCCACCGCGTTTTTGCTAAAACCTATGGGTCATATAAAAATGAAGTACCGTTTGGGGGGATAAAGCGCCATTTGGGTGTATGCTAGTAGAAATTATGCTCAAAGTAGATAAGCTATCTTCGTTCTGGATCAAAAACCGGTTTTCTTATTAACATTGCAAATTCTAAGGACCAAGAAGACCATTTTTGTTAGATACAAAGATCATTCACCCCGATTGATTCTACATTCACAGTTCACGTGACTTTTGCAAATAGAAGTTCAAGGATACGCATAATTAACCATAATTTATTTTAATCCAACACGTATAAGCATAAGGGAACGTGCTTGCGTCAGAAAAATCAATAATCCCAAGGCAATTGTAGTCGTTGTAAAAGCAAACGTCAGTTTTATCAAATACGAAGAAATAGAACGTCTAGGAATTGTTATGCTAAACGTTGGATAATTAACAGAAACACCTTCGTTTTAAAAGGTTACGTTCGACGAAGTCGAAAGCACGTTAAGATAGGTTTTCATAAAAAATATTTTTAACCGACAGTTTGGTATAAACAACAAGGCTAACAAACATCTTAAAGAGTGAGGGAAATGCACAATCGGTTATATACAACAGATAGAGACAGATATATAAGCGTTGGGATTGAAATGCACGTACAGTATACACGTGGAGTTGAGATAAGATGTCAACAACATCGATTTTCTGTAACTCAAGTGGGGTTTTGAACGAGACAGCAAACATGCATAAGATAGAGATAAATAGAGCTTAGGTGGGGTTTGTGACAACAGAGAATTTTGTCATTGGTTAAAAACAGACAGTTTTCCAAACGTACGCACACGCGAAGATTGAAAACGAATTAGGGGATACAGCACGTAGCACAGAATAAATTTTACGAATTTCGAGACGGTTATATTCAAAATTTTTGGAATTAGAATTGAAAACAAGCTTTTCGCTGAAAGTGCGTCCACTAAGGCGGTTTTAAAAGCATATAAATACCCCACCTAGGTTATTGAGGTTCTCTTCTCTTCTCTTCTATGTTACTTTACTTCGATAAAGTACTGGATGCCGACCACCATAACAGTAAAGCTTTATGTGAGTATTTTATGTGATTATATTACCGTAAATATAGTGGTTGCAAGTGTAAAACAGTAGTAGCGTACATTTAATTATTGACGTGAAGTACGTGTAGTGCATATTAAATTAATAAAGGTCCGGCTACTACAATACAAAGCACAAAAATCAATAAATGGAAGCATGATATATGGGGGTAAACATCACAAATAATCGCGTTTGTATGCATGATATATGGAATGGTACTGTGAGACGAGGCGCATAGTTCGCAGAGGTGGCAGATGGTGGAGGCCTGTGGATCCGCTGAGTAGCACGGTGAATGGAAACGAAGCCGGGGTGTTCTGGCAATCATCTTTGACATGGAGGAAGCCTGAAGAATTTTCCAGGTAATTTATTTGAAATTTCTATTGTTTGATAAACATTTGTGAAATTTTGTGCTCTGTGGTTGATTTTTTTGGTGGTTGTGGAAACTTATTCGTAAAAGATACATGTACAGGACAATTTATTGAGGGGTGCATTTAGAACATTCAAAATTTTATTCCGGATATAAATTGAATTGTAAAGAGTAAACGGGTCTGTAAATTTTGTTTTAATTTATGCTAGGTTTAAAAAGCATATATAAACTAAACTGGGTTATTATGAGCTTACCATACTCCAGTGTTAAGTCAATTTAGGGTAACATGTGGGGCTCATCTACTCATATCTCATTGAATTTGTTTAAAAATAATTAGAAAAATCAAGGACTTTAAAAACATACCATATTTTGAGTTTCATAATTAGTGTATCAAACTGTTTTTAACACATGTGAATATAATTTATCTGTTAATAGCTGTAAATAAAAGGTTGTATGGTTGTGGTATTATTTGGTGGTATTATTGAATGGTGTGCAAGTGTGAAAGAGGTATGGTTGTAAAGTTAGGTATTCGAGAAAAGGTACAACTGAGCTAGCCAGGGAAGCTGAAGGAATTTGAAGGCAAAATAAAAGGGTAAGGAATTTTTTTTTTTTAATTTTGAAAATTTTATGTTGACCCTGGAGGGGCACGAATTTTAATAGACATCTAGAGAGTGTCCCGACTTCCACGGCAATATATATATATATATATATATATATATATATATATATATATATTGCTGTGAAACCTACAAAATCCGTGAACTACGCTTTTCGAATCGAGCCTCACGAATTGGGCGTCAAGAATGCTGTGAAACCTACAAAAAGCTATTCATTACCTTAACTGTGTTGGTCCATTGACTTTCTTCCGTTAATCGCCTCGGCTGCTCCTCTAGATAGCTTTCATCCTCACACATAAAAAAACAAACACATTCCTACCACAAACATCAACGTCAACTCTATTTACATCAATATTCACAATACATTAAAATTTCAAAATTAAAATTCAGCATAAATTTTAATATCAGAAAATTTCAAAATTAAATTCATTATCATTTTAATGTGCATCCAGAATTAAAGTCCTTGTAGGATGCCTACTAATTACTATAACAATATATGCAGACCGGAGTCTGAGTACAAAGGGAGCATCTACCACCCCTTTACGTTAATTAACCAGGTTCGTCTAATTGAGCTCAAAGACATACCCATATTTTCATCATAATCCAGAACATCAATACTAAATACCCCTTTCTACTTAAACAAGCAAATTTCACCTTAAAATTAAAATATTATTGTTAGTACAATTTCACTACTGTCCATTTTAAATAAACAAATTATAAAGTTATTCAACACACACCAAAATATCAAAGTTCGAACAAAATAGTATAATTTACCTAAAGGTTACTGCACTCGTAGCTTCAATGTACATCGTCCCTTTGTTAATTACACCATTCCAACTGGGTTATATTTACGGCTTCTGATTCTCAACGCTTTTAAAATTTTCTCCATCACCATTTATTTAAAGTTGTTTCAGGGCTTTTCCGGAACTCATCTGTGTATATCTGAACCTTGTTTTGTGGATCCAGACACGTTTATGCACCATTTAATTATTAATACCCCGAAAAATAGCAAAGAAATTCATACTTCTTTCACCAATATACGCCAAAACTGCCTACTATTGTGTATTCATTTGTCGTTGTAAATTTTACTAATTGGTACAGTGATACTAACTTTATTACCTTGTATCTTCTTTTCTAAGTGCACTAAAGTACATTTATTGTAGCACGTAAAGAACAAGCTGTTTTACATCACAAAAATATTCGAGCAAACTGTTTAAAATTATTTAATCAAAACCGGAAAACTAAAAGCACTGTTTAACGCGTTGAATTAAGTCGAAGATCTAAGAGAGCTTGTTCATATTCCCTGGGTATATATAGAGGTTAGCCTGTCTGTCGGTCGAGTCCTCAAAACGGACAATTCTAAAGAATTTCACCTGCTATGTTCCCATTCCGCAGCCCGGCATGCGATTTTTACGAAATTTGCACTCGCCCCAGTTAAATCTCAGAAATTTCAACACGGCACGCAACGTCTGGAAATAACTAATTGACTTTTATACAGAAATGTTATTTTTACCTCTCAAATTTTGCCTTTTACTTTCAACCAATCGCAACCTTATGACGTTGCTCTACTCACGCCTTTTACTATATGTGCCTCGGTCTTGCGCATATTATCTGTCTCTATCTACCCTGTTCTTATTAGTGCAAATTGATATTCCTTATTATCGATTATTTCAGTCCATGTGGACTATCTGGGTTAAATAACCCCGTATCGCGCCTTCCCGTGAATATTAAGCCACGGTTTCTCCAAGATTCTTTGAAACCATTTGTTATCTGCAAATTTTACGCGGAACAAGCTTTTTTAAAAATGCGCAGGTGTTCTGTATTTCGTGCTAAAGCATCCGACCGTTTCCAATATCCGTAGAATCGACATGTTTATCTAAACAAATTAAACTGAAATTGCCTTTTAAGAATACGCAGGTGTGTTCAAACGTAACATTTTAAATACCCTTCTACGATTTGCATTTTATTGGGTTTTACAAGTTTTATAGATATTATCTCTTACTAACGGTTCAATTAACTCCAATTAAAATAATACCCTTTAATTTTTAGTGAATCCTAATTAAATATTCAATTATTATCTGTACGTTTTGTTTACTACCGGTTACTTAAAATAGAGTTAATTAATATAAATTTTGCACATAATTTCTCTTTGTTTCTTTCCTAGGAATAATTAAATTACATGTAGAGTTTTCTAATACTGCTTCCTTTTATATAAAACGTCTTATCAATAATTTAAATCTCTTATTTTTAATGAAACGAATGAATTTTTATGCTTCACGGTTTTATAATAAAGCGTATTATCTAATAAAATTCCTTATACACGGTGATTAAAATTATTTGATGTGATTATTTAATTTTCTACCCTGGTCTAAATATGAGTAATATATATATATTGTTGTGGATTTAAAATGTATATAGGTGTAGACAATAAAATTTTAGCAACCGTGTATATAGAAATAGGAGCAAATTTTTTTACGCGCCAAATTAATTAATTGATATAGTAAAAACGGACGGGTATTAAGGTATTTTTATATTTAAATTGGAATGTGAAAATTATATAAAGGAAAAAAGTTTTAGAGTACATAAACAACTCAAGGAAACGCATAAGTAATTATAACAACTCTTAATCAAACGCATGGAAGCAAGAAGGGAGCGTGCTTGCATAGAAAATCAATAATTTCAAACGCGAATGTTTGCATTTTAAAAGCCAACGTTCGTTTATACAAATACTACGAAACGAAGAAACCGAGAATTGTTATTTCAAACGGTCGGTTGTTTCAAGAAACACCTGTTGTTCTATGTCAGGTTCATAGAATATAAAACGAACGTTTAGCACAAAATTCCATAGAAATTGTTTGCAACCGTCAATTTGGAGGAGCTGCTACAATAACCAGTACCTTAAGGAGTCAGTGGAATAAACGATCGATAGTATAAAACAAACAGAGAAAAGTATAAATAAAGCGTTGGATTAAGGTCACGTAAGATATACGCGGGTATTTGTGAAGGACGACTACAATATCGACTTTCTGTAACTTAAGAGGGGTTCTAAAGCAGACAACAGATATGCGTAGAACAGAGATGGATAGCTGATAGGTGGAGCGTTGGTACGACAAGAAATTATATCATAGGTTGATAGCGAGCAGTTTTCGAGAAGTGCGCGTACGATAAGGTAGGAAACGAAATTCTATGTAAACAACACGACGGACGGGAAAAATGTTTCAGAAATTATAATCGGATACGTTCAAAATTTTAAGAAGCCGCTTCGAAAACAAACTTCTCACATGAAACAGGTTCCACTAGAGGGGTTTGAGAATAATATAAATACACGAACGAATATATTAAAGCTCTCTTTTCTTTCCATTTAGATTTGAATACGGGTTCAGATCTACAACATATAATAGTAAAAGCTTTCGGTTAGCAAATATTGTATGTTCATTAAAGTAACATTAAACATCCTGTTAGAAATCATAAAAGCTGTAGTAACGGATCGCAAGTTATAAAAGTGTTTGCACGAGTTTGTGCTTGTTTAGATAAAAGGTGCCGTTACTACGACAAAGTTATTAAATGAAGAGATGATTTTTTGGCATAAGCGAAACTGAAAGCAATTTGTATGCATGAAATATTGGTATGGAATGTTACTGTTGAGACGAAGCTGATATCTGAGAAGAAGAACCGGAGTGATAGCGGAGATATTAGATGGTGGGAATCCGTGGATCCAGACTTTATCGTAGTAGATGGACACATCGACGAGGGTTTCTGGTAGCCATCTGCAGCGGTGACAAGGAACGTAGGTGACTCCAGGTAACGACCTTTAAATTTCTGTTTTGTATAAACATTTGTGATAATATTTTGGTGTTTGTGTGTTTGACTTATTGGTGGCGTATTTATTATTTTTTAAACTTGTTTAAAAAGGTACACGTGCTGGACAATTAATTTTGATTATTAAAAAAGGGTTTATTGATGATATATAAAGGTTTATTTAGGCTATAAATTGTGGTTGTAAAGAGTAAACGGGTCTGTAAATTTGTTTTCAATAAAGTGCAAGGTTAAAAGCATTTACAGAAACTGGGTTATAATGAGCTCACCATAGACTAGTATGAAGTTAAACTAGGGTTGCATGTGGGGCCCATCTACTCACATCATGTAGAATTTTGTTAAAATAAGTTAAAAACCAAAGACGTTAAAGCATTTAATAATTGAGCTGGTAACAATTGCACCAAATCGTTTGTACCCAAGTGTAAATATTTTATCTGTTAACATGTGTAAATAAAAGGTTGTATGGCTGTTGTATTATTTTGGTAATTTCATTTGATGGCGTGTGTGTGTGTGTGTGTGAGAGAGAGGTATGTACTTAAAGATAGGTATTCAAGAAGAAGACAATTGCTGAGCTAGCCAGGATGAGCAGAGAAATTCGAAGGCGTCCGAAATAAAAGGTAAGAAATTTTGTTTATAAAAATTTTTTTTTGAAAATTTTATGTTGGCCCACTAGGAGGCTCGATGTTAAAAGTTATATCCAGAGACTGTCCCAGAAAACACGGCAATATATATATATATATATATATATATATATATATATATATATATATATAATACTAATTTTTTTTGAAATATTTTCAATAATTATTACATGTTAAAGATTTGTATTGTATAGCAAGTTATGAATTTGTTTTACGTAACAAAATGAAATCCAGAATTTATTTACAATTTTGTACATTTTTCTTATAGTAGTAATTGTATTGCATTTGAATTAAAATCTCGGATAATCATTATACGTTGATACCTTGTTTCATTAAGTGTTTTATTTCATTTACAGTGTATCTTTATCTTTCTTTTCAACCGTGTTTTTAAATAGTCTATTTAACAACCCTGATAATTTTAAGTCTCATGTTTTTCTCCACAACCCATGATGGGTCAGTGTTAGCAGAGTCAGAGTGTGTTCCACATTTTGCGTGTTGGTATTTTGCGCCCACCAGAAAAAAATGTAATAATGTCGCCGATATATGTCGGGGTTAAACCGTCATGTCACCGTCATATGTCTGGGTTAAACCGTCCTGTGACCGTCATATGTCGAGGGTAAGCCGTCATGCCGCCGTCATATGTCGGAATTAAACCGTCATGTCGTAGTCATATGTCGGACTTAAACTGTCATGTCATGTCGCCGACATATGTCGGGGTTAAGCAGTCATGTTGTCATCATATGTCGGAATTAAACTGTCATGTCATGTCACCGTCATATGTCGGGAATAAGCCGTCATGTCACCGTCACGATAAAAAATCTAGCCGTCATGTCACTGTCACGTGACGGTGCAAAACAGTTAGGAAAAGATAGTTTATAAAAACAAAATAAAACTTTTAACACATCATCATCATTGGGTTTTCAGTACTGGAACTGTTTTGTATTCTGAACTAACCTACACATCACTGAAATTTACACAGCCTGCATCTATGACTATCTGATCTAGGTCTACATCTACCTTTTTTTTCTTATCTCTGCGTGTAATATATCCCATACTATTCCTCAAAAATGGTTTAGAATGTATTCTGCCCTTTTATTTCTCCTTTTTTCCACAGATATCTTTGTTCCCCTACTATTTTTTAACCTATTTGTTATTAACTTTGTCTGTCCATGCTATCGTCCTCATCTGCAGCACAGCATTTCAAAAGGCTGCTACCGTTTTTCTGTCTGCTTTTCCTACAGCCCGTATTTGATAGGCATACTGTGCTGTGCTCCACACATATGCTTCCAACAATTTTCTTCTTGTTTCTATGTTTGTTGTCTTTCATCATAGGCGCTGTTCTTTTTTGTTAAATGTAGTTCGGTCCCATTCTATTGTTTTACAACTATATTTTTTAATACATACAATTTCATCAAAAGCAATGCAAATACATAATAATATTATAGATTATTTAATTGTGAATAAATCAATTAACTTCTGTGAAAGAATTGTACTCAATCATAGAGTCGTGTATAATTAACGCATAAGCCTTGATCGACGGTTCAACATTTTTTGAAGACTTCAAAACGTAAATTGAGGCGTTTGGTGCAATTTTTGCTCTTAGTATTCATAATTTCCAAAAGGAGGAATTTTTAAATTTTAAGCCCACAAGGAAACAACAGCGCCATGGAGCTGATCTAAGCTGATTGCTGATTGCCCTAAGCCTGCATGATGATAACGCCACTTCCTGGTTTATATGCAACACTACCTGTTGGACATTATTCAATTATGAAGCAAGAGGAAATATAATACTTATTACAAATGTAGAATATTGATTGTGAATCTATTATCTATAATAAAATTTTATATAGTTTAGTGTTATCCTATTATTAAAAAATACAAGTAATAGATTTCACCGTCGTGGGCGTTTGACTGAAAAGTGACCTTAATTGACGCACGGATCCTCCTTATGCAAATTTCAATAGTGGGTACAAAAAGTGCAAAATGAACCTTGATCCTCCTTATGGGAATTTACTAGTGGCGTATATTTCATGCGTGCTAGGTGTGCGCCGCACACCTTAAAAAATTATGAGATTAGTAAATTTGGTTTAACGTTTAACATTTTAAGTAATGTGTATTTTCAATTGTTTAAATATAAGTATTATCAAAATTGTGTCTCAAATTGTATTTATAAAAAAAAGTGGTTCAGTGCAAATGTGGTATAGCTATAATACCCAACGCTGTGTTCGTATTACTCTATTACTCATAATGTAATTCGTCAACAGGTTAGTGTACGGTACCACGACCACACAACGCCTTATTCTTAGTGCATTAGGAGAAATGCAATTGAACTGTCTTCGGTTTGACGTCGCTCTCACTCGAAGGGTTAAAAGCTACATACCTACATTGGTTGGTATCCTTCCCTCGTGTGCTGTTTTAGTATCGCACATCATTCTGCTAGATATTTTACTTCTGGGTTTTTCAGTTCTAACAAATTGTTACTATTATGCCGTGCAATTCTTCGTGTTTTTGATGTTTTTGTTATTGGACATATGTACTTTTTTATTAAGATGCGTTCTAGTTTTAATTAGTTTCTAATAGTAATTTAATTTAGTGGTAGTATAATAATAATGAACCTTCCACAGAAAGGCCCTTGTTTTTAATTTAGTTTCAGTGGTATTTCTTAGTTGGCTAATCGTATTTTATTTTGTGTAGTGTATTTATTTATTGTTATTTGTTATTTTATAGTGAAGAATTAACACAATTTATGGTAGTGGTATATACAGTATAAAGTGAGTACGTAAAATTAATTCGGCCTACGCTTTCGCTTGTGCTGCAAGATAACTGCACCTTCTTGCGTTAGGGAACTGAAAGTCCGTTTAAATATAATAGGGCGTTTCTTCTAATAAGGAAAACCATAAATGTGTAATAGATGCACTTTTAATAAACAAGTTGTTGACAAGAGATTTTCAAGAAAAATTGGAAATTGTTAAGAATAGAAGACGTTGCCCTGCTTTACCTGAATTAATAACCAAACATAAAACTAAAAAGGAAGAATACACGCGGCATTTTTCTGTATCACAATACACATCGATTCCATGGATAACAGGCTGTCCGAAATTAAACAAACTGTTCTGTTGGCCATGTTACAGTTTTCGAATGATAATGGCGTGTGGACCAAAAATAGGTTTTTTGATTTAAGTCACCTGTCTTCTGCAGAACATAAGCACGAACGGTCTCAAGCGCATGTTGATTCCTTTGTAAAATGTAAATTGTTTGGCAAACAGCGAATTGACGTTTTGATTGATTCACAATACAAGTCAAACATAAACCAACACAACGAGCAGGTAAAAAAAATAGAGACATACCTAAAAGACCTATAGATGCAATTTGCTTTTTATCGAAACAAGAACTTCCTTCGAGAGGCCACGATGAATCAAGTACGTCTTTCAACAAAGGAAATTATTTAGAATTTTTGGACGCCTTTAGAGAATATGATCCCCTTCTTAATTCGCATTTAAAAAATGCAACTGTGTTTCGAGGTACTTCTCCAACTGTCCAGAATGACATTGTAATTGCACTAAGTGATGTTATATTAGATGAAATAAAAAGAGAAATTGATACAGCTGCTTTTGTATCTATTATGCTTGACGAAACATCAGACGTAATGTGCAAATTTCAATTGTCAACTGTAATAAGGTACGTAAGGGATGGTATTCCTTGTGAGCGGTTTGTAGGGTTTAAAGACGTCAGCTCGGACAGAACTGCAAATGGATTATTTACTCATGTATCTGACATTATAAAAAAATATAATTTAAGTGCCAAATTAGTCGGACAAACATATGACGGGGCTTCTGTAATGAGTGGCCACTTAAACGGACTTCAGGCCCAAGTTAAGGAAGCATACCCAAAAGCTGTATTTACACATTGCTATGCGCATGTGTTAAACTTAGTCCTACAATAAGGCTTGTCTAACATCAAAGAGTGCAGAATTTTTTTTCAAACCCTTAGTGGCTTGTCGGCATTTTTTTTCACACTCTTCCAAAAGAACAGTTAAACTTCAAGATTTCGTTAAAAAAAAAGTACCCTCAGTGGCCCCCACAAGACGGAACTTTACATCCCAGCTAGTCCATACGGTCAACGAATATCATAAGCAACTGCTTGAGTTTTTTGAGTGGCTAATTAATAACTCAAGCGAATGGGACGCGGATGCTATTGTAAAAGCAAGAGGATTTTTATAATTTTTGACCGATTTTGAAACAACTTTTTTCTTAGAAATCTTTACAAAATTTTTTTCCTACACAGATGTATTATATAACATTTTGCAGACAACCACAGTAGACATTCTTGATTGTAGTGCAAAAATAAACAATATTGTTTCTCAACTAGAAAAAGACAGAGATGTGAATTTTGAAGCACTTTGGAAATCGGCAACATCTTGAAAAGAAGGCAACGATTCAAAACCAAGAACTAAAAGGGGTCAAAATAATTGTGATAACTTGACCTATCGCCGACTGTACTTTGAAATTCTTGACAACATTGTAGAACAGATAAACACTAAGTATGGTTCGTTTTCCAAACTGGCATTTTTTCATCTCCTCGCCCATCAAAAATTTGGGCACTACAAAAACAATTTTCCTAATGAACTTGTAAATACCTTAAGATTAACTTACGGAACCACATTCGATTACGCTCTTCTTAAAAGCGAACTAAGTGTCATATATACGAGCCTCGAATTTCAAGGGAAACCCATTTTTGAACTTGTTCGGTTTATAGAAAATAACGATTTATTATCTGGACTTAAGGAAGCATAGAAGTTGGCAGAGCTTATTTTGACAATTTCTAGTACCACAAGCTTCGTAGAACGTTCATTTTCAGCTTTAAAGCAAATTCATTCTTACTGTAGGAGTTCTCAAGGTCAGAACCGTTTGAGTGGCTTAAGTTTAATATCAATTGAGAAAGAACTGCTACACAGTTTAAAATTAAAAGACTCTATGATTTAGTGATTGAAAAGATTTTGACTAAAGCAAGAAAATAAGAGTTAATTTATAAATAAATAAAAAATGTTATAGACAATTTCAATAAAGTTTTGTTTACTGATATGTGGAAAAAAATTAAATACATAATTAATTTATAATTTTATATCTGTTCCGTCATCAACGAACCATTCCGAGGTAACATGCAATGAGAATAGTGCGAGTTATTCTACAGCACAGTGCCTATCTGCCAATGTTGTCTTAGTTAACAGTAACGTATGTGAGTGCGCAAAAATGTACAATTTTGTTCTCGTAAATTGGCAGCAGTGCTGGTTGAAGAAGAGTAGTTAGCGACGCTAAGCGGAATGCAAATATTTTAGTTTAGTGTCCACCATCTATTTGTTTATGGTACCAATACATTTTGGCGTTGCCCAGAGCAGTACAAGGAAATTCAAGGTATTTATACCATTATTGATATTCTTTTTAGTGTATGTACATGTACTTGTTTTGTATATCAACTCATCAACTGATAGTGTATTACAGAAATTGAAAGCGATTATTGTAATGGTTTCTTGGTTATTATTACCCGTTATCCATTTGTATTTAGGGTTTCTCAATCAAAAACTAAAAAATAATTATGACGTTTTTAGGTTCTTTTAATTTAAAAAATTTACTAGTGCAACACGTGCATGTGGCAAGCATAAAACAGAATAGTACTTATATCTGCATCTGCATGTAGGTTATCGCTTATGCTGGCAAAAGCGACCAGCATACAGCACACCCGGTATATGGTACCAGAATACGCCACTGGAATTTACGTGTAAAAAAGAACGATTTTGCGTTCGTATGCCCCTTGCATACCTACTTATGACTACATGTAATTAGTCGTGTAGAATTAACTTAGGTAAGAGGGAAATAGTTACAGTAAAACTAAAAAATTTTCTTAGCTGGAACATGCTACTATCTTTCATATACTCATATAAAGTCCACGTAGGGGGTAACTACATTAAAAAATATACTAAAAAAACATCTACCGTTTTTTGGCGTGCTTGCATTCTTTACCGACTGTAATTGTTTGGCGTTTTTTTATTTATAATTGAATAATTTTGTAAAGCTGTATACATAAATCAAGACACGAGTACTCGACGCCTACGTAAAAGGTAAAGCTTAATTTCATTAAACACTGAAATAATTAAAGTTACCATATAAACGTTAACGCCATGAAATAAATTGGAGAAATGAGAAGTATTGAATTACTAAAATCATTTATCATTCAACTGGAAATCCTTTCCTTTAGGCTAAAACATTTACTTACTTTCAATAAAGTTAACTAAAAGTCCTTAATTAACCGAATTACCATTTCGTGTAGGCCCTGTCAAACACTAATGAGTACTGAAAATAAAATATCCTCTGGCCTTTTAAATTAACATGCTTTTAACTCAAGTGGAGTTTCAGTATCTTGATTTCTAAAGGAAACGGTACACTTAGGAACTAGCGATACCTAGCATCTCAAACTTTTTGCTAAGAATTTTGTCTTGCCTTCTATTTTATATGGTTGATGGTGTCGAATATCTTAGTTCAACTGTCTATCAAATATCTAAATACTCCGTCAAATTATATTTAATCATTTATGTACATATCTGTAGCACCAGTTTTATGTATTCAAAGTTAAAATAATGTGTTGCTTAACCAGTTTATACCTGTACGGCAGCTGTATGGAATTGCCCTCCTCAGCTTCGTGCACCCTTGCTTTGTATAACGTTAGTTATTGTACTAGCACGAGTCTTTATGCAGCCTTGTTATGGTGTAGATGTAAAACATTTAAATTCGTTTGTAGTGTCTCGCCTAATAACATGTAATAAATTTAGTTTGTTCTTTATCGTTATCATTTATTACATTACAAGATTCTACATGGTCCTCGAGTCGAAAGGTTTTTTACAATTACAATGGGTTTAATCAGTCCAGAAGAAGCGTGAATGTATTCATCATCCCTCGCGCAACGTCAGGGTCAAGTGCCTGCTGCTAATGTAAGTCTGTTCCATATTACTCATCCCGTTGTATTCATAAATGTATTTTATTATTGCTTTAACTTGAATTGTATTGTATTGTGGATTTAGTAACTCACAGGTAATTATTAATATTAAAATCGGGCATTACAGTATTTAACATATAATTAATTATAAACTATATCGTCAATCAGGTTAAAGTACATCGAACTTATTACAATGGAGGAACAACGACGGCAGCTTACCACAAAACGCGCTCAGATTAAAGCAACATTTACGCGTTTCGCAAAATTCTTTGAAAAATGTTTATCTGAAACTAAGGATGAAAATATTTTACAATTAAAATCACGTTTAGAGCAAGCGCTTCCTATTTTAGAACAATTTAATAATATTCAAAGCGAGTTAGAACTACTAGATGAAACAGAAATAGAGAGCGATGAGAGGCAAAACTTTGAAGACCGATTTTACGGTATTACCTCAAACGCAAAGCATTTAATTTCAAAACACGACCATAATTCATTAAATATTGCTAAGGAAACAAACGAAAATGAAATATTAACATCAAATAATTTAGGTACAGAAAACTCCAACCAATTAAAAGCGAATGTTCAATTTCCGGTCCTAGAACTGTCAAAATTCTATGGCGATTATGACAAGTGGGGTCAGTTCAGGGATATGTTCACGTCACTAGTACACAATGATTCTTCCTTAGATAATATCAGAAAATTCTTTTATCTTTTGAGCTGCATCAAGGGGGAGGCCGCTAAGGTCCTCGAAAGCATTGAAGTAACTAATGAAAATTACGAAACCGCGTGGCAACTTCTAATGTCGCGCTATCAAAATAAATCAATTATTATAAAAAACCACGTGGGAGCATTGTTTGACTTACCCATGGTTAGCAGGGACGCTCACTCAAGTCTCCGTAAATTAACCGATTCAATTCAAAAACACATTAGATCATTAAAAACTTTAGGCGAACCCGTGGAAAGCTGGGACACCTTATTATTTTATTTAATATCAAAAAAATTAGACCAGATCACTGCTCAGCAATGGGAATCGCACGTTATTTCTAGCACTATTAATAACCGACAATTGCGAATGGACGATTTGATTGATTTCTTGGAACAGCGTTGTAGATTATTAGAAGTCATTGGATCTGAAAACGAAAATAAATCAGGTAATAAAATATTTCAAAGGCCATACAAAGCACAAACCTTTTCGAAGAAAACTACGGAAAGGAATTTTCTGGTTTCGCGTCACGGGATAATAAAGACGGGTGCGCTTTATGTAAGGATCAACATCAGATCTTTGATTGTGAAGGTTTAAAATCTCTTCCGGTAGAAGAGCGTCTTTTGGAAGTAAAAAGGTTAAAACTGTGTACCAATTGCTTGCGGGGTAATCATCCATCCTTCGCGTGCAAATCACGGGGTTGCAAAAAATGTAAAAAACGTCATAATACACTTTTGCACCTCGATAATGACGTACCAATTAAACATGAAGAAAATCAAATTAGTAGCACTTCAACGTCAAATATTAATCATACGCGATCTGTAGCATCGACAACCACACAACTGGTGACTATTTATTGCAAAAACTACGATCGACAAATTTTATTATCAACCACCATTATCCTAATCAAGGATTCAAATAATGAATGGCATGAATGCAGGGCTCTGCTAGACAGTGGCAGTCGGCCCAACTTTAT
Organism: Platerodrilus igneus; assembly: GCA_036346225.1. Lineage (NCBI taxonomy): Eukaryota > Metazoa > Arthropoda > Insecta > Coleoptera > Lycidae > Platerodrilus > Platerodrilus igneus. Next base: position 500,896 of record JARFIW010001211.1, read on the forward strand.
TACACGCCAACTCCATGAATCATTAAAATTACCGGCAATCAACATTAATGCACCCATTGTAGGTGTGGGTACATCGGTTACTGATATAAATAAAAAAACTTCAGCAATCGTCAAATCATGTCATAGCAATTTTAATGCCGAGTTAACATTTTTAATACTTGAACAAATTACAGAAACTTTGCCAACAAAATCATTTACCATAGAAGGTCTAAAATTACCTATAAACACGGTGTTAGCGGATGCTCAGTTTAATATCGCGGGAACAATAGACGTTTTACTAGGCGCGGGTATATTTTATCAGCTTCTTGGTTCACGTCAAATAAAGCTCGGCCGCGACTTACCGGTGTTACAAGAAACATGTTTAGGATGGGTATTATCTGGACCGTTATCAAATAATTCATGCAAAACGTATAACGCGGTATGTAATCTATCGATCAAAAAATCTTTGGAAGATTCCATTGAACGATTTTGGCGTGTCAAAGAGGTTCAATCAAACACAAATTCCTATTCAAAGGAGGAACAAGAATGTGAGCACCTTTTTTCAAAAATCGTCAAGCGCAATTTAAACGGACATTTTACAGTCACGTTACCGACGCGAGCGAAACCTAACGTTATAGGACATTCATTAAATAATGCACTGAAACGACTTTATTCGATAGAGCGTAAATTTCAAAGAAATCCCGAATTTAAAAAGGATTATGTAAAATTCATGAAAGAATACGAGTCACTGGGTCATATGACAAAACTCGACCAAACAGAAGTCAATAATGTTAATACTTCAGGCGTATTTTATTTACCTCATCATGGCGTTATTAAAGAATCAAGCGCATCAACCAAATTACGCGTCGTATTTGACGGATCGGCAAAATCCTCAAGTGGTGTATCATTAAATGATATTTTATTGGTAGGACCAAATATTCAGAACGATTTGTGTAGTATCTTAATGCGGTTTAGGAAGCACAATTTTGTATTCACTGCCGACATCGCAAAAATGTACCGACAAATTGACGTAACCCAATTGCAACGCGATATGCAGCGAATCGTCTGGAGAAATGATTCCAATGATGAGGTAGAACATTATCGTCTCAACACCGTCACTTACGGTACATCATGTGCCTCATTCTTGGCAATTCGTAGTTTACACCAGATAGCATTCGAAAATGAAGACACTCATGCTCATGCGTGCAATGTGATTCGCAACGATTTTTACGTGGACGATGTATTAAGTGGAAGCGATGTTATGTCAGAAGCAATAAAATTAAAGGTAGATTTAACAACGCTACTCAGTACTTATGGGTTTGAGTTGCGCAAATGGGCGTCCAACAATTCAGAAATACTCGACAAACAAGGTTCTTATAACACAGATAAATATAATATCTCTGATGGTGATATACACAAAACACTCGGCCTCATGTGGCAAGCCAAATCCGACATGTTACTTTATACCGTTGATGAGGCCGCATTTGAAGTTTCCAAGGTTACAAAACGAGTACTATTATCATTAATATCAAAAATATTCGATCCCGTCGGATTATTATCACCCATTATCATTAAAGCTAAAATCATGATGCAATCACTATGGCAAATTGACATTAGCTGGGACGATGCAATACCAGAAGGGATGTTATTTCAATGGTCACAATTTAAGACTCAACTAAACACAATTAATAACACTCGCGACCCAAGACATATTGTTTTACCAAAACACAAATATATTGAGCTGCACGGCTTCTGTGATGCTTCACAAATGGCATATGCCGCCTGCATATATATTAAATCGGTTAACCAAAATAATGATGCAGTGGTGACACTATTATGCTCAAAAACTCGCGTAGCACCCTTAAAGTCAATAACTATAGCTCGTTTAGAACTTTGTGGTGCGCTGCTGCTTGTACAACTTTACAATAAGGTACACAAATCCCTTTGTTTAAATATAGATAAAGCATATTTTTGGACGGACAGCACAATTGTCCTATCATGGTTGGCAGCGGCTCGAAATACGTGGAAAATTTTTGTAGCCAATCGAGTGGCAGATATACAAAACTTAACCGAAAATGGCTTATGGCGTCACGTGCCCTCAGCCAGCAATCCAGCGGATATGGCGTCGCGGGGAATCGATGCCACCAATCTGAGTAACAATTCTTTATGGTGGAATGGCCCAGATTGGCTAAAGGGCGATTACGAATATTGGCCACAAAGTAAAGAGGTCGTAAACGAAGCACCCGAAACATGAGTATCGCATACTGCGCTCTCAGCCACCTTTCGTGATTTCAATTTATTCGAGAGATTTTCTAATTTATACCATCTTCAACGAGTAACAGCTCTATGCATAAGATTTTGTAACAATTTTCGTAACAAGGAATCCAAAATTACCGGTAAAATTAAACTGGAAGAACTTAATAACGCACTAATAATTTTAGTTAGAATAGCACAACATGAAAGTTTTTTGCCCGAGATTAATTGCTTGCAACAACTGAAACCCCTACCCAAAAGGTCAAGGTTAAAATCATTAGATCCGTTTATAGATTCTCATAGCTTACTTCGTGTGGGAGGCAGACTTTCAAAATCAAATTTATCCGAAGAAAACGAACATCAATTAATTATCGCTTCCAAACATTTATTAACACAACTGATTATTTCAAACGAGCACCTTCGTAACTTGCATGCCGGCCCGCACATGATTCTTAATACTGTAAGAGAGAGATTCTGGCCGATTAACGGCAAACGTACTGTAAGAAGCGTGTTACAAAAATGTATAGTTTGCTTTCGAGCAAGCCCAACAAATATAATTCGGAAAATGGCCAATCTACCTTCAGACAGAATAATTCCAAATCGTCCATTCTATATTGTGGGTGTGGATTATGCAGGCCCCTTTAATATTAAAGACGGAAAGCTCCGTAATCGAGCTATCATTAAAGCGTACTTGTGTATATTTATATGTTTTACCACAAAAGCGGTTCATTTGGAGTTGGTGAGCGATCTAACTACCCATGCATTTTAAACTCATTGAAAAGGTTTGTGGCACGCCGAGGTCTCTGCAAAAAAATATACAGTGACAACGGTAGCAATTTTATAGGCTCACGAAATGAATTGAAACAATTATACCAATCTCTTCCGAATTTTTAAATGATCGTGACGTAATTAACTTTTATTTAAAGAATAGCATAGAATGGCACTTTATTCCACCTAGAACCCCCACCACGGCGGTTTGTGGGAAGCTGCCGTCAAACGCGCTAAATATCACGCAACGCGGATTGTGGGAAAAACAAATTTTACATTTGAAGACCTCTCTACAATTTTACGCAGGTTTAGGCAATAATGAACTCACGCCCAATCACGCCTCTATCCAATGATCCTTCAGATTTATCCGCTTTAACACCTGGTCATTTCTTAATTGGTCATCCATTAACGAACATACCCCATGCAGACTTAGCGAATGTACCCACAAATCGCTTAAAACAGTATGCAATTCTACAGCAAGCAACACAAATATTTTGGAAACGTTGGAGTACCGAATATTTAAATTCCCTACAGCAACGCTCACGCTGGAGTGATAATCGGTTTGATGGTCTGAAAGAAATTTCTTTGGTATTACTGAAGGAAGAAAATGTTCCACCACTTTGCTAGAAGATGGGAAGAATCTTAAAGTTACATAAGTCCAGAGAGGACGACATTGTCCGTACTGCCACAATTCGCACTTCAACAGGAATTACTACTCGTGGTGTGCAGAAACTGTGTCTCTTACCGGTGGAACCGAACAATTAAATTTCACTAGTTAAAAAAAAAAACAATAACAGAAGTGGTTCAGTTTATTCTATTAGTCTTAAAAACTGTAGTTTATCAAGAGTGGCGGGATGTCGAATATCTTAGTTCAACTGTCTATCAAATATCTAAATACTCCGTCAAATTATATTTAATCATTTATGTACATATCTGTAGCACCAGTTTTATGTATTCAAAGTTAAAATAATGTGTTGCTTAACCAGTTTATACCTATACGGCAGCTGTATGGAATTTCCCTCCCTCAGCTTCGTGCACCCTTGCTTTGTATAACGTTAGTTATTGTACTAGCACGAGTCTTTATGCAGCCTTGTTATGGTGTAGATGTAAAACATTTAATTTCGTTTGTAGTGTCTCGCCTAATAACATGTAATAAATTTAGTTTGTTCTTTATCGTTATCATTTATTACATTACAAGATTCTACAGATGGCAACTTTTGTTTTTGTAAAAGTTTTAATACTTTGATGAAAAAACTAACTGAAACTGAATATACAATAGAAATTATAAAAGATGACAGTTATGTTCTGTACTCTGTATGAATGAATGGTTGGAATCGATATAGTGCTGTGTCGTCAGTTGCATTAAAGTTCGTAGAGTTTATTAGCCTCTAACATTGTACAACTCCTGTGACGTAACTGACACTTTTCGCATTTGCATTGTACGTAGAGATTATCCACTCAAAGTATTTAGGAATTTCAGTGTTTTCCACATTTTCTATGAACAATTATGTATACTTAGGAAAAAAAAATCAGTCTTTCGTGCATGCTTGACCTAAATGTCATTGTCAGAGTGATTGATCACTTACGAATTGTAGACATGTTGCTTATATTAGATCGACACTCCACGCATGCATAGTTGAAAGCAATTAAGGGTTACAATATGCTGATGACTAACGGAAATAGCACCACGAATACTGTGCATTAACGATTGAAGCATTTCGTTGAGGAATTCTCAAAACGCAATAGATAGCGTTTATTACCTTATATTCGATGGGTTTATAAGCATTCAACATCATTAACCCACAGCGTTTCCGGTATCTTTCGACTTGATTGGCTAGTAAATGAATCGTGTAGATATAGCGTTTTGGTCCTCAAATGCGTTTAAAGGTTTAGACAGACACATTCAGAACGGAGTTAAAGCTCTGAATGTCAATAAATATTTTTGACATGCTACTTAGTTGTTATAATAATAATAATTTTAAGTGAAAAAATACTACTTAACCAAAATTCGAATCATGTTTAATGTCGGATATATTCGTTCTTTTACCTATTGATTATCTGAATAATCCCGTCATTTTATATTTAATCATTTGTGTATGTTCAGGGCCGCGCTGCAAGTGTGTTCACTGAACGCATGCGCATGTGCATCAGAAAAGCGGCAATATTTGGTAAGTGGAATGGCGGAAAAAGTGGTTTTTAATAAAAGTATATGTCGGCTATAAGTGGAATTCCACCGCTGCACGCACAACAAAAGTAAAAGAAAAAAAATTAATAAGTGCATCTGGGTTGTGCAAAATGTAATTACAACGTTGCTACGTAACTGGAAGAAACGTAAATACCAGGCTAACTGCCAAACGCGGAGAGTGCAGGATTCACCTACATACCAAAAAAACAAAAAAAAATCACGTTGCCTACGATTATCTATTAACAATAAAAAGAAATAAAGGATTCTGTATAAACAAGCAAAGCAATAAATTAAGCGTTACTATTTCAAAGCAAACCATTATGTGATACGAACAATTTAGTACTTTAGATACGAAGTGTGCATCTCGTATTTTACACAAACTAAAACTAATCAGTAGAAAATAAACATGTGAGAGCGTTTATCAAGCGTTTTTAAAATTGCACATAATACCGTTTGTAAAATAAACTAATCAAAAGAAAAAAATAAACGCGTGGGAACTTTGTAAAACATTTTTAACAATGGTACATCACACCTGTAGAGCGATAATATCTATTCGCAGCAACAAACTATAGTCCTACAGTGTAACGTTTCTTATCACGTAACTATACCAAACGTAGATGAGGAATATGGTTTTGATATACACAAAAGAAAACAAGTTGTATACCTGTATGTGTCGGGATACTTAACTTGCACGTAATCGGGAGTGAATCAGCACCGCATCGCCACGGTCGTCAAGATCTATTTACCCTGTTACCATAATGGCACTAGCGATCTACATACAACGGCAGTTGATCTGTGGCAAAGAATAGTTGGACCTACATGAAGAAAGAACCAATTTAGCCTCTAGCTAAAAGCTAAAAAGAGAATCTCCTACTTGTCGAACAAAAAACGTGGATCGCTCTTGAAGTACTGGGTTATTTAGAGACACAGCGGTGGCGAGCAGCAAGCAACTGAACGTTAAATACATCGAAGTTCAGCGATATCATAGCAATATATATATATATATATATATATATATATATATATATTACTCATATTTAGACAAGGGTAGAAAATTAAATAATCACATCAAATAATTTTAATCACCGTGTATAAGGAATTCTATTAAATAATACGCTTTATTAAAACCATGAAGCATAAATAAATTCGATCGTTTCAGTAAAAATAAGAAATTTAAAATCATGTACAAGACGCTTTATATCAAAAGAAACAGTATTAAAAAAAGCTCTGCGTGTAATGTAATTATTCCTAAACAAATGGAAATTACGTGCAAAATTTATCTTAATTAACTCTATTTCAAGTAACCAGTATTGAACAAAACGTACAGATAATAACTAATATTTAGTTAGGATTCACTAAAAATTAAAGGCTATTATTTTTAATTGAAGTTAATTGAATCGTTAGTAACAGATAATATCTATAGAAACTTGTAAAAACCCAATAAAATGTAAATCCTAGAAGTGTTAGTTAGAAGTAGGATGTTTGAACACACCTGCGTATTTTAAAAGGCAATTTCAGTTTAATTTGTTTAAATAAACATGTCGATTCTAAGGATATTAGAAACGGTCAGATGCTTTAGCACGAAATACAAAACAGCGTTTATTTAAAAAGCTCATTCGGCGAAAAGTTTGCAGATAATTAATGTTTACAAAGAATCTTGGAGAAACCGGGGCTTAATATTCACGAGAAGATGCGATACGGGGTTATTAAACCCAGATAGTCCACATGGACTAAAATATAATCGATAATAAAGAATATCAATTTGCACCAATACGAACAGGTTAGAAAAGGAAAGAGAAAATGCGTCAAGCAAAGACACATATAGTAAAAGGCGTGATTTAAGCAACGTCACGAGGGTCACAATTGGTTGAAAATAGGATGCAAATATCAGAGGTAGAAACAACAATTTCTGTACAAAATTAATTAGTTTTTCTCGGACATGTTGGCGTACCGTGTGAGAATTTCTGAGATTTAAATGGGGCGAGTGAAAAATTCGTAAAAAACCGACGCGCGAGCGACGGACTGGGAACATGGCATGAGAAATTCTTTAGAATTACCCGTTTTGGGGAACAGACCGACAGACAGGCTTTTTGCTATATATACCGAGGTGAATATAAACAAGCTCTCTTAGACTTTTGACTATTCGATGCGTTAAAAGCTTTTACATACGCGACTTGATTCAAGATGTTAAACAGTGCATTTTAGTTTGATAAAATAATTTAAAGTTTGCTCGTATATTTTAGTGATTCCAAATAGTTTGGTATTTACGTGCTAACATGAATGTACTTCAGTGCACTTAGATACAAGGTAATAAAATTTAGTATCACTGTACCAATTAGCAAAATTTACAACGACAAATGTATACACAAAAGTAGGCAGTTTTGGCGTATATTGGTGAAAGAAGTATGAATTTCTTTGTTATTTTTCGGGGGTGTTAATAATTAAATGGTTCAAAAACGTGTCTGGATCCACAAAACCAGGGTCAGATATACACAGATGAGTTCCGGAAAAGCCCAGAAACAACTTTAAATAAATGGTGATGGAGAAAATTTTAAAAGCGTTGAGAATTAGAAGCCGTAAATATAATCCTGTTGGAATGGTGTGATTAACTAAAGGGACGATGTACATTGAAGCTACGAGGACAGTAACCTTCAGGTAAATTATACTATTTTGTTTGACATTTTGTGTGTGTTGAATAACTTTATAATTGATTTACTTTAAATGGACATTAGTGAAATTGTACTAACCATAAAATTTTAATTTTAAGATGAAATTTGCTTGTTTAAGTAGAAAGGGGTATTTAGTATTGATGTTCTGAATTATGATGAAACTTTGGGTATGTCTTTGAGCTCAATTAGACGAACCTGGTTAATTAACGTAAAGGGGTGGAAGATGCTCCCTTTGTACTCTGCTTATATTGTTATATTAATTAGTAGGCATCCAACAAGGACTTTAATTCTGGATGCACATTAAAATGATAATAAAATTAATCTTGAAATTATTTTTAAAACTGAATTTTATGCTGAAATTTAATTTGAAAATTTAATGTATTCTGAATATTGATGTAAATAGAGTTAACGTTGATGTTTGTGGTAGGAATGTGTTGTTTAATTTTATGAATGAGGAGGTTTATAAAATTAGGTGAGCAGCCGAGGCGAAAACAGGATCACAGCAGTTTATGACGCCCAATCGGAGGGACTAGAATTTTTTTTGTTGAAAGGACCCAGTTCCCGCATTCAAAGGAGTATATCACAGCAATATATATATATATATATATATATATATTGCTATGTACTAACTGGATTTATCGAGCCCCAGGCTTGGGCAGCCATATAAATTATGCTATGAACTCCTGGAACTATCGTGCGCCGACGTTGGGCCGCATATAATTATGCTATGAATTAACTGGAACTCTCGTTCGCCGACTATGGGCTGTCCAATAAATACTTGATATGATAACGCCGTACTCGGTATCAATGGCGTATTCTTACTTGACTCCACCTCTCTGTTTAAATTATCAAATTACACTCCCACTAATTTTATTATTCTGCCTCGACTAGCTTTTATTTTGAATTATGAAATGAAGTTAATTAATTCCATATAATGAAAACAAATATTATGTACAGGTTTTGAAAATTATTAAAATACACTTTTCAATAAATCAATATTGTAAGTCTTATTTATCTCAAAAATCATATGCTTTTCAATCAATCTAAAGTCACCAAAAAACTACTCTTTTTATAAAAGAAGCCTGAAACGTTCAAAACCCCTTTATTATATTACGTACTTTCTACGTATGCAAAGTTCGTTGCTGACTCAGTTATACTAGTTTATATTAATTAAACAAATTGAATATTCAATTTCAAATAGAAAAAAAATGTCTTAAAACTAAAAAGATCTAACCTGGTCTGTTTTTGTACCAAGATTATCAACGCATCCATTATCAACTAACATCAATTAGAATTTTCCATGTATTATTATCCCATCCATTTGGATCATTAACATTGTATTCAAAATTATTCTCCACCAATTCGGTATCATTATATACCCATTTGAAATATTATCTATCCACACGTTTGTATTATTACATTTGAATTAGTGTCGTCACCCTCTGGATTTATTCTACACCCATGAATTATTCTCGTCGAACTTAGAATTATTCTCACCAAACTTAGAATCATGCACCTTTGGATCGTTAACATCTTGAATTATTATATTACTTGAATTATTGTCGTCAGCCTCCGACTTAGATTTAGAGCCGTTAATCGGCAATAGAAATTTTTATCTTTGTAGCACTGTCTGTCACTAAACAATTTTCACTTTTAAATATTATTCTTATGCGTTACTCTTAGATTCAGAGTGACGCACCTTGGCCTTGTTGAGTTGAAAACTCAGCTCCGTTATCATTGCTCGTTGTTAATATATGGTTATGTCCCTCTTTGTCTGTGGGTTTGGCTTACTAATCTTAACCAACGAGGTCTTTCTATTTCCTACACTTAAAGTGGTTTTCTGATGTAACATTCTCGGCCTTTTAAGTAATTGTTGTTTGCTTACAGATACTTTGTTATCATACCATGCGGTGTTTTGAGAAAGTAATCGCTTTTCCATGTTATACACAAATACCTGATGCAATTCGACTTTCAATTTTCAAGTATATTTATCTATTTACGCATTTTAATTACTTTTACTATTAAAAATTGTTAATTGTTTGTACGCACTTACCACCTGCACCTGCACCCCACATGGGGCGCATATTGCTACTTTAGTCAAACATAAATTCCTTAGTGTTGTAAAAACTGAAAGTTAGTAGAAGGAAGTATTGATTTAGTTTTTGCTTAACACCAGAACAGATTCCAACACAAATAATAGTAGGATTCATCATTTCGACAAGTTTTTAGATGGGAAACAAAAGAGAAAGCAATTATATGTTATTGGAATGTTTAACAAATTAACGGATACCCAGAACATGGTATTGACTATTTAATTTATCGAATAAATATTCGTTTTAAAAGCAAAATGGATTTGAGTTAAAATTATGTTAAAGCGAGGTAATTCTGAACAGGTACACTATATAGGGTACTTTTGAAGAATTTACGAATAGAAATGGAATTTATTCGAGCGGGTAATGACTTAACCAGGGAAAAAAGGGTATTTAATTTATGTTGAAAAATAAACGCAACAAGCCCCCCTCCCCACAATAAAATTAACAGGTCGGGGTAGGAAAGCCAAAATCCAGGAATGGGCAAGGACCCAAAAACCTCAAACAAAACGAAAAAGATATGTTACGGTATTCCGCGCGAACACAAAAGAAAACAGTAAAAGTAAGTAAAGAAATGTTTACGCCGAATACCGCAACAGAACGGGGGATTAAATGGTAGAATTTGGGCTAGCTCAAAAACGTCGGAGAGGGGCGTGGGTGAAAACAAAAACACATTGGAAATCTCTGAGATACTCTATTGATAACATCGAATCTTGAAAGATTATTTACAAAGCAATAAAATAAATAAGTTGCGTAATCGTATTGTGTCATAACATATAAAAATTGGTAATCAAATATAACATCTTATAATCCAAATACATACTTAATGGTTCACCTTAAATACATATAAAAGATAATAAAACAAACTATTCAATAAATCTAGAAAAAGAAATATACCTAAATTAAATGTACATGCTGCTTTGTGAAGTGCACCTCCTCAGAGAGAATATAATATTAAAATTCGACACCCTAACTTAAATTAATCATATATTAAATACTTTTAAATTGAGGCATAAGTTCTTTTAGTTAAGGTTTATACAGAAATACAAAATAAACAGTGAAACGGACTCTAACAAAAACTTTGAGTAATTAAATTTTTCATTTAAAGAATAATAACATAGTTGTTCGTACATCGTGTATGTAAGTTTTATAACGGGGTGGTGCCAATTTATCGGATAATATAAGCAATAGCACCAAATGAAAAGTCTTTTCTTCACAGCAGCATAAAAGAATTATGGAAATAAAAAACTGTACCTTGCACAATCAGCTTCGTGCTGGTCTCATCTTAACGCTAGAAAAATGCGGCTGCATTTCTCTATGGGCTGGCTGCATGCTGGAACCACCAACTTCACCTATACAAGCACAGAAAGCATTTCTAATAGCGCGACTTTACAACAGGTATCTCCGGTAAGAGGATGTTGTATTCAATCTTTAATCTTTAATAGTTAATCTTTTTAATGGTGTCTCTCAAAACACGGTCTCTATTTTATGAGGCCAGAATTATGTATGGGGGTAGGGTATTTGATTTTCAAAGATATCGCCGAATTACTATGTGTGCAGAATTTCCAGACAACAGCTGCCGAAATACAAACTGTAGCAGCTTGCCAACAAGCAGATAACGCAATTATTAAAGGATTTTAAACAAAGGAGGACACTTTTATTACTTTGTAACATCCTAACAGCTGCAGAATGCCAGATAGCAAGTCCATTGTAAGCAGATGTAAGCAGGTGATAAGGTCTTATCTTTTAGAAGAAAGCTGCAGCTTTTAATTAAAATGTAATCACTGCAGGTGCTAGGAAATATTGCAACTACTTCGTAATATAATGTTTCCTAGACAGCTGTTTGATTTTATAAAGCAAACTTTTATACAGAGTAATTAATTGAGAAATTTTATTAAACAATACTAATTCAAATGGCGAAAAATCGGCTTGTTGAGGAATTTTAGGGCGTTTTAAAAATACATGCAGGAAAATTTGTTTGCAGGGTTTTGAACGTAACAGAAAGGAAATTCGTTTCAAACTAAAAGAACATTCGTTACGGAAACAACAAAAACACAGAAAAAGAAAAAAGAAACCCCCAAAATAACAAGACCCACCACAACAGATTCCGGATAGAAAAGAAAACAAAAACAGACATCAAACAAAAGTCCGGCTCGAAGATTCAATAATAGAAAGAGAAAGCGAAAAAAAAGAAGGAAGGAAGAGAAGACGGGTAATAAGCAAATCAAGAAGAACTAAGGTGGAACGACTTCAGCACTGCGGAGTCGTCAGAAAACGGATGTGTCTCAGAAGAAACAGTAAAGTTATCAACCTTAAGAGAAGAAAAGGAATAAGGAAAAAACCAACAGTGCAAACCAAACAGGACCCAAAGGTCAAACCTCGAGTGAACAAAGGGACAACAAGGGAGAACGAGAGGAAGAGAGGAGAGCGCTGGTAACAAAAAACGATGTACTACTAACTGTGGTAACCAAGACCGAAGAACCAAAGGAAAGAAATGCTAACTAGTGGTTTCCGAAGAAAAGAAGAACGGGCTAGAAAGCACCTACCACAGGAGCGGATGGACGAAACACAATCGGACTAGGGACCGACAGCAAAAAAGACCAGCAACAGGAAAAATAAGAGGAATGTAAAACGAAAGGAACGAGAAAAAAAGAAAAAACCAAAAAAAGTAACAGCAACAAGTGTAAGTACCAGAACCAACAAAAAAACCTAATAATCGTACAAAAGGAAATAAAACAGAATCCCAGTGTAGCTATGTATGAGTAGGTGTGTGCGTGTGCGTTCGTGTATGTGTGTGTGGGTGTGTAAGAAGTGTGTGTGTGTGTATGTGTTGTGCGTGTATAAAGTGTGCGTGTGTGTATGTGTTGTGTTGGACTACCGTAGTCGCCTCTTACGACAGGCAGGTCGTACCATGAGGCTATTCCATTCCCGGACCCTCACGGGTTTAAGAAGTACAAAGAGAAAACGAAAGAAAGAAGAACCAAGTAGAACTGTGTGTTTATAAAGTGTGTGGGCGCGCGTGTGTGTGTATAAAGTGTGTGGGTATAGATTCGACGTGTATAAGGTGTGTGTGTGTGTGTGTATGTGTTGGACCGCTGTAGTCGCCTTTTTCGACAGGCAGGTCGTACCATGGGGCTACTCTATTCCCAGACCCACACGTGTTCAAGGAGTACAAGGAGAAAACGAAAGCAAGGAGAACCAAGTAGAACTGTGTGTTTATAAAGTGTGTGGGTGTGTGTGTGTGTGTGTGTGTGTGTATGAAGTGTGTGGGTAAAGATTGGACGTGTATAAAGTGTGTGTGTGTGTGTATGTGTTGGACCACTGTAGTTGCCTCTTACGACAGGCAGGTCGTATCATGGGCCTATTCAATTCCCGGACCCACACGGGTTAAGAAAAATTAAGAAAACGAAAGAAAACCTAGCAAAATATGAAAGTTAAACAAAATCGTAACGTCCAAAAATCAAGTCCGAAGGAAAACAAAGTCGACATAAGAATCTGAGGCGCAAGGACTAGATATTGGGTTTAAGGCGTTTACGCCGCCAGCAAGAAAATGAAACGAGATCAAAGACATAAGGACATCGCCGACATACACTTTCCGGTTCGGAAGGAGCATATACAAATTTCTGCCTCTTATGGGCAGTTTTCCGCAAAACAGGGACATCAGGGGATGTAGTAGTTGTAGCACGCGATATAGGAGGGGGCAAGGGTAGAGATAGTAGTGGTTGTCGTAATTTATGAAACGCAGAACACGTTATGGAAGAAGGTTGTTTCTTTTTAGAATTGGTGGTAAGAAAGTGAACGGTAGAAAAGGAAAAAGTATGAACAGTACGAGAATCAATCTTACGAAAAAAAAACACAAGCAAAGCACACTTCAGTTACGTTAATTAGAGGGACAGAAGTACATAAAATTTCAACGACGTTAGATGAAGGACAAGAAGTATCACAGTTAGGAAAGAAAACAGCATTGGCTGTAGGAATATCAACCTTAGGAAAAGGAGCAGAATACGATAGCCCTTCAACCATATTACATAAAGGAACCGAATCAGGTAAAAGTTCATCAACGTTACAAGAACACACAGTATCAGGAAGAACTTCATTCCCAATAGATGAGAAAGCAGAATCAGATTGACCTTCGTCAACATCAGACAACAGGACATCAGCTAGATTTCACCGACCTCAGCTAAAAGAACAGAAGCAAGTAGCATTTTGTCAGCATGAGAAAAATGAATAAGAGTAGGTATCGTTTCATCAACGTCCGATAAAGGAATAGAATCAAGTAAGACTTAATTACTGTTAGACAACAGAGTAGGAATAGACAAAACTTCAGCCACAATAGGAACTGATTCCTTAACAAAAGTAGATAACGAAACAGGATCAGGTAAAACTTTGACGATGACAGCAACAGGAATCACAACTACGGATTTCCTAATTTCAACAGGACCTTCTCTATTCTTTTTAGAAGTTATCTTCACTTCAGCTACGGCTGTGATTGCCGGCACGACAGAAATTTCTTGAGTAGAAGCAATTAAGAAAGCAGGAACAGGTAAAATTTTGACAAAAACGGGAAGAGGCATTAAAGATACAGGTTCATGGACTTCAAGAGGACTTTCGCAGACTGAATTAGAAGTTATCGTCACTTCAGCGATATTTGTGTTTCCAGACAGGACAGAAATTTCTTGCGTAGAATCGTTTAAAAAAGCGAGAAGAAACTCTTGAGAGCTACCTGCAAGTCACTGATTCGAAATATGGGTTGCAATGGTGGTGGAGGCACGGTTTGGGTTGAGAGTGAATAAGTAGGGCGAGCAGAAGGAGAAGTAGAATAGGATGTAGATCTAGAAACGGAAGAAAGCTTGTTCAAAGTTGTATTCTCCGAAGGAAGGTATGTTTTGACAGTAGTAGCAGGATGACATGGATGAGGGACAGAAGAGAACGTAAAGTGAGAAGCGGAATAAATTAGGCAGCTACAGGTGAGAACAGTATTTGAAGTATGATTCGAAGACCTATTAGTAGTAGGATGGCAGTGTGGACAGTTACGGCGAGAAACTCCCTTATATCCGCAACCACAACAATGGAGTACTTTAGGACGAGTACAACGTGTCGAAACATGGCCAGGTTTATCGCAATTAAAGCATACGACCTGACGAGTAGAAGTAGAAAAAAACAGTACGGAAGAAGCATCGGATCCACCCGCAGGCGTAGGAGAAACCTTACAATATGATCATGTGACGTAAAAGTATTTTCCTCAATAGTAGCACACTTATAAGCAAAATCCGGAGATTCAAAATGTTGAATCAGTAAATTAGACAACGACTTCCAGTCAGAAAACCTATGCCGGTAACCACCATACCAATGTAACGCTTTAGCCTCGAACAAGTCCACTGCAGACTCAAATAACAGCAATTCTGGCACATGTTGAGTTCGTCGAAGTTCTTCGACCCGTGCTAAAAAATCATGTATTGTAAGAGTGTTTGGGTTACCAGATTTAAACAAGTCTAATAATCTGAAATGTGCCAACTAATTGATATTTAGCGATCAAGAATGAAAATAAAATCAAAATTCTAAAAGATCGAACCTACACAGTAATTAATGAAAAGAAGTAAATACAATTTCGAACGTAAGGGAAGAAAGCATAAGTAGTATCAGGCTAAGAAAAAGGATAATGGAGTAACTTGGGCACTAACAACAAAAAAAATTGGAACAAAAATTAACTAATACAAACTCGGAGCAAAAATTAATCAAAACCTAATTGAAGTAACCGTTAACTAAAATAAAATCGGGGCCAAAGTTACACGAAACAAAATCGAGGCCCCACGCCAGGACGTCAGAATTTCTGCTACGTATCTAGACGTAGTCGGAAGAAACGTAAATATCAGGCTGACTACCAAACGCGGAGAGTGGGGGGTTTTAGCTACATACCAAAAGAACAAAAAAAAGCACGTCACCCACGACAAGCAAAAGAAATAAATTAAGCGTTACTATTTCAAAGCAAACAATTATGTGATACGAACAATTTAGTACTTTAGATACGAAGTGCGCATCTCGTATATTACACAAAATAAAACTAATCAGTAGAAAGGAATAAGCGCGTGGAAACTTTTGTCAAACATTTTTAACAATGGTACATTACACTTGTAGAGCGATAATATCGATTCGCAGCAACAAACAAGAGTCCTACAGTGTCACTACACTAAACGCTGATAAGGAATATTCTTTGAATATACACAAAAGAGAACAAGTTATATGCCTGCATGTGTTAGGATACTTAACTTGCACGCCATCGGAAGTGAATCAGTACCGCATCGCCACGGTCGTCGGGATCTATTTACCCTGTTACCATAACGGCACTAGCAATTTACAGGCAACGGCAGTTGATCTGTGGCAAAGAATAGTTGGGCCTACATAAAGAAAGAACCAATTTGTCCTCTAGCTAAGAGTTAAAAACAGAATCTCCTACTTGTCGAACCAAAAAAACGTGCATCGCTTTTGGAGAACTGGGTTATTTAGAGACACAGCGGTAGCGAGCAGCAAGTAACTGAACGATAAATACTTCGTAGTACAACGATATCATAGCAATATATATATATATATATATATATATATATATATATATATATATATCTCATATTTAGACCAGGGTAGAAAATTAAATAATCACATCAAATAATTTTAATCACCGTGTAGAAGCTTTGGGAAAAGGTACGCGCTATTAAAAAAACCGTGAAGCATAAAAATTCATTCGTTTCATTAAAAATAAGGGAGTTAAATTATGTACAAGACGCTTGCTATAAAAAAAAGGAAGCAGTATTAAAAAGCTCTGCGTGTAATTTAATTATTCCTAGTAAAGAAACAAATAGAAAATTATGTGCAAAATTTATATTAATTAACTCAATTTTAAGTAACCGGTATTAAACAAAATGTACAGATAATAATTAATATTTGATTAGGAGTCACTAAAAATTAAAGGGTATTATTTTAATTGGAGTTAATTGAACCATTAGTAACATATAATATCTATAAAAATTGTAAAACCCAATAAAATGCAAATCGTAGAAGTGTTATTTAGAAGTATTATGTTTGAACACCTGCGTATTTTTAAAAGGCTCATTCTGCGTAAATTTGGCAGATAACAAATGGTTACAGAGAATCTTGGAGAAACCGTAGCTTAATAGTTACGAGAAATGCTAAAGGTGGGTTATTTCACAGTCCACATGGACTGAAATAATCGATAATAAAGAATATCAATTTGCACCAATAAGAACAGGGTAGATAGAGACAGATAATATGCGCAAGACCGAGACACATATAGTAAAAGGCGTGAGTGGAGCAACGACACTGGGTTGCGATTGGTTGAAAATAAGAGGCAAACTTGAGAGGTAGAAATAACATTTCTGTATAAAAATTAATTAGTTATTTCCAGACGTTGCGAGCCGTGTCGAAATTTCTGAGATTTAACTGGTGCTAGTGCAAATTTCGTAAAAATCGCATGCCGGGCTGCGGAATGGGAACCTAGCATGCGAAATTCTGAAGAATTATCCGTTTTGGGGACAAGACCGACAGACGGGCTAACCGCTATATATACCCAGGTTAATATGAACAAGCTCTCTTAGATTTTCGATTTGATTCAATGCGTTAAACAGTGCTTTTTAGTTTTCCGAGTTTGATAGAATAATTTAAACAGTTTGCTCGTATATTTTGGTGATTTAAAACAGTTTGTTCTTTGCGTGCTACAATGAATGTAATTTAGTGCACTTAGAAAAGAAGATACAAGGTAATAAAGTTTAGTATCACTGTACCAATTAGTCGAATCTGCAACGACAAATGAATACACAAAAGTAGGCAGTTTTGGCGTATATTGGTGAAAGAAGTATGAATTTCTTTGCTATTTTTCGGGGGTGTTAATAATTAAATGGTTCATAAACGTGTCTGGATCCACAAAACAAGGTTCAGCTTTACACAGATGAGTTCCGGAAAAGCCCTGAAACAACTTTAGATGAATGGTGGTGGAGAAAATTTTAAAAGCGTTGAGAATCAGAAGCCGTAAATTTAACCCAGTTGGAATGGTGTGATTAACAAAAGGGACGATGTACATTGAAGCTACGAGTGCAGTAACCTTCAGGTAAATTATACTGTTTTGTTTGAACTTTGATGTTTTCGTGTGTGTTGAATAACTTTATAATTTATTTACTTAAAATGGACAGTAGTGAAATTGTACTAACAGCAAATTTTTAATTTTAAGGTGAGATTTTCTTGTTTAAGTAGAAAGGAGTATTTAGTATTTATGTTCTTGATTATGATGAAAATTTGGGTATGGCTTTGAGCTCAATAAGACGAACCTGGTTAATTAACGTAAAGGGGTGGGAGATGCTCCCTTTGTACTCAGACTCAGTTCTGCATATATTGTTATAGTAATTAGTAGGCATCCTACAAGGACTTTAATTCTGGATGCACATTAAAATGATAACAAAATTTAATCTTGAAATTTTCTGATACTGAAATTTATGCTGAATTTTAATTTTGAAATTTTAATGTATTGTGAATATTGATGTAAATAGAGTTAACGTTGATGTTTGTGGTAGGAATGTGTTTGTTTTTTTTTATGAATGAGGATGAAGGTTTAACTAGGGGAGCAGCCGAGGCGATGAACAGAAGAAAGTCAACGGACCAGTTAAGTTAATAGCTTTTTGTAGGTTTCACAGCATTCTTGACGCACAATCTGTTGGGCTCGATTCCAAAACCGGAGTTCCCAGATTTTGGAGGTATCACAGCATACTTTGGCGACCCAAAAGTGAGGCTCGAGTTCCAAATAAAATTTTTGTGATTTTATTCCAGGAAACTGGCGATTTGAGAGAGAGAGTTTCTGTTTGTGTATAAATTTAAGAGTATTTTAGAGTGTGTGTGAGTGATTTGAACGTATGCAGAGAAAGGAGTGGTTAAGGAGTCAAGGAGTGGAAATTGGAAGTGACGATAGTGCATTGTGTGAGAAAATTTCGAAAATGGAAGAAGCTGGAGGCAGTAGAGATCAGTCGAGGACGGAATCAGGGGATCAAGGAAACGAGATGATAATGAGAATGCTAGAGAGGATGAACGAAGAAGCCAATAGAGCTAGGGATGAATCGAATAGAGCGAGAGGACTCAAATCGAAAATTTGAACAAATGAGTGAAGAATCGAACAGGAAGTTAGAGGAGATTAGTCAGAAAATAGATAAGACGAATCAAGAAGTTTTAGAATTTAAAAATAGCCTTGCCGTGAAAATGGGGGAAGTAGAAAGTAGGGTTGATATAAATGAGAAAACATTACAGGTCTTCGACAGGAAATGGGACATTTAAGGTCCGAAGTACGCATTTTTGTGAAGAAGAGATTATTATAAAATGACTGAAGTGACGGACTCATGTAGGGATCAGTTAGGCAAGGTAGAACGAGAAGTTAGTAGTATCAAATACAACATGTCAAATTTAACGGGGGATGGTCCCAGATTTTATACAGGTGGAGTATCATTGGACCAACACATGAAGTTTTATGGCGATAACAGGGTAAATCCACAAATTTTTATTAATAGTGTAAGAAATCTAGTGGGAAATTTATTTGACGAACAGACTAAACTGAATACGATAAAGGCTTTATTGAAAGACAATGCGGAAGCATGGTACAATTTAGTAGGACAGGACATAGACACCTACACGGACTTTGAAGACAGGTTTTTAAAGCACTACTGGAGTGACCACAGACAAGACCAGGTACGAGACGACTTAATCACAGGGAAATTTAAGGGAGAATTTTCAGGAAGTAGGGAGCAATATGCTATACGCAAGTATAGCATAGCAAAGCAACTGAACCCACCACTGACGGACCGACAAATTATCATGTATTTATCACGACACTTCGAGGTAGAAGTAAAACAACACGTAGCACTACAGAACATAGTGGACAGAGAAATGTTTTAGAATACCTGCAGAGGTACGACGACGTAAGTAGTGGACGACCTCGGGATAATAGGGAAAGACAGATCAACACAGTTAGGTTTGACAATAGACGGGACAACTATGCTAGAAGGGGGAATAGTTACGGATACCAGCGACAGAATTGGGAACAGAGACGACCATACGTTAGAAGTAATAGTTTAGGAAGGGGACCTGCACCGAGACCGGAACCTACCAGAAGGAATAGTTCACCGGACATGAGGGGACTGCTAATACAGACACGGAACGAGTGGAAACGCCTAGGACATACGCTGAGGTGACGGCTAGACCAGGACCAAGTAGGGAAAACAGACCTGGACAGGATTTTTAGAACGCGACAGACCACTATATTTCAGTGTAAATGTATATGAACATCCACGTGAATTTTTCAAAATTGAGGAGGAAGTAGAGCCAGAAACTGAGGAAAAATTATGTTTGCCAATTATTAATATAGAGATTTTTGAGAATACTGTAGAAGTATTACTTGATACAGGGGCAGAGGCGAGTTTAATATCGGAGGAATTCGTCAGCAAAATTAGGGATAAGGTTTGTGATAGAATTATGCCTATAAAGCGTAGCCATTTAGTAGCTCCAAATAAAAAAAAGTTTGCTGTAGTAAATAGTGTTGTGGTGCTTAGGATAGATATAGGAGGTTTAAGCTGTGAACAGGAGTTTGTAATTGTACCTGGACTGAAGTTTCAGAGCATTTTAGGTGTTGACTGTATGATGCAGTTAGGGTTTTGATAGATATGGAAAGGAAGGTAGTAAGGATTAAGGATAGGGTAGTGCCATGGAAGGGCAGTTATGAAGTCACAGAGGATGACACGGGGTTTAGTATTAATGTAGTAGAGGTAGAGGATGATGAAGTTAAACAGATCAACACGATAAGATGTCCAGAGAATAGGATAGTAGAGGTTCAAGCTTTAGTACAAAAACATGCAGAATTAGTGGGGTTAGAAGCAACAGCAGCATATCGGGAGCAGGTGAAGGCAAAATTAATTAAAGATGCACGAAAATTAATCAGCGGACCAAACTGCAATTCCATTGTCCACCATCCATGGACACACTTTTGACGAGATTAAGTGGCAAGTTTATTTTTAGTAAAGTAGATTTAAGGAATTCATTCTGGCTGATTCCATTACACAAGAATTCTAGAAAGTACACAGGATTTTCCGTAGAGGGAAAAATCGATAATTGTAAAGTAGTATCGTTTGGTTTGTCGCAGAAAAGAAAACAATAATAAATGAGAAACAGACAAGTGTAGGGACTGAAGAAGAAGCAATATTTAAGAGTCAGGATAATAGGGATGATAAGTTTATTTTATGTGAGATAACAGGGATGTTAAGTATAGATATAGAAGGGGGAGAAATAGGAATGAAGAGTATTAGGTTGGTGAGAAGAAAGAAGTGGAGGGTCAAGAAAAGAGTTAGATTTAAATAACTTGATGAACAAAGGATGGAGATAGGTGAATTTTAGTATAGATATAGAATAGAGAGTAGACAGGTGTACAATAGAGTAAAATTTAAATAGGATAGGGATAGAATAGGTGTATATAGAAGAGTAGAAGTAGGTGTTGATAGAAAATAAAGCTAGGTATAGAATAAATATGGGAGATAATTAGAAATAGGTTTAGGATGAGAATAAAGAGTAAATGTAGGAAGAAAATAAGATAGGTTAAGCATAGATATTTCATATAAGATTAGTGGCGAGTTAGGAATAGAGTAAGAGTAGGATAGGTATATAGGATTAGGTAGGATGAAGTAAAGTATAGTGAAGATTAGTTAAAAGTTAGGAATAGGATAGGGATATAGGACAGGTGTAAATATTTTAGGATTGGATATAAGTTAGGTAAGTTAGATAGATAAGGGTAGAGAGAGATAGGCATTTTTTTTGTAAATTTTGTTTGCGGTTTAAATATTTTATATTTGAATTCAAATAAGTGGGATTATTTGTATTCAAATAGGGGGAAAATACTCATATTTAGACCAGGGTAGAAAATTAAATAATCACATCAAATAATTTTAATCCCCGTGTAGAAGCTTTGGGAAAAGGTACGCGCTATTAAAAAAACCGTGAAGCATAAAAATTCATTCGTTTCATTAAAAATAAGGGAGTTAAATTATGTACAAGACGCTTGCTATAAAAAAAAAGGAAGCAGTATTGAAAAGCTCTGCGTGTAATTTAATTATTCCTAGTAAAGAAACAAATAGAAAATTACGTGCAAAATTTATATTAATTACTCAATTTTAAGTAACCGGTATTAAACAAAATGTACAGATAATAATTAATATTTGATTAGGAGTCACTAAAAATTAAAGGGTATTATTTTAATTGGAGTTAATTGAACCATTAGTAACATATAATATCTATAAAAACTTGTAAAACCCAATAAAATGCAAATCGTAGAAGTGTTATTTAGAAGTATTATGTTTGAACACCTGCGTATTTTAAAAGGCTCATTCTGCGTAAATTTGGCAGATAACAAATGGTTACAGAGAATCTTGGAGAAACCGTAGCTTAATAGTTACGAGAAATGCTAAAGGTGGGTTATTTCACAGTCCACATGGACTGAAATAATCGATAATAAAGAATATCAATTTGCACCAATAAGAACAGGGTAGATAGAGACAGATAATATGCGCAAGACCGAGACACATATAGTAAAAGGCGTGAGTGGAGCAACGTCACTGGGTTGCGATTGGTTGAAAATAAGAGGCAAACTTGAGAGGTAGAAATAACATTTCTGTATAAAAATTAATTAGTTATTTCCAGACGTTGCGAGCCGTGTCGAAATTTCTGAGATTTAACCGGTGCTAGTGCAAATTTCGTAAAAATCGCATGCCGGGCTGCGGAATGGGAACCTAGCATGCGAAATTCTGAAGAATTGTCCGTTTTGGGGACAAGACCGACAGACGGGCTAACCGCTATATATACCCAGGTTAATATGAACAAGCTCTCTTAGATTTTCGATTTGATTCAATGCGTTAAACAGGGCTTTTTAGTTTTCCGAGTTTGATAGAATAATTCAAACAGTTTGCTCGTATATTTTGGTGATTTAAAACAGTTTGTTCTTTACGTGCTACAATGAATGTAATTTAGTGCACTTAGAAAAAAAGATACAAGGTAATAAAGTTTAGTATCACTGTACCAATTAGTCGAATCTGCAACGACAAATGAATACACAAAAGTAGGCAGTTTTGGCGTATATTTGTGAAAGAAGTATGAATTTCTTTGCTATTTTTCGGGGGTGTTAATAATTAAATGGTTCATAAACGTGTCTGGATCCACAAAACAAGGTTCAGATATACACAGATGAGTTCCGGAAAAGCCCTGAAACAACTTTAGATGAATGGTGGTGGAGAAAATTTTAAAAGCGTTGAGAATCAGAAGCCGTAAATATAACCCAGTTGGAATGGTGTGATTAACAAAAGGGACGATGTACATTGAAGCTACGAGTGCAGTAACCTTCAGGTAAATTATACTATTTTGTTTGAACTTTGATGTTTTCGTGTGTTGAATAACTTTATAATTTATTTACTTAAAATGGACAGTAGTGAAATTGTACTAACAGCAAATTTTTAATTTTAAGGTGAGATTTTCTTGTTTAAGTAGAAAGGAGTATTTATCAGGTTTATGTTCTTGATTATGATGAAAATTTGGGTATGTCTTTGAGCTCAATTAGACGAACCTGGTTAATTAACGTAAAGGGGTGGGAGATGCTCCCTTTGTACTCAGACTCAGGTCTGCATATATTGTTATATTAATTAGTATGCATCCTACAAGGACTTTAATTCTGGATGCACATTAAAATGATAACAAAATTTAATCTTGAAATTTTCTGATACTGAAATTTATGCTGAATTTCAATTTTGAAATTTTAATGTATTGTGAATATTGATGTAAATAGAGTTAACGTTGATGTTTGTGGTAGGAATGTGTTTGTTTTTTTTTATGAATGAGGATGAAGGTTTAACTAGGGGAGCAGCCAAGGCGATGAACAGAAGAAAGTCAACGGACCAGTTAAGTTAATAGCTTTTTGTAGGTTTCACAGCATTCTTGACGCACAATCTGTTGGGCTCGATTCCAAAACCGGAGTTCCCAGATTTTGGAGGTATCACAGCATACTTTGGCGACCCAAAAGTGAGGCTCGAGTTCCAAATAAAATTTTTGTGATTTTATTCCAGGAAACTGGCGATTTGAGAGAGAGAGTTTCTGTTTGTGTATAAATTTAAGAGTATTTTAGAGTGTGTGTGAGTGATTTGAACGTATGCAGAGAAAGGAGTGGTTAAGGAGTCAAGGAGTGGAAATTGGAAGTGACGATAGTGCATTGTGTGAGAAAAATTCGAAAATGGAAGAAGCTGGAGGCAGTAGAGATCAGTCGAGGACGGAATCAGGGGATCAAGGAAACGAGATGATAATGAGAATGCTAGAGAGGATGAACGAAGAAGCCAATAGAGCTAGGGATGAATCGAATAGAGCGAGAGAGGACTCAAATCGAAAATTTGAACAAATGAGTGAAGAATCGAACAGGAAGTTAGAGGAGATTAGTCAGAAAATAGATAAGACGAATCAAGAAGTTTTAGAATTTAAAAATAGCCTTGCCGTGAAAATGGGGGAAGTAGAAAGTAGGGTTGATATAAATGAGAAAAACATTACAGGTCTTCGACAGGAAATGGGACATTTAAGGTCCGAAGTACGCATTTTTTGTGAAGAAGAGATTATTATAAAAATGACTGAAGTGACGGACTCATGTAGGGATCAGTTAGGCAAGGTAGAACAAGAAGTTAGTAGTATCAAATACAACATGTCAAATTTAACGGGGGATGGTCCCAGATTTTATACAGGTGGAGTATCATTGGACCAACACATGAAGTTTTATGGCGATAACAGGGTAAATCCACAAATTTTTATTAATAGTGTAAGAAATCTAGTGGGAAATTTATTTGACGAACAGACTAAACTGAATACGATAAAGGCTTTATTGAAAGACAATGCGGAAGCATGGTACAATTTAGTAGGACAGGACATAGACACCTACACGGACTTTGAAGACAGGTTTTTAAAGCACTACTGGAGTGACCACAGACAAGACCAGGTACGAGACGACTTAATCACAGGAAATTTAAGGGAGAATTTTCAGGAAGTAGGAGCAATATGCTATACGCAAGTATAGCATAGCAAAGCAACTGAACCCACCACTGACGGACCGACAAATTATCATGTATTTATCACGACACTTCGAGGTAGAAGTAAAACAACACGTAGCACTACAGAACATAGTGGACAGAGAAATGTTTTTAGAATACCTGCAGAGGTACGACGACGTAAGTAGTGGACGACCTCGGGATAATAGGGAAAGACAGATCAACACAGTTAGGTTTGACAATAGACGGGACAACTATGCTAGAAGGGGGAATAGTTACGGATACCAGCGACAGAATTGGGAACAGAGACGACCATACGTTAGAAGTAATAGTTTAGGAAGGGGACCTGCACCGAGACCGGAACCTACCAGAAGGAATAGTTCACCGGACATGAGGGGGACTGCTAATACAGACACGGAACGAGTGGAAACGCCTAGGACATACGCTGAGGTGACGGCTAGACCAGGACCAAGTAGGGAAAACAGACCTGGACAGGATTTTTAGAACGCGACAGACCACTATATTTCAGTGTAAATGTATATGAACATCCACGTGAATTTTTCAAAATTGAGGAGGAAGTAGAGCCAGAAACTGAGGAAAAATTATGTTTGCCAATTATTAATATAGAGATTTTTGAGAATACTGTAGAAGTATTACTTGATACAGGGGCAGAGGCGAGTTTAATATCGGAGGAATTCGTCAGAAAAATTAGGGATAAGGTTTGTGATAGAATTATGCCTATAAAGCGTAGCCATTTAGTAGCTCCAAATAAAAAAAAGTTTGCTGTAGTAAATAGTGTTGTGGTGCTTAGGATAGATATAGGAGGTTTAAGCTGTGAACAGGAGTTTGTAATTGTACCTGGACTGAAGTTTCAGAGCATTTTAGGTGTTGACTGTATGATGCAGTTAGGGGTTTTGATAGATATGGAAAGGAAGGTAGTAAGGATTAAGGATAGGGTAGTGCCATGGAAGGGCAGTTATGAAGTCACAGAGGATGACACGGGGTTTAGTATTAATGTAGTAGAGGTAGAGGATGATGAAGTTAAACAGATCAACACGATAAGATGTCCAGAGAATAGGATAGTAGAGGTTCAAGCTTTAGTACAAAAACATGCAGAATTAGTGGGGTTAGAAGCAACAGCAGCATATCGGGAGCAGGTGAAGGCAGAATTAATTAAAGATGCACGAAAAATTAATCAGCGGACCAAACCGCAATTCCATTGTCCACCATCCATGGACACACTTTTGACGAGATTAAGTGGCAAGTTTATTTTTAGTAAAGTAGATTTAAGGAATTCATTCTGGCTGATTCCATTACACAAGAATTCTAGAAAGTACACAGGATTTTCCGTAGAGGAAAAATCGATAATTGTAAAGTAGTATCGTTTGGTTTGTCGCAGAAAAGAAAACAATAATAAATGAGAAACAGACAAGTGTAGGGACTGAAGAAGAAACAATATTTAAGAGTCAGGATAATAGGGATGATAAGTTTATTTTATGTGAGATAACAGGGATGTTAAGTATAGATATAGAAGGGGGAGAAATAGGAATGAAGAGTATTAGGTTGGTGAGAAGAAAGAAGTGGAGGGTCAAGAAAAGAGTTAGATTTAAATAACTTGATGAACAAAGGATGGAGATAGGTGAATTTTAGTATAGATATAGAATAGAGAGTAGATAGGTGTACAATAGAGTAAAATTTAAATAGGATAGGGATAGAATAGGTGTATATAGAAGAGTAGAAGTAGGTGTTGATAGAAAATAAAGCTAGGTATAGAATAAATATGGGAGATAATTAGAAATAGGTTTAGGATGAGAATAAAGAGTAAATGTAGGAAGAAAATAAGATAGGTTAAGCATAGATATTTCATATAAGATTAGTGGCGAGTTAGGAATAGAGTAAGAGTAGGATAGGTATATAGGATTAGGTAGGATGAAGTAAAGTATAGTGAAGATTAGTTAAAAGTTAGGAATAGGATAGGATATAGGACAGGTGTAAATATTTTAGGATTGGATATAAGTTAGGTAAGTTAGATAGATAAGGGTAGAGAGAGATAGGCATTTTTTTTGTAAATTTTGTTTGCGGTTTAAATATTTTATATTTGAATTCAAATAAGTGGGATTATTTGTATTCAAATAGGGGGAAAATACTCATATTTAGACCAGGGTAGAAAATTAAATAATCACATCAAATAATTTTAATCCCCGTGTAGAAGCTTTGGGAAAAGGTACGCGCTATTAAAAACCGTGAAGCATAAAATTCATTCGTTTCATTAAAAATAAGGAGTTAAATTATGTACAAGACGCTTGCTATAAAAAAAAAGGAAGCAGTATTGAAAAGCTCTGCGTGTAATTTAATTATTCCTAGTAAAGAAACAAATAGAAAATTACGTGCAAAATTTATATTAATTACTCAATTTTAAGTAACCGGTATTAAACAAAATGTACAGATAATAATTAATATTTGATTAGAGTCACTAAAATTAAAGGGTATTATTTTAATTGGAGTTAATTGAACCATTAGTAACATATGATATCTATAAAAACTTGTAAAACCCAATAAAATGCAAATCGTAGAAGTGTTATTTAGAAGTATTATGTTTGAACACCTGCGTATTTTTAAAAGGCTCATTCTGCGTAAATTTGGCAGATAACAAATGGTTACAGAGAATCTTGGAGAAACCGTAGCTTAATAGTTACGAGAAATGCTAAAGGTGGGTTATTTCACAGTCCACATGGACTGAAATAATCGATAATAAAGAATATCAATTTGCACCAATAAGAACAGGGTAGATAGAGACAGATAATATGCGCAAGACCGAGACACATATAGTAAAAGGCGTGAGTGGAGCAACGTCACTGGGTTGCGATTGGTTGAAAATAGGATGCAAATATCAGAGGTAGAAATAACATTTCTGTATAAAATTAATTAGTTATTTCCAGACGTTGCGAGCCGTGTCGAAATTTCTGAGATTTAACCGGTGCTAGTGCAAATTTCGTAAAAATCGCATGCCGGGCTGCGGAATGGGAACCTAGCATGCGAAATTCTGAAGAATTGTCCGTTTTGGGGACAAGACCGACAGACGGGCTAACCGCTATATATACCCAGGTTAATATGAACAAGCTCTCTTAGATTTTCGATTTGATTCAATGCGTTAAACAGGGCTTTTTAGTTTTCCGAGTTTGATAGAATAATTCAAACAGTGTGCTCGTATATTTTGGTGATTTAAAACAGTTTGTTCTTTACGTGCTACAATGAATGTAATTTAGTGCACTTAGAAAAGAAGATACAAGGTAATAAAGTTTAGTATCACTGTACCAATTAGTCGAATCTGCAACGACAAATGAATACACAAAAGTAGGCAGTTTTGGCGTATATTTGTGAAAGAAGTATGAATTTCTTTGCTATTTTCGGGGTGTTAATAATTAAATGGTTCATAAACGTGTCTGGATCCACAAAACAAGGTTCAGATATACACAGATGAGTTCCGGAAAAGCCCTGAAACAACTTTAGATGAATGGTGGTGGAGAAAATTTTAAAAGCGTTGAGAATCAGAAGCCGTAAATATAACCCAGTTGGAATGGTGTGATTAACAAAGGGACGATGTACATTGAAGCTACGAGTGCAGTAACCTTCAGGTAAATTATACTATTTTGTTTGAACTTTGATGTTTTCGTGTGTGTTGAATAACTTTATAATTTATTTACTTAAAATGGACAGTAGTGAAATTGTACTAACAGCAAATTTTTAATTTTAAGGTGAGATTTTCTTGTTTAAGTAGAAAGGAGTATTTATCAGGTTTATGTTCTTGATTATGATGAAAATTTGGGTATGTCTTTGAGCTCAATTAGACGAACCTGGTTAATTAACGTAAAGGGGTGGGAGATGCTCCCTTTGTACTCAGACTCAGGTCTGCATATATTGTTATATTAATTAGTATGCATCCTACAAGGACTTTAATTCTGGATGCACATTAAAATGATAACAAAATTTAATCTTGAAATTTTCTGATACTGAAATTTATGCTGAATTTCAATTTTGAAATTTTAATGTATTGTGAATATTGATGTAAATAGAGTTAACGTTGATGTTTGTGGTAGGAATGTGTTTGTTTTTTTTTATGAATGAGGATGAAGGTTTAACTAGGGGAGCAGCCGAGGCGATGAACAGAAGAAAGTCAACGGACCAGTTAAGTTAATAGCTTTTTGTAGGTTTCACAGCATTCTTGACGCACAATCTGTTGGGCTCGATTCCAAAACCGGAGTTCCCGGATTTTGGAGGTATCACAGCAATATATATATATATATATATATATATTGCTGTGAAACCTCTTGAATTACCTGGTCTGTTGATTTTCTTCTGTTAATCGCCTCGGCTGCTCCTCTAGATAGCTTTCATCCTCATACATAAAAAAAAACAAACACATTCCTACCACAAACATCAACGTCAACTCTATTTACATCAATATTCACAATACATTAAAATTTCAAAATTAATATTCAGCATAAATTTTAATATCGGAAAATTTCAAAATTAAATTTATTATCACTTTAATGTGCATCCAGAATTAAAGTCCTTGTAGGATGCCTACTAATTACTATAACAATATATGCAGAGTACAAAGGGAGCATCTCCCACCCCTTTACGTTAATTAACCAGGTTCTTCTAATTGAGCTCAAAGACATACCCAAATTTTCATCATAATCAAGAACATAAACCTGATAAATACTCCTTTCTACTTAAACAAGCAAATTTCACCTTAAAATTAAAATATTATTGTTAGTACAATTTCACTACTGTCCATTTTAAATAAACAAATTAGAAAGTTATTCAACACACACCAACATCTCAAAGTTCAAACAAAATAGTATAATTTACCTGAAGGTTACTTGCACTCGTAGCTTCAATGTACATCGTCCCTTTTGTTAATCACACCATTCCAACTGGGTTATATTTACGGCTTCTGATTCTCAACGCTTTAAAAATTTTCTCCATCACCATTTATTTAAAGTTGTTTCAGGGCTTTTCCGGAACTCCTCTGTGTATATCTGACCCTTGTTTCGTGGATCCAGACACGTTTATGCACCATTTAAGTATTAATACCCCCGAAAAATAACAAAGAAATTCATACTTCTTTCACCAAGATACGCCAAAACTGCCTACTTGTATCTAAGTGCGCTAAAGTATATTCATGTTAGCACGTAAAGAACAAACTATTTTGAATCACTAATATATACGAGCAAACTTTAAATTATTTTATCAAACTAAAATGCACTGTTTAACATCTTGAATCAAGTCGCGGATGTAAGAGAGCTTGTTTATATTCCCCTGGGTATATATAGCCGTTAGCCTGTCTGTCGGTCGAGTCCTCAAAACGGGTAATTCTAAAGAATTTCGCATGCTAGGTTCCCAGTCCGTAGCCTGTGCGTCGGTTTTTACGAATTTTGCACTTGCCAGTTGAAAATCTCAGAAATTCTCACACGGCACGCAAACATGTCCGAGAAAAACTAATTAATTTTGTACAGAAATTGTTGTTTCTACCTCTGATATTTGCATCCTATTTTCAACCAATTGTGACCCTCGTGACGTTGCTTAAATCACGCCTTTTACTATATGTGTCTTTGCTTGACGCATTTTCTCTTTCCTTTTCTAACCTGTTCGTATTGGTGCAAATTGATATTCCTTATTATCGATTATTTCAGTCCATGTGGACTATCTGGGTTAAATAACCCCGTATCGCACCTTCCCGTGAATATTAAGCCCCGGTTTCTCCAAGATTCTCTGAAACCATTTGTTATCTACACAATTTTCGCCGTACGTGATATTTAAACTACGCAGGTGTTCAAACATACTATTAATTCTCAGAGCCTTATTTCGTGGTATTTTAATCTTGGATTTTCACAGGCTTTTATGCTTATTGGGTTTTTACAAGTTTTTATAGATATTAACGGTTCAATTAACTTCAATTAAAATTAATACCCTTTAAATTTTAGTGAATTCTAACTAAATATTAATTATTATCTGTACGTTTTAATACCGGTTACTTAAAATAGAGTTAATTAATATAAATTTTGCACGTAATTTTTATTTGTTTCTTTACTAGGGATAATTAAATTACCCGTAAAGTTTTCTAATACTGCTTCCTTTTATATAAAGCGTCTTATAAATAATTTAAATCTCTTAATTTTAATAAAACGAATGAATTTTTATGCTTCACGGTTTTTTAAATAACGTGTACCTTTTCCCAAAGTTTCTACACAGTGATTAAAATTATTTGATGTGATTATTTAATTTTCTACCCTGGTCTAAATATGAGTATTTTATATATATATATATATATATATATATATATATATAAAGAATAAGTAAATTTAATGTTGCCAATAAATTCCATTCTTTGATATATATATATATATATATATATATATATATATATATATATATGTTATCTTTTTTCAGTTTCAAATTTTAATACAGACAAGCAATTTCGCTAAAATTTGATTATTGTAATTTGATGAGCAAAGAAGTTTTCAAAATCAGTAAAGAGGTTTTTGTGTTCCATTTATTTAGTGTAATATCGGAAAGATCTACATTTATGTCTTTAGACGTCACTATAGTTATCAATATAAATGTTATATTAAACACTAATAATTTGTTCAAACAATTAAACATTTCTGCTTAGCCTTGAAATAGAAAAAATGCTGTTACATGTTAGAAAATTAATCCCTTACAATGCAAAATGATGAAGTAAAGTAAGATTAAAATCACACGGTCGTTTTGTTGGTAAATCGATTCGTTCCTTGAAACTTTTGTCATAGTTTGAAAAGCTGTTTGTAACTGGGGCGGAATAGTTGGTATGATTTCGAGCTCCGAAATAATTTTCTGAATTACATGTCAGCCGAACTTCAAAAACTTGTAAGTTAGACACTAACGAGTTATACTTGGTAGTTTAATTGTGGAACATGACGTGCGAATTTTTTTTTTTGATAAGGTAAATGTGTAATAAATCACAAAGTCTGATACTTTATTATGTCAAACATTTCTGGATATTTTTCAAACTTTTAAGTACCAAACCGAAACAATTAGTTGAATGCTTGTGCAAAACATTCAGTGTGTTCTATAAAACACATGCAGTTCTTAACATTCAAATGGTAGACAGAAAATTATGGTTAAATCCAGGCAAGACAGATATAAGGATAGGCATAGAACATTAATTCTCGGTTGTGATTGATGAACTTGCAACCAAGTCACGCCACGGCTGATTTTCCATCCGTTTTTGTTAGATAAGATTTGTTAACCGGTCAAGAAAATGGCGTAGAAAATTTTCTTAGTTTTCAAATATCTTATTTCATTTAAATGTATCTTTTATAAGGGTGACATACCCCTAAAACTGATAGTTTTCAAGTTACTTCAAGGTAAAAATTTAAATGAAAGCATCTTTGACAAAAAATCAGTATCTCGGGAATGAAAAAGTTAGGACTTTTAATTTTGCTTTAAAAATAGGAACCTAGTAACTTACTGCTTTCTTTCGCTTCTTTTATCCGTTCAAATGAGTTCAAGTTACAAAATTTATAAAAGGTTTTACTAACACGATTATTAAAATGTTCACGTTGAAGTAATTTAGTTTGAAAGATATCAGTTTTAGGGAATGAAGTTACCTTTAAATTTAATAAGGCATGCAAAACCCTAAGCTACGTTATTCTATTTAAAATAACGACGTATTTACTGAAAGTTATTTTATTTAGAAAAATAAACGTTGGATTTTTGCAATTATAACGTTTGGGTGCTACGGGAAATAAAAATTAGATGAAATGAGGAAAAAGTAATTTAAAACAGAAAACACTCCGTATAATTTTGATTTCAGTATAATAATGTTTAATAAGCTATTGCAATAAATAGGAATTCTATTAAAATCATAAATTTAAAATTAACAAAAGCAACATTTTATTTCTGTACAATACACTTAAATAGAAACCATTTATTAATTACTATAAAAGCCACCAAAAGAAAACAGATCCCAATACATTTCTTATAAAATATACAGAACCTTATTGTGTATTGTTCATTATTAACATTTCATTTAAGAATACACCAACATAATTGTAGATATTAGTTTCAATGTATACAAGACGCAATAAAAATCGAACTTTTACAATGTAACATGTCACTTTGTCTGAGGCATATTGCCATGTTCCAGCTAAATAACCTTTTAGTTTCACTACGGTTATTTATTTCTGATTTGAGTTTATTTCATTACATACATTTGAAATTTTTTAAAATAAACAAGTTTTATTTTTCTGAAACAATTTCTGTTCTATTCAACAATCTTGAATAATTTCCTTTCCTTTTAAAACACATAAATCGCATATAAATACGTATTTAAAAGAGTTACTTTCGTTCATTAGCGGTTATGTCACCACATGCATAACTTGGGTGGATTCGAATTCTGTCATTTGAATTTATAGCTCCAGTCTTATTTATCGCTTCTGGTCTTATCTTTGCGTTCACCTGTTTGTTGATCGGCTGTTAAATTGTCCATTTTATTCTCGGATTTTCACAATGATCCAGCAGTAATGTTCTCTGTCGTAAATTTCTAATTATGGACCAATTTAAGGTATGTGTTTTCTAAAATGTATTTAGTAGTTCCTTACAAAATAAGTTTATAGGATTTCTTTATAAAGCATTCTCTTCACGCTGTACTGCAGAAACACATTTTAATTCAAAAGATTGTGAGATGCAAACAGATTTAATTTCTGTTTCCTTGAAACACACCGCCATTATGTATTTAATACTAATTATTTTAGGGTCGATTTTTGGGATACCTGATTTAATAATTAAATCAAGTATACCATTCAAGATGCCGGCGTAATTATCTAAATGCATAAATCTAATTTTACTTCATACCTAAATTTTTTTGGATCAAATACCTACAAGGAAGTTTTATATCTATAATTTGGAATGCAACCTTAGTGTACGTTCCTTCGTAAGTTAGTTTTCTGAAGGAGCAGCGAATTCTATCAGCTGATATTTTATGGTTAGAAAATCTTGTGATTCAACTTCAAGAACTCCGTTGTTTATTATCTGATAAGACAGTTATCTTACACACAGGTACGTTCTGTTTCTGTTCTAATTTGACACACTTGTCAAAGAAGTAAAATATTTTCCTTAAAATATAGTTTGCTTTATTAGACTGCTGATAAACAACAAAAAATAATTAAAAATACAAAATTATTATAACGCCATTGCTACATTGTATAATGAATAGAGTTAAGAATAAGCAGACATGAACTCTGCAAGTTCCCACATTTGTGAGGAACAGGGACAGCATAAATAGCCCAGGAGCCCACATCACGACAGTCAGTGAGTCATAAGCACTTCCGGTTTAGCATTGCAATTTGCTTAAGGCTACTCACTCACATTAGTTTAATTATTAATTATTTTGTGATTTAGATTAATTTAATTCAAGATTGTCATAACTCCACGTTAACCTCTTTTAAACAAATATATTTGTTACAAAGTTTTCGAGAAGTTTTTAAAAAGACCGCTACCAAGGCCCGAAACGTAACTGGCGCAGCCGTACGGATGTCAAAAGGTCACCAGGGAATCCAAAATCGAAGAACTAGTGGTCTGGAATTTTAATTCCCAATTTGGCAGAACTCGAACACAACTTGAAGGAGGTACAAGCATCAATCAAATCCAAACCAAACCAACGTGGACAAAGTACACAAATTAACCGAATCCGTAAAATCGACGAAGAAATTAATGTAAGTTCATTTCCTTAAGACCAATTGATTTTTTTTATTTTATTGATATTCGCTAGTAATAGAATTTTTTTTTTATTTATGTATGTACAGATTTTAACTATTATTACTGCAATTTTATTCCATTTAATGAAAATAATTTACTTATACATTAAGGAAATTATTTTCAAATACGAAAAGATTATTTTTAAAGCAAAAGAAAATCTATCTTAAACTAAGAAAACTTTTACGCAACTATTAGACAATTATTACGAATTAAAATAATACAAAACATAACTGACGCAAGAATTATTAATTAAAAAGCGAAAAGAAATTTAAATTACAAAAATAGAACGCAATAAATCGAAAACGAATTATTCGAAACTCAACCTTCAGCACAACATATTGACTGAAGTGCGTAACTGTAGAAACATCTTGCAATTTAGTAAATAAAATTAACTCATTGTTAATTAAAACAAGCGCGCAGCGCGAAAAGACCGGAAACTCTCATCAAAAATATCTAATTATAGTAAAATAAGTACTAAATAAAACCATTCAGGAACGTTCATCATAAACTTTACAAGAGCTATAATTAACCCATTTAATGAATACGCATCGCAAACTTTATAAAGTAATTGAATATTTCTCAGTACGGAAATATCTAATTATAACAAAAACCTTACGCAGTTTATTTAAAATTACCACGAGACTGAAATAAAATCTTTAGTAGACAAAATAACTTTGTAATTAAACTATAAAGGCAACATTGAATAAAGCAATTGACTGAAAACTTGCAACTTTGTTCAAGGTAAACGAGACAGTACAGCTGACAGGAAACATCTTATGCACTTATAAATTACAACACCTACGAATAAGAAATAACTATAACAGACTAAATTAAATCGACAGAACTGAACTAAAATAAAGTCATAACTGGCGCAAAAACATACAGAGAAAAGTAATTACTGCAATAAATTATTAATTCCATAGAAACCGATCAGAAAATTAAAAGCGTAATAAATTTAACATTTGCGAAGCATAAATAATCAAATTCAAGGCTACAGTAAGCAACCAGACATTACTGAGCATAAATCCCTCAATTCAAATTATAACACCGTATAACTAAGTACAAATACAAGTAACTCAATTCTTAAATAACCTAAAACAACTTAAGCTAAAAATAGCAAATACCCAGCACACTTCAAACTGAAAATTAACAAATCAAACGATACAAACCGCGAAATAAATCCCAATTTATACAAAATTCGAAATTAATTAAAAGCGAAAGCAACCCTTAACAAAAATGAGTTTAGATATAAAAATTTATCTTGAAATCATACCCAGCTTCAACGGAAAGCAGGCCCTGTCATAAAATATTCGACATTTAAAAACAAAAATGTATGACGAAATGGCACTGGACACGTATATAAATGCATTATAAAAACGACTATCAGATAAAATTAGATTCCAACGTCCCCAAAAATTTAGAAGAAGCCTCGAGCATGAAAATAGAAGAAGGAAACGTAATGTGTTACAGAAACAGTCTATACAACAATAACTTGAATAAAAGTTATTCAACAATAAAAACCATACAAGCCGCAAAACAAACAACCCCCAATCAAAATTCGCTCCATTCAATGCACAAACGAACCAACCGCTAAGCAATAACTCAAATTTTAATAACACAAATTTTAATTTACAAAAACTGCATTTCCACCAAAGTTCCACCAAGATATGAATCAACAAAAACAAGCATTCAACGCAAGCCCTATTAGAAATACACCCATGACAAATAATAACAATAACCCTAATAATTATTACAAACCAACACCTATGAATACCTCATCCGGTAACACCAGACAAAATACAAAAATAGCACAAATCCGACCAAACCCTCATCAAAAACGAAACTTTACCTCTGAAGAATTATTTCACCAGGAAATAGAAGAACCTAATGACGAATCAAACCAATTAGAAACTTACAAACGCGACGAACCATGCGAGAATTACGACGAGGATGACGAAGAAAACGCGTGCTCAAATTTTTAGATAGACCGATTTATAAACGATCAAACATAATAAACTTACATAATATTAATCAACAAGTACTACCATATAGAGAAATACCCCACGCAGAGTTTAAATTACTAATCGATACCGGATCCTCAAAAAAACTAATCAGCCCCCGCACCGGAAAGAAACATTACTTAGACTTTGTAGAGAAAGAACCATTTAAAATTAAAACAGCCCATCAAACGATCCTACACCAATTCATAGTTAATATACCCTTACCAAAAACATTCAATGTAAAGATCAAACATAAATTTTGTATTTTCAAATTCAACGATTAATATGACGGACTAATAGGAATGGACTTCTAACAAAACTAGGAGCCAATATTGATATAAAAAACCGATTATTAAGAACTAAACACGGACAAATCCCCTTTAAATTTCAAAATACCCAAACCGAACAAAAATACACGATAGAACCCCGAACAGAAAAAAAAATTCCAGTAAATTCAAAAAACACCGTAGGAATAATAAATCACATAACATTTCAACAAGGAGTAGAGACCCCCAACCGTATTACTACAAATAAAAGATAATTACGCCACTACAACAATTTTAAACTCAAATACCTACCCCGTAGAACTATCACTAACAGACCCAATTAACGTAGAATAATTAAATTTTAATGAAATGGAAATAAATGAGAATTTAGAAAACAATTATAACCCCGTAAAACGCGACGAGATGTTAAGAGAAAATTTAAAGAACATTCGCTTCAATACCGACATTAACAGAGAAGAGTAGAGAGCAATTAAAAACTTACGTTTTGAATACCGCAAAATATTCCATTGTGAAGAAATACCCTTAACCTTTACCAACACAGTTAAACATAAGATCGAACTAACAGATAACAAATCAATCTCTACGAAAGCATACAGACCACCTCTGGCAAGCCAAGAAGAAGCCGACAGACAAGTAGCAGACTTGTTAGAACAAGACATAATCCAGCACTCCAACTCACCATGGAGCAGCCCCGTATTAATGGTACCCAAAAAATTAGACGCCTCAGGGAAGGGAAAATATTGAATGGTAATAGACTATAGAAAACCAAACGAAAAAACGGTAGATAACAAATATCCACTACCCAATATAACCGAAATTTTAGACAAATTAGGTAAAAGCCAATATTTTTCAACGCTAGACCTTGCATCAGGATACTATCAAGTAGAAATGGATGAGAAAGATACATCGAAAACCTCCTTTAGCACACCTAGAGGAGATTACGAATACAAACGAATGCCACTTGGACTAAAGAACGCACCCGCAACTTTTCAGCAAGTCATGGACAATATTTTACGTGGAATAGACAACGAAAAATGTCTTGTATACCTAGACGACATCATAGTTTATTCACTGGCAGAACATATAGAAAGACTAAAGGAATTATTTAAAAGACTAAGACAGGCATACTTTAAAGTACAACTAGACAAAAGCTAATTTTTACAGAAAGATGTAGAATTTTTGGGACATGCAACAACCCCTCAAGGAGTAATGCTAAACCCCGATAAAACATACGCAGTACTAAATTACCCCGTACCAAAAACAAACAAAGAAATTAAAGGATTTTTAGTACTTAGTGGTTACTACCGCAAATTCATTAAAGGTTACGCTCAGATAACCAATCAAATGTTAAAAATTTGTATTGTATAGCAGTTATGAATTTGTTTTACGTTACAAAATGGAATCCAGAATTTACTTACAATTTTGTAAATTGTTTTATAGTAGCAATTGCATTGCATTTGAACTAAAATCTCGGATAATCATTTTACGCTGGTACCTTGCTTCATTCAAGTGTTTTATTTCATATTCAGTGTATCTTTATCTTTCTTTTCAGCCGTGTCTTCAAATAGTCTATTTAACAACCCTGATTATTTTAAGTCGCATGTTATTCTTTGCAACCCAAAAGGGCCAATGTTAGCAGAGCCAGAGTGTCTTCCACATTCTGCGTGTTCGTATTTTTCGTCCACCAGAAAAAACGCAACAACAATGTGGTTAAATACAAAAGAAAAAACCATGCGTTAATGAAACTCATAGAAATTAATTACCAAGCAGACATCATTATACAGGACAATGTATTCATCTATATCACATCTTGTTATATACAAATATCTTATATATATATATATATATATATATATCCATATATATATATATATATATATATATATATATAAAGGGTCACGAGAGGTCATGGAAACCCAGATTCTACAAATAAATCCCACCAAGTTATAAAAGAATCCGGAAAAAATTGAAATTTCCTAAGATTCATGGTTACGCACTGTATAATACAAGGGTATTTTTTAGCGGTTAAAATGCCAAACGAAAATGCAATTCCGTGCGTGTAAATAATCAGCCTGTATAATAGAAGCGTACTGTAAAAACACGTTTTGCTTGCATTGAAAGCAACTAAAAACGTTGGTTATTTATGTAATGAATAATCACGCCATGTATAAATTATCTGTGTAAAAACCAATATCTTTTATTACAATCGTTAAAAATGCAAATCTTTTGCATACTAAAGCAACTCGAGCTCAAGTGAATTAGCCAAATTGACTTCAGTATAACATAAATTTAATTTTAAATAAAGAATTCTTTCGAATATTAGGGATTGAAAAGGACTGCATCATCTGTTTGTAGAACTACGTAAATACCTAATTAATAAACAAAACGTTTATTTTAAGAATCGCAGGAACATTAAAAACCCATAAAATCGATAAGAATAAATTTTATTATCTTTCGATTTGCTACTGGATAGTATGCAACCCCACAATAACTTTATATGTTAGAGAAGGACAAGGCAGCGAGCGATACTATACTAAATCAATCACGCGAGTCAACGCTAATGAGAAATTCCCGAAAAATCAAGCACCATTACGCTGTAATTGTTCCATATGGATCTCGTACAATCTGTAAAGAGTTACGTTGTCAAAATAAGTTGAATATAAACGGGGAACTTTATTAAAGAGATTCATTCAATAATTTGGATTTGATTAAGTACCGAACATGCTGCTTTAAAGTATGCAAAATGCATAGAGTATTGAATATTGATGATGCAACTGTGAAAAAAGATGTAATTCTTGTAACCTGCATAAATATGAAAGTTGTTAAATGCAGTTATTTGATTCTGTAACATACAATAAAGATGGAAAATTCTTCGAGATAAAACGCTATCTTAAAATTTAATTAAATAAGTAAACCAAAAATGCACTTTGGTAAGTGATGTTTCTAAATGGAGATTTTAAGTATGAAAAATCTTGTGAGCTGATTTTGACGTCAATTTAAAAATAGAGGCACAGATATTTAATACTATTAATTACGAATTATATAAGCGCTTTGGATATTTTGCAAGTATTACTTTTAGAATTTTTTGGTAGTAACTTATATTTGAGTATTTTTGTCATTTAATTTAAGGTAAAATAAATCTTAATCATAATATTTTTGTAAGGGTTTTTACCAGGAAACTTTGTGGTCAGTGTTCGAAACACTCTGACTTTTTAAATAAACTATCAGGATTTTTTGGCCAAAACAAACCTTACAAGCATAGGAATCAAAGCCAGGTAAACTATCCCTAAGAGAAGAGAAGTTAGTTTTGTAAATTTTAACCTAGATAAAGTGAGCAACATCTTTATAATTAAGTAAATAGGTACTTCTTAGGAATAATTTTATGTTTGAAAGAAACTATGCTGTAAATGTTCTATATTTTTTTGTAAGAGAGAAAATATTTTAGACTGTATAGATACATTGTGATATTGCTGTGTTAGATTTTATTTTGTAAATTCCATTACTTCCGTTGAGCTAGCCAGGAAAAGAGAAGTTGTAGAAAAAGTCAACAATTTCCAATTTTGCAATTTGCTGTATCTGAATCACTGCACACTTTTAGCGACGCCCAAAACGAAGCGTTATCACATCATTAATTAAGCGGCTCAGCATTTATTTAGTAGCGCCCAAAGTGCGGCCTTAATCACATCAATAATTAAGCGGCGACCGAACTCGAGGCTCGATTAATTCGTTTCTTATCTCCTAGGATTAGCTTTTGGAGTTTATTTCTATTTGTAATATCTGATTAATTTTCAGTATGACTGACAGAATGAAAGAAATGAATTATAGTTTGAGAGCTGAGGGAGTGGAAATCGGTTCTCAGGAAAGCGTTTATATGGAAGAAGCAAAAAGGGCGAATCCAGAGTTCAGGAATAAAAAATGACGGCTCTCTTATTAAGTGTAAATCAAAATATGCAAGAACAAAAGGAAAATATGAAAGAAATCAGTGAAAGGAATGAGAAAGGCATAAAAGAAATTGGCGATAAGTTTAATAAAAATACTCAGGACTTAACTAACAGAATTCGGAAAAAATATAGCAAAATTGAAGGGAAATTTAAAACTAGAAAGGAAATTTAAAGAGATTAGTGAAAGACTAACTTTGAGTTTAAAAGAAACTAACAAAACCATTGAAGAAATGAAGTTTAAAATTATAGGAAAAGTGGTACAAAAATGATATTAAAGAGGAAATTGTACAAATAAAAGCGAATCAGGATGCAAGTGAAAAAGACTCTAATGAGAAAATTAAAATTTTAGATAAAAAAGTAAATGAAATAGAGGGAAACTGCTAAGCTTGTTTAAAACATTTAGAAATGATCTGGGAAAATTTAAAACATACTTATCGAATAAATTTGAAAATTTAGAAGATAATGTTAAAAACATTCTTGTTGGGGAACCGATGAGATGGAGGTCGACCAGCGTTCTGTTGGAAAAACACTCAAAATTCGTATGAAGATAATAAACTTAACCCTAAAATATTTGTAAAATAACCTAAAAAACATTAATACAACTAAGCTGATATGAGCAAACAAAGTTAAATATTGTGAGGTTCATATTGAAAGGGAATGCCGAAATTTGATTTGGACTGCTTGAAAGCGAGTTAAGCTCGTTTAAAGACTTCGAGATTAAATTATTAAAATATTTCTGGAAAGACGACCAGCAATTTAAAAAAAAGATAATTTATTAATAGGTAAATATATTTGCGATTCATGCATGGTAAGGGAGTTATATGCGATCAAGAAATTTAGCGTTGCCAAACAACTTGATCCTCTTTTAGAGGACAAACAGATTATAAAATATTTAGCAGGTCAGTTTGAAACAGAGGTAAGGCATTGCATAGCCATACAAAGTATTGTTGATCGAGATGTGTTTTTGGAATATCTTCAATGTTATGATGATATGGGTCAACCAAAAAGGATGGACACCAGGCCAAGGAGCTAGTTCATGAATGTTTTTAGATTCCAGATGTATAAAGGACAGGAGAGATATCAAGGCAGACCATTTGAAAGGGGGAATATGCAAAGATATAATAGGAATAGAGGAAACGCCATTAGGAGAGACGTGGAAAAGGAGAATAATAATGAATCCCGTATCATTGAAAACAGAACCGTTACCCAAGGAAGGGAAAATATGACAAATATACGAAGAGATGGCATGAATAGTAGCAACAAAAATAGAGAGAGACATATGCAGAGATAATTAATCAGCTTGGAACATCAAGTAGGCAGGATTTTTAAAATCAGACAGTCCAAACGACGAAAGTATATAGATTAATAAAAATGAACATACGCGCGAATTTATAATACTTGAGTTGAAAAATGATGAAAAAGATAATAAAAAAAAGATTTATTACCTATAATAAAATTGCAAGTAGAAAGAAGGTAAAGAGATTAAATTACTTTTAAATATATAAGCTGAAGCAACGTTAGTAAGTAAAGATTTTATTAAAGATAATTTAGAGGAGTCAATGCAGAAAGTTATCCCTATTAAAAGAAATAATTTAGTATCACCGAATAATAAGATGTTTGTAGTTATCAAGAGAATAGAATATAGTAGTAACGTATGTAAAATTTTACACCGTAATGACGCAAGGTTTTTCAGAATAGTTCATTAGCGTCGATCGCATAATTGATTCATAATAGTGACATACGCTGTCTGTCCTACTCTATCTTCCAAAGCTATTGTGTCGCATCTCATCTCTCCTATAGTGATTGCGAACGCTAATGAATAAA
The DNA here is from genome assembly GCA_036346225.1 of Platerodrilus igneus. Lineage (NCBI taxonomy): Eukaryota > Metazoa > Arthropoda > Insecta > Coleoptera > Lycidae > Platerodrilus > Platerodrilus igneus. The sequence continues at coordinate 543,797 of JARFIW010001211.1, forward strand.
TCTTATTAATTCTATCGGTTTTCATGTTGCTGCTATTTTTTAGAATAAATGTTTATTTGTTTAATGAGTTTATACAAAATTGACGTATGCTCTCGAAACTTCTTCTATAATCTCGTATATTCCAGAAATTTTTTTATTTAAAATAAATTTATGTTATACAAAAGTCAACTTATATGATTAATTTAAAGCTGTATAATACAAACGAGGTACTATTCTATAGACAATATTTGTTTTCACGGTAAAACGTATTTTAATACACATAATTATGATTAAAATTGGGGTGTTTAAACACGAAATTATTAATTTTTATGCACGGAAAATGCATTTTTATTACAAACGAATGGCTTTGTATTTATCTTAAAATGATCGATTTGCATTCACATTTAATGCGTTTTAAGGTATCTTACAATTAATTATTTATACATATACGGCTTACATTATTTGCTATGTATTCATAATACGTTTATATCATACAGGGTGATTATTTATACACGTGTAACTGCATTTTTGCTTGGCACTTTAATGAATGAAAGTACGTTTGTATTACACAGGGCGAAACCATCAATTTTCGGAAACTTCTATTTTTTGAATTTTTTGTATCGTGGTGAGATTTATTTGTAGAATTTTGAGTTTCAATGACCTCTCGTTACCGCCTAAGGGGTCATTGAAATCCAAATTTTACAAATATAGCCCACCAAGATATAAAAGAATCCTGAAAAAGTAGAAATTTCAGTAAATTCATAGTTGCGCCCTGTATAATAAAAACGTACTTTTATGCATTAAAATACCAATTAAAAAAATACATTCCGCGTGTATAAATAATCAACCTGTATGATGTAAGTGTATTGTAAATGCACAGCACGTAATGCAAACTGTATATATCATTTTAAAAGATAAATAAAAACTATTCGTTTGTAATAAATAAGCTAACTTTTCCGAGCATAAAAATAAATAATTTTGTGTCTAAATTTTAGGTATTAAAACACGTTTTACCATGAAAGCAAGTGTTTTCTAAAAAAATACAACTAATTTACATTATAAATCCATTAAATCTTAAATTAATTACCCTGTGAATTACATAAATTCATTTTAATTAAAGAATTTTCTAGAACATTAGGAATATAGAAAGGATGAGTCATATGTAATTAAAGCTATGTAATACATCTAATTAATAAATAAAACATTTATTTCAAGAAGCGGCCGGAACATTAAAGAACCCATAAAATTGTCGAATAAAAATGCGGTTTAATAGCCTTGCGTATTAGTGAGGGAGAACGCAGGCAGTTAACTTTAGGTATTAAATAAAGACAGACAGCACACATAAATCAACACTAACGAGGTAATAAAACGCGGTGATTTTAGACGCTAATGAGTTTTTCTTGGAACCCTTGCGTCATTACGGTGTAAAATATTCCATACGCACTAGTTTGTTCTAGAAACGAGATAATTTTGTAAACAAAGGCGAAACTTTGATTAAAAGATTCATTCATAAATTCAATCGCAAAAGTTGTCACATTGAAGAAAGAATTTCGAAGCTATTAAGTATGCAATACGTATACTGTAATTAATATTTACCATGGAACAGTCAATATAAAAGTAAAGTTAAATATAACCTGCACAGAAATATGAAAATTGATCAGTACATTTATTTGATCTTGTAATATACATTGAAGATGGGAAATGCTTGGATAAAAAAAACTATTTAAAATTTTATTGAATAATCAAACTGAGGATGCACAGTGGTTTCTAAACAGAGATGTAAATGATATGAAAATCTTGTAACCTGATTTAGACATCAATTTAAAATAAGAAAATATTTAATTGCGAATTGGAGAAAAAACGTTTCACGGATTTTGGCAATATTTTAGGAAGCTAAAAGTTAATTTTCATAATCCTGCAGATGTAAATAGTGTATATAAGATAGCAAATCAAAGGTCATATTATAAACATTTGAAGCATTGTATTTAAGTATAGGGTATGGTATAGTTGTTAAATTAGAAACAGCCCGTGTAGAATAAAGCATTTCAAATGTCATAAATATCCGTCGTATTTGCATAATTCACACCTTATTTATAGCAAAGTTAGATTGTAGGAATAATTTCTAAGAAGCTTCATTTTAAAATGTTTTCAGAGTAGTGTCTATACAAGCAAGGTTGGCGGGTATATTGTTAACGAGAAGTTTTAAACGTGTTGTTAAAGTCTAAACGAAGGTAACTGTCTTAAGTTTTCCCGAAGATTTTAAGGACCGTTGAACAACCAAACAGCAAATTCTAGGTAGTATTGGCTATCGCGGTCAATTAGATTTATAGGTGGAATGAGTAGCTAACTTTTGTCAGTTATAAACTCAATGAGGGTGTATTAGATAAAGTAGGTACAAGTGAGACAAGTGTAGATTGAATGCTTAACATTCGTTAACAACGGGAAAGGCAGATGAAGAAAAAGATAGTTGCTTTAGCGTGTATGTTAAAACGAGATGAGGATAACGCGTGCTAGAAATATAAGGTAGTGGAGTGAGTATAAAGAAAAAGAGAGGTGATTTTGGGGCGTAGGTTGGAGAGAGATAGATACTACACTTGTTGAGTTAAATATACACAACGTGATTGGTGAGAGATGTTTTGAATATAAGGAAACAAGTCAAGTAAGAGTGTGGGTTAGGAGCGTTAGTTGAATTTTCAAGGAAATGTTTTGAAAAATCTTGGCGGTTAGGGAAATTACAAGACATTTTAAACGTACGTTAGAATATTACTGGAAAACGGTTGCCGTTCGAGTTGTTTGTGTAGTGAAATTTTAAGAATTGTGGACGGTTGCAAGTTTTACGTGGAAGTGAATGTTTGTATTGAGGAAAGTTGCAGGAATTGACAGGTTTTTGTGGTGTGAGAAACAGGATATAACCCTCAACAGGTTGATGTGGAGCTCTCTTAGCTCTTAGTTCTTTCTTAGTTCTTCCGAGTCTCCGACTTCAAATAGTGAAAAGATTTCACTTAGTACAACCAGCTGATAGCTTCAAGTAAAATACGTATTCTTCTTAATCTTCTTTGGGAATTAAACCACTCATAGTTTTTAAAATCATCTTTATTTACGTTTCGATCCATGACCTAGGTCATCGAAACGTAAATAAAGATGATTTTAAAAACTAGGAGTGGTTTAATTCCCAAAGAAGATTAAGAAGAATACTAAACAAACCACAACAAACATACAGGGAGTATTTACAAGTAAAATACGTTTACGAGTACAATAAAAGAGTAGTTTACGTAAGTAAAGATTGTTGTAATTTTAATTTGCACTAAGTGTGAAAAATCATACAAATGGAGATGGGATAGATATCAGTGGTTAGTCAATTTGGTTGTGTATCAACATTCAATGGTATTAGTAGCGGAGCTTGGAGAATTTGGATGCATTTTCAATGTGGTAGATGAGTTGATTTCATGGTTAAATGGTTGCTGTCGACAATTATGGTTATTGCAAGTCAAGATGGTGTTTCTGTATGCCGCAGTCTCTGAGAGAATGGTAGCCGTATGCAGAAATAGTATTCAGGTAACTGTTGTTTTAACTGTTGCTTTTATTGCCTATGTGTATAAACTGGTGCTCAATGACTTTTGTAAATTGTGCGTATAATTTACGAACAAAAAGACAAAATTGGAAAAAGTTACTGATTGAATTTTTGTTTATTGTATTATTTTACTGTATTTTATGTGGGAATTTATATTAAGAGAAAAAAGTTTAGGATATTGATAACATTTGTATGTACAAAGTAAAAAGGACTTTTTGCTGTTGGATGTGTGAAAAGTAGCACGAGAGGTTAGGGTTACTAGGAGCTCTTATTAAACCTAAGTTAGAGTAAAACACGTGGTAAAGCCCTGTTACTTTCTTGGATAATCAATGGGATATAATTAGTCTAGGGAATTATTAATTGCGAAATGTATTATTTTATCAGGGATTGTATATAATGTGTAAAATATTGCGGTGTAAATTTCGAATAGCTCGGTGGTAGAGAGAAGTGGACTGTATATAAAAAGTAAGTGATAGTTTAACAAACAACATATAATTAATGTTTTTAATCAGTTCAAGCGTTTACTCAAAGCACTCACCTGTTGATTACGAAGCCGTGCCAATGAAAAAAGGATGTAAACACGATAGAAGATGTCCGTCATACAGGAAACAAAAACTCCTCTTTCTTTGGCGGGTATAGCAAAACACATTTATGTCAAGAGCTTTGGTTCTGAAGAAAAGCGGTTCATATAATTAATTTGTTTTACGTAGAATATGTAAACAGCGATGCGGTCTGTTCGAACGACAAATCGATACTCTTTTGCTTCGTAGATTTTCCAGTCACTACACTGTTTGCACATGCGGAATAACAAAGTACTATCACTCGCGGCACTTGTTGGCGTGTACATGAAGTAAACAGGGAAATTTTACTACAACAAATTTAAATATACCGAGGCGAACAATCAACAAACTCAACGTAAAATAAAATTTAGCTTTAATTATTTACAATATAAACGAAACATAATGTATAAATAATGTGTGAGGGAGGAGTTTACGTTCGATTTGGCGTGTATATTGTTTTTATGAGTATATAATACCATTTGGAATGGACCTGCACCTTGCCGAAGTTCTAAATTACTAGAACAGGTGAAATGGCTTGCGTGTTCTAATGAGCTAAAGAGCCAAACTACAGGTCCAACCAAAGTAGTAGGGTCGTTAGTGAGGAACCAGACTAAGACAGGTCCCCGAAAGAGGGCAGCGGCTCTTTCGGTACTTAGATTGGCAGAGACCATAGGGGTCGGTATGGCAGTCTAAGACACACTACCGCGATGTGGAAGGCAACGGGAAACCACCACATTACCTCCCAAGTACACAGCGTACTTAAATTGTAACAAACATGATGGCATTCTCTGGGGTAAAAGATTCCGGAGTTAAAATAGTCCCCCATTCGGATCTCCGGGAGGGGACTACTTCGGAGGATGCGATCGGAAAGTTAAAAATAAGAGTCGGGAACATTCTGCGAGTCGGAGCGTGGAATGTTAGAAGTATGAAGCAAGTAGGTAAGCTAGAGAACCTAAAAATCGAAATGAATAGGTTATCACTAGACATAGTAGGGATCAGCGAAGTTCGGTGGCCAGAGGCGGGGGATTTTTGGAGTGGAGACTTCAGGGTAATTCATACAGGAGCAGAGGACGGAAATTTGGGTGTGGGGATAGTTATGCGGAAAAAGATAGGATACTGTGTAGAAAATTACTTACAAAAGAACGAAAGAATACTCACGGTTAGATTAGAATCTAAACCGGTAAACACAGTAATAATACAAGTATACATGCCCACCTCTAGCTACAGTGACGAAGAGGTAGAAGCCATCTACAAAGATATCGAAGACATATTAAGATACGTAAAAGGACATGAAAATTTAATAATTACGGAAGATTTTAATGCTGTGGTAGGTGAGGGTAGGGAAGGAGCGGTAGTAGGTTTATTTGGTTTAGGCACGAGAAACGACAGGGGAAATAGCCTGGTAGAATTTTGCGACAAGAACAATTTAGTCATCACAAACACATTATTTCAACATCATGCTAGAAGACGATATACGTGGAAGATGCCAGGAGATATAGGACGATATCAAATAGATTACATTCTTGTTAGACAACGGTTTAGGAATCAAGTAAAAGACTGTAGAAGCTACCCAGAAGCAGATATAGATACTGACCACAACACCGTAATTATGAAGGCCGCACTTAAATTTAAAAATCTGAAAAAAAGGAACAGAAAAAGGCACTTGGACTTAGAGAAACTAAAAGATAAAGATATTCAAGTAAGATTCGAAAAAAAGTCAAATGAATTGCTGAATGATATCGGGAAAATATCTGAAACTAAGGAAGTAGAAACAGAATGGAATAACATTAAATTCAGCCTAGACATGGCGACCAGAGATATTTTGGGGTATACACAAAAAGAAAATAAGAAACCATGGATAACAAAGCATATCGTGAATTTAATAGAAGAAAGACGAAAATACAAAAATAAATCAGACGAAACAGGAAAACAGAGATACAAAGCCATAAAATGGGAAATTATTCGAAAATGCAGGAAAGCTAAAGAACAATGGATTGATGAAAAGTGCAAAGAAGTACAAACTAAGATGGAAATAGGAAAGACAGACGAAGCATACAAATTAATTAGAATGAATTTTAGGGATATAAAACCGTATAGCAAAAATATAAGGGACGCACAAGGAAACGACATTATAGAAAACGTAGAGAAAGTGAGTAGATGGCAAGAATATATAGGAAATTTATATGCAGGAGAGGAACTAACTGCATTAGAACAGGAATCAGACATTGAAAATGATGACTTGGGATATCCTATACTTCGAGACGAGTTTGAATTAGCATTAAAGAGTGTGAAAAATGGTAAGGCGCCGGGTACAGATAAGGTGCAAGCAGAAACTCTAAAAGCCGCTGGACAAGCAGTAACAGAACGTCTCTTCCAACTTGTAAGCTATATGTATGAGACAGGCGAGATACCCAAAGATTTCAAACGTAGCATCATAGTAACTATACCAAAAAAGAAAGGCGCGGATAGATGTGAAAATTTTCGAACAATAAGTTTGGCAGCATACGTGTCAAAAATATTAACTAGAATTGTGCAAAGACGAATGGAAAAACGAGCTGAAGAAATACTAGGAGAAGACCAATTTGGGTTTAGGCGAAACAGGGGAACACGGGAGGCTATTTTAGCTCTGAGAGTGATAATGGAGAAAACAATAGAAAAAGGGGAAAGCATGTATATAGAGTTTGTAGATCTGGAAAAAGCATTCGACAATGTAAATTGGAAAAAAATGTTTGAAATACTCAAAAAGATTGGAATGAGTTATAGGGATAGACGAATAGTACATAGCTTGTACAAAGAGCAAACAGCAGTAATAGAATTAGAGCAGGAACGTAGAGAAGTAAACATTAAGAAAGGGGTTAGACAGGGATGTGCCCTATCCCCATTGATTTTTAACTTGTACATAGAAGAGGCAATGAATACTGTCAAATGCAGGAAGACATTTGGAATTACTATGCAGGGACAAAAAATTGATATGCTTAGATTTGCAGATGATATAGCGGTATTAGCGTCTAGCAAGGAAGAGTTAGAAGCTGCTCTTAATAAAATGGAAACGGTTCTAACAGAGAGATACGGTATGAAAATTAACAAAACTAAAACTAAAGTTCTAGTTTGCAAAGGTGGGGAAAATAAATCAAAAACAAGAATACAAGTATTTAACACGAACTTACAAGAGGTTAAGGATTTCTGCTACTTAGGAAGCCAAATAACTCAAGATGGGAAAAGCACAAAAGATATAAAACAAAGATTAGCACAAGGTCGTGCTACATTTAACAAGAAAAAGCAACTACTGTGCTCAAAGACCACAAACATAGAAACAAGGAAAATATTGCTTAAAACATATGTGTGGGGCACAGCACTGTACGGTTGTGAAGCCTGGACAGTGAGAGAAGCGGACAAGAAAAAGGTAGAAGCCTTTGAAATGTGGTGTTACAGGCGTATGATGAAGATATCATGGACAGACAAAGTTAAGAACGAAGAGGTACTAAAAATGGTAGGGGAAGAAAGAAGTATGTGGAAAACGGTAAAAAATAGGAGAGATAGGATGATAGGCCACATACTACGGCATGAGGGAATAGTGCGGAATATTTTAGAAGCAGAGATAGGAAAAAAGAGAAGCAGAGGCAGACCTAGATTAGACTACTGCACACAGATAGTAAAAGATGTAGGCTGTAGAGGTTTCAGGGAGATGTGTAGGCTAGCCCAGAATAGAAATCAATGGAGGTACGCATTCAACCTATCCCAAGATGGATAAACTAATGACGAAAAGATAACTGTGCTTAAACATGATGATTATTATAAGTAACTACAAGAATTGGTTGGGCAATATTCTCGAATAATGTTAAGTGTGAGAAAGGATTTACTGGAAAACCATTATTTCGGCAAATGTCTAAGTGTTGGGGGATCTTGGTAGCCACAGGTTGCTTAACCACCTTCACTGAATCTCGGTAAAATAGGGTATAAAATTAGAAAACAGAAAGAGAACGAGCTGAATACACATACTCCCTGAAAACAAGAAAACCACCAAAAATGCAAAATCAAAGTAGCTGCTTATATAATCCTACATAAAAATAACTGAGTTGCAAACGAATCCGTGACTTTCAGTAAACAATGTATTCCATTACTAAAAGAAATAACAAAAGAAATAACAAATGAAAATCAAATGCCCACAATTCTAGGTAGCATTGCAAGTTTTTCCTGGGTTTTCCTTGCAATATTAACCCGAAATACAGCCTACATACATGATTTCTATTTATACATAAAATAACTAATTACATAAAAATAAGCATATTAACAATCCTTGTAAAACAGCATTGGTATCTGACAAGTATAAATCCACAATAAGGTTACCTCAAAACCATATACAATCTCCGTTGAACAGTATTGGTATCTGACAAGTGTAAACCCGCCATAGAGTCGCCTCAGAACCATGTTAAAATCTACCAAAGAGGTAACTTAAATCATAATGAATTTTCCCCCTCAAAATAAATATAAAAAAACGACTACTTAAGCCTTTCAATAATGCAATCGCTCACTTCTTTAATAACCATCCTCTCAATTGTATAAATAGACACATGTTAAAAAATGTTTTCCAATTCCAAGTTATTGAATTTATATAAAATTCACCAATAGAAGTTGGTCGGCTGATTTCACGTTAAGCGTATTGGCTGCCTGGGGAGGGCCGATCCCGGGTCGCAACACAAATTGAAGGCGGTCATTCTGTTAAACTGAGAAACGGTAGCAGCCTTTTGAAATGATGTGCTTCAGATGTATGAGGACGATAGCATGGACAGACAAAGATAATAACAAATAAGTTACAGAAATAGTAGAGGAACAAGGATATCTGGGGAAAAAGAGAAATAGTAGGGCGGAATACGTTCTAAGGCATTTTTGGGGAATGGTATGTGATATATTACAAGCAGAGATAGGAAAAAGAGGTAGATGTAGACCTAGATCAGACAGTTATAGATTCAAACTGTGCATATTTCAGGGAAATCTGTAGGTTAGTTCAGAATAGGGAACAATGATGGTACGCGTCTAACCAGTTCTAGGACTGAAGACCTAATGATGATGATGAGAGATTCCTATTTTTTGCAAAACCCTGAACATAACAATCCAATTAACCCTATCAAATGCTTTTTCTAAATCTACAAACGCGAAATGAGTCTTTTATTTTTTGTAACCTTTTTTCGATAATTACCCTAATCATTAGTATCGGTTCTCTAGTCCCTCTGTCTTTACGAAAACCATATTGGTCTTCGCCTAAATAATTCTCAGTCAAAGCTTCAACTCTATTTTTAATTATTATTGTTAGTATTTTGGAAGCATGAGAAGTTAAACTAACCGTTCTAAAATTCTCACACCTATCAGCTCCTGACTTTTTTGGGATTGGGATAATAATATTTTTTTCGAAATCTATTGGAACCTCACCTGTGTCATATATTACTTTTACTAGGTCATATAATCTATCTAAAGTTTTCTGACTTGCATATTTTATTAATTCTGCGGGAATATCGTCTATCCCTGGCGCTTTATTTATTTTAAGATTCCGAACAGCTCTATCAAATTCCTGTCTTAATATTGAGAACCCTATTTCTACATCCTCTTCTTGGTCGTTTTCTAACTCATCCATATCGTCTCCCTTATATAAATCTTCTAAATATCTTTTCCATCTATCTGCTACCTCAACTTTATTTATTAGAAGCTCATTATTCTCGTCTCTAATACCATTATATTTTTTCCTATCTTCCCCAAAAAACTTTTCAACTGCCCTGTAAGCCCTGTCTGTCTTACCTACTCTCAAATCATCTTGTATTCCCTTACAATTCTCCTCCATCCATTTATTTCTAGCTTTTCTACACTCATGTACTATCTTATTTCTAAATCTATTTTATTTTTGCTTACTTTCACTATCCACTTCTCTGAAAGGTTTTAGCTTTCTTCTATTCTCTATTAAATCTAATATCTCCTTTGTTACCCGGGGTTTTCTCGCTTCTATTTTTTTCTTACCTATAGTCTGTGTTGCTGTATCATGTACAGTCAGTTTTATTTCTTTCCATCTATTTTCTACGTTCTTTCCTACAGCTATCTCTTTGCTCTTATTATCTAATACTTGTTTATATTCTTCTTTTACCCTACTATCATTAAGCTTATCTAGATCCCATCCGTCTCTTTTAACCTTTCTCAATTTTTTGAATTTTAGTTTACACTTCATTTTAACTAAGTTATGATCGCTATCTATGTCAGCCCCTGGATAACTACGACAGTTTTTAACTTGGTTTCTAAATCTTTGTTTAACTAAAATATAATCTATTTGGTATCTAGCCCTATCACCTGGGGCTTTCCAGGTATATCTTCTCCTAACATGTTGTTCGAATAGGGTGTTTACAGTTACTAATCTATGTTCCTGGCAAAACTCAACTAATCTTTCTCCTTTATCATTTTGTCTGCCATACCCAAATTTTCCTACCATTTTTCCCTCACTACCCTCTCCCACTGACGCATTAAAATCGCCCATAACTATTAAGTTCTCATCTCCTTTTACTTTTCTCACTATACTATTTATATCCTCGTATACCTTTTCTACTTCCTCCTCCTCGTACTGAGTTGTTGGCATGTAAACCTGAACTAAAACAGTGTCTGTGGGTTTTGTACTCAATCTAACCATAATTATTCTATCACTAAATTGTAAGTACTCTTTAACTTTATGCCCTAATCTTTTACCTAACACTATTCCTACACCTGCCTGTCCATTAGTTGAAGAAGTTGTAATTATTCTATAATTATCTTTCCAAAAGTCATTACTATCTGGCCATCTCACCTCACTAATACCTAAAATGTCCAGCTTTTCCTTTCTCATTTCGACTAATAAATTCGTTAACTTATCTACTTTAAGTAATGACCTTACATTCCAAGTCCCTATCACTAAATCGAACTGATGTTTTATATTCTTACGATGACGAGCCCCAAGTACCCCCCTCCCGGAGATCCGAATGAGGGAGTATTTTACCTCCGGACAAGAATTTTACTTGTGAGCTCTCCATCATATGTATATCGTGTTTTAGGCCACGCACACCTGGGAAATATTGTGGTAGGCTCCCACATCTTTCCACAACACAGTTTTTAAAGATTTTAGCAAAAAGCCGTAACCGTCATGGCCAACCCCCAACAAGCTTGTAAATTATTGAGGATCGCCCGAGACCAACCGACCCTCCTCCAATATCTTTTAGCCAGCAAGGCTGCTGCCCCTTGCTGCGCCTTTTAATCGCCTTTTACGATAAGCAGGCTTACTATAGTAGTATTCTTTATCCCCTACTATAGGGAATGATTAATAATGTAATTAATAATTTGCAGTCTTAATTCATTTGTCCGAATTTTGTGCAAAGATAATCTTGAATCGTTCTATGGAGGGAACGCTTTTTGTTGAGCGCTTTGTCATTACTATTGAAAAAAAGTAACATGCAAACTTGTGTAGGTACGGTTAAGCTTTGAATATTAAGGTATTGAACTACTGATTAATATGATTAGTCTAATAAGTTCGGAATAAAACCCTACCAAGTCGGTTACTTTTAATTTTAGAAACAATCCCATAGATAACTTCATGTTAGAAAAAAGGCATGTTAATGAAGAACATCAAGCTTTTAACGAAATCCCAGAGATTAGCAGGATCTAGTTAGAACGAATTGAGTCCAGAATATTATTGATTTTGTCATTTCTAAAGGTATCTGCAATCAAATTACTCCAGGTATTTATGATAGAACTTCTGAAACCTTAACCTACAGTAGCTGTAAATTAATAAAAAATTTTTTAACTGTATGAACGTATAAACATATCCTCAATACATTTTTGTTATTAGTTTAAGAACTTTAAAAGTAATTTTGTTTGCTGAAAACGTTTTCCATTAAGCTAAGTAATTTTTGATATATTTGGTTTTTTTCTTAAGAATGTGTACATATATATATATATATATATATATATATATATATATATATACATATATATTGCTGTGAAACCTCACCATTAATCTTAAACTAAGGTTTTCAAATCGAGCCCCACAGATTGGGCGTCATAAAATGCTGTGAAATGTACAAAAAGCCTCGCCAGTTTCCTGGAATAAAATCACAAAAATTTTCTTTGGAACTCAAGCCTCGCTTTTGGGCGCTACGATTTGCTGTGATTCTCTTCTGATAATCGCCTCTTTACTCTTTCCGCCTCGGCTGCTCACCTAGTTAAAACTTTCATCCTCATTCATAAAAAAAACAAACACATTCCTACCACAAACGTCAACTTTAACTCTATTTACATCAATATTCATAATACATTAAAATTTCAAAATTAAATTTCAGCATAAATTTCAGCATCACAAAATTTCAAAATTAAATTTGTCATCATTTTAATTTTCATCCAGAATTAAAGTCCTTGTAGGATGTCTACTAATTAATTTAACAATATTTGCAGACCTGAGTTTGAGTACAAAGGGAGCATCTCCCACCCCTTTACGTTAATCAAACAGGTTAGTCTAATTGAGCTCAAAGACAGACCCAAATTTTCATCATAATCAAGAACCTAAACTGCTAAATACTCCTTTTTACTTAAACAAGAAATTTTCACCTTAAAATTAAAATTTTGTTGTTTGTACAAATTCACTTCTGTCCATTTTTTTTAGCAAACAAATTATAAAGTTATTCAACACACACAAAAACATCAAAGTTCGAACAAAATTGTATAATTTACCTGAAGGTTACTGCACTCGTTGCTTCAACGTACATCGTCCTTGCTAATTTTACCATTCCAACTGGGTTATGTTTCCGTCCTCAGATTCCTGGTCGCCTTTTAAAATTTTCTACACCACCATTCATCTAAAGTTGTTTCAGGGCCTCTCAGGAACTCATCTAAGTATATCAAAATCTTGTTTTGTGGATCCAATCACGATTACGAATAACATTTGATTATTAACACCCCCGAAAAATAGCAAAGAAATTCATACGTCTTTCAGGCTATACCCAAAACTGTCTACTTTTGTTTATTCATTTATCGTTACAACTTTGGATACTTGGTACAGTAATACTCGCAAATATAACTAAACTTTATTACCTTGTATCTTCTTTTCTAAGTGCACTAATGCATAACAACTTGTATCGTAGCACGTAAAGAGCAAACTATTTTAAAGTATTAAATCAAAATCGAGAATCTAAGAGCACTGTTTAAAGCATCGAATAATCAAAAATCTCAGAGAGCGAAACACCTATAATCACGGGTTTATATAATAGCTAGCCTGCCCGTCGGTTTTGTCCCTCAACGGCCAGTTTCTAGAATTTCGCATTCTATGTTCCCTTTTCGACAGTCGGGCACAGCTATTCTACAAAATTTGCACACGCGCCAGTTGAAAATCTAAGAAATTTTTCACACGGCACGCAAACACGTCCGAGAATAATTAATTAATTTTGTATAGAAATGTTATTTTCACCTCTCATGTTTGCCTCTTATTTTCAACCAATCGTGACCCTCGTGACGCTACACAAATCACGCCTTTAATTATTGGTGTCTCTGCTTGACGCATTTTCTCCTTCCTTTTCTACCTTGGTCTGAATGGTACAAATCGATATTCTCTACTATCGAATATTTCAGTCCACGTGGATTCATATATGTGAGTTAAATAACCCCGTATCTAGCCTTCCCGTTAATATAAGCTACGGTTTATCCGATCGTTTGCAATATACGCAGAATCTGCCTGTTTATCAGTTCGAATTAATTAGAACTTTGATATTTAAAAATACGCAGGTGTTCAATGGTAATACTTTAAATAACACTTCTACGATTTGAATATTATTGGGTTTTTTAAAAGCTTTTATGCATGTAATACCTTAATAATCGTTCAATTAACTCCAATTAAAATAATGATGAATGACATTGACTTCTACCCTTTAATTTTTAGTGAATCCTAATTAAATATTAATTATTATTTGTACATTTTGTTTAATACCCGTTACTTGGAACTTGAATCAATTAATATAAATTTTGCACGTAATTTCTATTTGTTTCTTTACTTGGAATAATTAAATTACATACAAGTAGAGCATTTTAATTCTGCTTCTTTTTATAGAAAACGTCTATTGAATAATTTAAATTCCTTATTTTTAATGAAACGAATAAATTTTTATGCTTCACGGTTTTAATAATGCGTACTTTTTTCCAAAGCTTCCTTATACACGGTGATTAAAATTATTTGATGCACTTAATTAATTTTCTACCCTGGTCTAAATATGAGTAATATATATATATATATATATATATATATATATATATATGTATATGTATATGTATATATATGTTCAGCTTCTCCTTTATGGGTTATTGCTCCCGTTAAAAAAAAACAACAAAAGGCGCACTCCCTTTATTCCATCTGAATTTTCGAGTATATTTGTACTCTTGGTCACAGATTAAATAGTTGAGATTGTGTAATTACTGGCATGTGTAACAGGAAACATTTTTAAAAAACTATTTCGAACAATTACAAAATTGGCAGTTTCTGACAAATGACATATGGAATAAAGAGAGTACACCCTTCATTACCCTTCCAAACGGGACCAATAACCCATAAAGGAAAAACTGAATAGTATTAAATCAGAGGTCGTTAATTCTAACTATATATACATATATGTACATATACGTATATTATATATATATATATATATATATATATATATACTTGTGATGAAAACATAATTGTGCAATAGAGTAGACTTTTCTACATACCGTTTTTTACAACTAATACAGGTAAATTAACATTTGATTTTGGAAACCTTATTTTCAGTTAGCAGTTTTTAATGGTATTTTAGTATCCTTATGGTTGACGTTTATTTTAGGTTGGTTTTAGCATTAGTGCACTCGGTTATTCTAAGTGTGAATTTTAAACCAGAACCACTCTCCTGATCTCAGGTTTTGGCTTCCTCTTCTTATTCCTTCCAGAGGGTTTCCGAGATTTAGGTGGTGTTCAAGCTAATTTCCTATTAAAAGTAGTATTTCGCACCCGGTAGTTTTCTGGTACCCTCTTCGAAAATTTACACCAACCTTCCCTCTAAGTTAATCGGCAACCACTCTTCTTGGTACAGTCGAGGTTTTTGGTATTTTAATGAGACACCAAATTTTTAGAGAGGTACTTCACCGAGTTTTATGTGGGTTATCGGCTACATTTTCTGGGCCCAAAAACTGTATGCAACAAGTGTATTGCAATATTGGTTATCACTGATGCTAGGATTTAAAAAAGAAATACTGTTTACACTTGGGCTAGGATTATAAATAAACATATTACCAATTAGGCTAAGATTATATCTTTGGTATGTACTCTGCTTTGGTTAATGTAACAATTATTGCAAATTTGTTAGATTCAAATGATTACCCTTACGGATATTAGGAAATGTTGTATTCCTGAGTGAATTGCTTACTGGTTTTATGATTTCTGAAATCGGAAAACTGTGTTTTGCTATCTCTTGTTATCAACACAATTGTGTTGTTGGGGATTGTGGCGAACAGGATATTTGTCCTACAGTTATAAACGTAGCAGGATAATCTGGATGCTACGGACTCCATTTTCTTGTTATTCAACGGAAGTTACAATGGTTTAATATTTAGGCGCTTATATACTCTATTAGTATAAGTACCATTTGCAGTGCCTACCATCATGTCTGAAAGTAATGTTCTCCCTTTTTAACACAACTTTACCTCTACCAGAGTCATTACAAAATGTTGTTTTGTTGTAGTTTATAATATGCAGAGGTGAAACATTTTTCAAACTAATTTCAAATTCAGTGGAATAATTTTGGATCACTTCTTTCATAACATTAACAACAGTTTGTTCAGATATAGATAGAACAAAATGATATATTTTAATGAAAATGATTTGCATCAAAACAGTTTCTAGTACAGTGACGTGTATGCATCTTCATATTTTTCATTCTCAAAGTCAACGTACAGTCAATTTTCCAAGGTTGGAACTTGTTTTCTTTGAAACCATGTGTGCATCATTGTCTTAGTTTCAAAGATAAAATTAAAAATAATCTGCAATGTACTTTATAGAATAAGTTGCTTACAGACCAAATATTCAGCTGATATGGGTTTTTGGTAACTTGGGAGATGAGAGTCTAAATCCTTTTCAAGAAGCTTAAAATTATGTATTTTCTAAAAATAGTAGCGAATACAGCGTTATGAGCAACTAACTATAACCCTCTATCAATATTTAAAGAGTAAGTAAATATTGACTCATTAGGGGATATAGCAATAAAGCAGAATCTGAAAGATAGCCCAAGCTTTAACTAACGTGACATACTAATTATTTGCACCATATAAAGAACACACTCTAAAAAAAATCAATGAAAGGAGTTACTGAAAAATTGTGGAGTAGTTAATTTGTTCCGATTTAAATGCTTGGTTAGTATCTTAAGATTGCACCTCTACATTTAGTCAAGTACTTTAGTGAAATGTACATAGTGTAGGTAACATAAAATAAAGTATTAAATACTTCCATGTCATGTTTAACCCACACCCACACCCACTAAATTTTATGAATTAAATAAAGCTACTGATTTGCCCAAAATAATAGTTTTAACTAGTAGTACAACTAAAAAAATAAATTTTGGAGGGAGTTACAAAATTTTCAACTAGGTATGTTTCTGCTGGTTTCTACGAACAACTTTTAAATTTATAATTTTTATTAAACGTGATGTAATGTGATGTAAATGGTTTCCAATTCCAAGTTATTGAATTTATATAAAATTCACCAATAAAAATTAATCAGCTGATTTCATGTTAAGCGTATTGGCTACCTAAAGAAAGCCGATCCCAGGTCGCAACACAAATTGAAGGCAATCATTCTGTTAAACTTTAAAAAATTTTCCTTAGTGTACTCAAACCAAATATTTCAAACATCAATAAATCTAAGTCACCTTCAATTTATGTCATAAATGTCAAACTTGAAGTTTTTATTATTATTTTGACAACGATCGTAGGTCATGAATCGAAACGTAAATAAAGTTGATTTTAAAAACTATGAGTGGTTTAATTCCCAAAGAAGATTAACCTGAATACACATGCTGTGTGAGAATTTCAGGGAACTATGTAGGCTAGCTCAGAATATAAATAAGTGCAGGTACGTGTCCAAACAGTTTTGAGACGGAAAACCTAATGGCTGCGAAATACCTGCAACTAATGTTAACTGTGCGAAAAGATAAATTGGAAAATATATTAAATCGCCAAATGGTTAAGTGTTGGGAGAACTTGGCAGCCACAGACTGCTTACCTCCCTTCACAACCATTGAAGGTCGGAGAAATAGAGAAATAGAGAAATAGAGAAATAGAGAAATAGAAAAATAGAAAAACAATAGAAAGTGATCGAACTGCATCTAACAAGAAAGAACATCGCCTATGAGGAAAGACAACAAACAGAATAAGAAGAAAATTGTTGAAAGCATATGTGTGGAGCACAGCACAGTATGCCTATGAAATACGGGAAGTCTGAATCGCAGACAGAAAAACGGTAGCAGCCTTTTGAAATGATGTGCTTCAGATGTATGAGGCCGATAGCATGGACAGACAAAGATAATAACAAATAAGTTACAGAAATAGTAGGGGAACAAGGATATCTGGGGAAAAAGAGAAAGAGTAGGGCGGAATACGCTCTAAGACATTTTTGGGGAATAGTATGTGATATATTACAAGCAGAGATAGGAAAAAAGAGGTAAATGTAGACCTAGATCAGACAGTTATAGATGCAAACTGTGCATATTTCAGGGAAATCTGTAGGTTAGTTCAGAATAGGGAACAATGATGGTACGCGTCTAACCAGTTCTAGGACTGAAGACCTAATGATGATGATGAGTATATAATAAATGTATGAGATTTACCGTTTGTGTGTTAGTTGAATTGCAGAAAGCAGCTGAGCAGTCGTGGCATGTATTTCCTTTTTAAGCGTTTCAGGCACAGCAATTAAAGACGCACAACAGTGGAGCTCAAAGAGTTTTCGCAGCATTTTGGCGCCCAGAGAGTTTTTTTTTTGACAAAGTCAGTGACGACCAGCGACGGCTTTCGTAGCAAAATTGACGCCCAAAGGTGGGACTATTAGCATTACAATAGCGGTTTACGCAGCAAATTGACGTCCAAAGGTGGTGCTCGAATTAATATTACAACAACGGCTTTTCTTGAAAATTAGGGTAACTGCATAAAGGCATTTTCTTACTCTAAAAATTTATATATTTTGCTGCATAAAGATGATAGTCTTTATATTATAACAGTTACAAGGATAAAATGCTAGTGTTAACCTTCCCTAAAATAATATCAATAATCATTGGTTGCAGAATATTCAATACTCTAGAAGGGTAGTTTAGAAACCGCGGGTCGCCAGTAAAATTCTTAGCAATAATTTGCAGTTTGTCTGGTGTCGTTATGCTCAGTGCTTGGATAATGTGCGCTACCATTTCAAGAACTTTAACATAATCTCGCGGTGTAGGGAAAACATGAATAATGAAGATGTGAATATTATGTACGTATCGCGACGCTAATGGATGCACTTGTGTGGTAGTCATTTCTACACCAACTCTATAAAATGCTTTACGATTCTTTGTAGAACGATTTAACTGTTCTTTAGAACTATATAATGTTACTTACCATTTCCACTTTTTTATTTTGCTTCTATAGTATTTCAGGTAAATAAATTTTAGAGAAACGAGAGCTTTAAGTTGTTTCTATTTGTCAAAAATCTCATATTTATTGCCTAATTTACATTTAAATCATTTATAGACTGTAGTAGCTTCTTTTTCAAAAAACTTATTACTTCAACTGATAACTCTCATATTTATATTCAAGTCTTAACGCGGATTCCTTCTTAGAGATGCTTTATTATATAAAAAATATGAAAGGCCAAGTGCCATCTTTTGCAAAATATCCTTATGTAGAAGTATACGGAAAATGCTTCCAAAGGGACCGTTGTAATTTAACTTTGAACATTTCATTATAACAGTAAATCTTCTAGCTGCGGGTACTCGTATAAATCAATTTCGCGTTAGAAGCGAAGCCTAATATTTTGTTAGCTTCATCGGAGGCCGCTAAGCGAGAAGCTTTAAATTGAATCGAACCCAAGCGATTATAGATATTTTCCTTTATGTACACTGCAATGTTTTATTGGAACATTTAATTATCCCCACGTTGATTAAGCAGTTCATAATACTTTGATTGTTTTCAGGAATAATTTCCTCCTAAAGCTTGATCAAGTCAAGCAGCTCGATTTGAAATCAAAACGCGTAACTAGAAAAATTAGTTTTAAAAAACTTGTCTTGAACTGATGAATAGCAGCTTGTATTACTATCAAGCGTTTAAAAGCTATATAGAATTTTTTAACACATTTTTAAATATTTGCAGTTTAGATTCCGTACTTTTCATTAATTTCAATAATTAGTCATTTCAGATTTATGTATTACTGAGTTGTATAAGGATAGCACATAAAAGCATGGACCCTTCCTATGGACCATCCCAATGTCTTTGTAACTTTGGTGGCAATCCACCCTTTCGTCTGAGATGCATAGTCAGACGCATTTGCCCTCTTGAAAACCAGAATATTACGCCTCGATGTCATATCCCTGATCCTCCCCTATTTCCAGGAGCGCAGTGGCTTGTGCATACAGGTAGTGTACGAGATCTTGGGGGAATTCTATGTCGCTTGGTAGATCTTGAAGCCTTAGAAGCGCTTGCTCGAAGATGTTTAAGGTTAACACTCTCCCTTAAGGTAAGGCATTCTTGTGTTGGGTGCGCTGAGCAAGAGCCGTCTCCACAACGCCCGACCTCTAGGGGTCAGCTTCCTTTGGAGATGTTGAGGGATGGGTTTGTTTCCCCACAGGACACTTCATCTCCGATGGTGTCGGGACTCGGCGGTATTTCCGGGTGTGGTTGAACTCTTCGGCCGACTCGGGCTCTAAGTCGAACTTATATAATCCGTCTCGGTTTTGGCTGGCATAATTTCTGGTTCTATCACTCTATGAGCGAGGCGATGCGCCACTAGCTTTATTTTGCGCATCTTCTTATACACCTCGGTTTCTCGCTTAACTCATATCTGTTTAGCAGTTTTTCTTGGCATAAATTCTGCCATTTGCTTTGCGAGAACCTTTCGTGTGCAAGAGTTATTTCTATCTTCAGAATGAGATCGACCACCTTATTACTGAAGATGGTAAACCTCCGCTGTACTCGGGGTTTTTCTTCTACGGTGGCTCATACTACATTTCTTTCAGCTGGGTAAGCAGTCCTTATATAGATGCTCACAACAATTTTGTTCTTGTATCTCTTACCGTAAAGGCTACAAGCGGTCTCTGGGTCTGCCTCGGAAAATTGTTGCGCATCGTCTTTAAACTTCGGCATGTGACACCTCATAACGTGTAAAGTTTTATTCGTAGCTAAACATGATGCCCACCTATAAATTGTTAGGTTGGCCTTTATGACAGCTTTTTAGGTGAGCTATTCTATCGTCGATGCTTAACCTTCTATTGTCCTTTCCTGCGGAAGACATTCGGCAGCATCGGTTCACAAAAGTTAATGTCACCTGTTACGTTTTTTTCGTGGCAGCCACGTTGGGCACCAAATTTATGCTACGTAACACAAAGAAAGTCAAAGCAATGACCCGGCTCAATCGGAGAGTAGGAGGGATTGTAGAAAGCAGACCGACCTATGATGTATGCGGCGGTAGGGAGTTAGTAACGGTACCTGCAAGAAAATGTTAAGTAAACCTGGAAAAAAAGAATAAGTATAGCAGCAATGAGAAGTCCAAGTTATTCAGTACTATGTAGAATGAAAAAAAAGAAACTGTTTAGATAAACTATATAATATAACAACGGTAAAAGCAATACAAAAATATTTAGTACTAGTGAGGTAATATTGGGGAGTAGCAGAAACGTTTCCTCACACACCAATTAAACATAAATCAGATAAAATGTTGACAAAAGTTAAATAGATAAAACACAATTGGTATGAGTAATTCAGTAGTATTGATTGTTTTTTTTTTCTTTTTTTTTCTTAATAGCAGGCAAGTCTATTGTAAAAGGTATCAGAACGACGAAGAATATTGCAAAACAACGGATAGATATTTACAGTAATAACAAGTATGAAATAGTTTAACTTACAGAAAGTACTTCAGGAACGCTTCCTTGCATTTGAAGCGTGGGATTCAACGATGTCCCGCACCAACGAAGCACTTCACTTTTGACTGTGAGGGTGTTGATGGAACTCATCACACGCTACACCAATCACACCCACGCACTTCACTGGGGTTAGCAGCAGACAACATCACGCGTCGTAACTATGTAGTTGATAAATTTCTTGGTAATTCTATTTCCTAAGACAATAATTCTGTAATATTTTGTAACACAAATTGTAGAGAAAAATAGTAATAAGAAGTTAGAATCACGTGCTTTCAAGGCACGATGTAATGCATGTCATCTGATAAGTTCTTGCATTATACTAACAGTAAAGTGAGGTGTTCTATTTGCTACATCTGGTAACAAAGAAAATTCTAATGCTTTTGAATACCGAAACTTACGCAAGCCATGATCCATTTCAGATTCTTTGTTGTCCGAAAACTCAGAAAACTACAGTATCACAGCAACAAAACAAACAATTAGTAAAAGCTACGAGTACCACTAAAACCGTCAGTCAATGACCTTAAGACACACGTGCGGTCGAGTAAACACATTCTACAGTTAAAAAGTACACCTAAAATCCCACAAGAAAAACAACTAGAATCGTGCCGCGTTTGTTAAAGAACAATTTTAAAATTTATCCCGCATTCTTTCTCACTAGTTTCAAAGCAAACAGCAAACCGTATATTTCACGTAATTCATATCTAGGAACCAAGCACGAAACTCGACAACGTAACGTAATTAACATATCCTAACAAAGGACAAAACTAGAACTCTCACTATCCCAACCGCTTATCGACTCTTTATCTAGACTCGTATATTCACATAAGCAACAACATTTATATCAGCGGTTAGACAAGAAACGATGCAATTTATTTATTAATTGAAAATCAAATATAGAAATTATCTACTTTTAAAGTAATACCGACGAGTTAAATTGCATACAAATCTGAATTATTCTGAAGTATTTCCTTTATACAAACAGCGATCTCAAAGAAACGATTTATTTTTAAGTACGTTAACAGAAAGGAAGCGAAAAATGTTAAACCACAAAAATGCCCGTTACACACCTCGTACGGTGCCATAACATCATTTTTACTCGTTAGCCTTTGTTTCGCCGGGTTGTCTCTCGTGCCCATTCTACTACTATGAGTGGACACTTGCTCTTCGAATTTCGATGCATCGTCTTCCGTACTGCCTGCTTCATATAATCTATGAGACAGGTTGATAACCAACCTCGGTACTTCTCCTGTGTACGTTCTGCTTCCTAATCATAGTCTTCTAGTCTAGTGTAGTTGGTCTCGACTCTCAATTGGAGCTTGAATGTTTTGTTCCAGACTTAGTGTACGTACGCTGGTGGTCAGCTGGCGCTTGAGGGTTAGGTCTTCTTTCAAGAGCTTCTCGCATGCTCTTTTTGATGGAAGCGGCCTTCAAAGCTTCAATTGTCTCCAGATTTATGGCTTTTCGCATCATCTTACGTTTACTTGTCAAGAATTTTAACATTTATTTCAGAAGTGCTGCCGTCAATTAGTGACTCGCTTCTCAATCGATTTTCCTCACTTAGCAAAATTTAATTTTCGCGTAATGTTTTTGTGATATGCCCAAGTATTCCGGTGTCTCAGTAATTGCATCCAATGAAAGTTATATTTGGTGGTTCTTTATTATTATCAAACAGCCTATTTTCTCCTCTCGATAAGTTCATTTCAACCGCAACACCAGCGGTAAAATAGAAAACTCTTTTTCTGATATGTTACGTATTTGTTCACATTTTCCATTTGTTCTAAATATTAATTTATTAGCTTTTACGTATTTACTTTTATTTTGGTTAAGAAAGACCAAATATGTAGTTAATTAAATGTAAAAAATGTAATTGATGTGGTAATTGTATTTTGTCTTCTGGGGGGCAAGCTCCTGAAAAATACTTCGGTGCGGTAGGTCAACTGAAATGGAAAGGAGCTCGTATAAGTAGCAATTTTTGTTGTTATTAGGGTGGGCGGCGTCTGAAAGTATGTAGGCTTGACTTGATTATTTGTTTAATAAGTATAAGCAAAAATAATTATAAATTTTGTAAATACCTAAAAATAAAAATGAAATAGTTAAAATTGAATGATTTTAACAGTTTGAGACAGTTTGAAAGTCTTCAGAAGATTGAATGTATATACAGTTTAAAGAGGTGTAAAAGTCTTTGAAAGTCTTCGGAACTTTTCGGAAAGCTTCGGAATTTGCTTTTGAGGCCGAGTAGGAACTTGAATAACGGTAGTTAGAAAACATTTACAGTTTGAAAAGGCCCAGACGTCTTCGGCGGTTTTCGGAACTGTTCAGAATGCTTTGTGTTTTACTGGGGTGGGGGTGGGAGTGTGGTAGCAACGTTAAGCTAAAAAGAACAATGATATGAAATTAAAAACTATTAATTGAACCTATATACAAGCAGAGAGGGGTTCAAAAAGTCTTCGGTTGTCTTCGGAAGGCTTCGGAATTTATTTGTGAGGCTCAGTAAGAACTTGAACAGCGATAGATAGAAAATATTTACAGTTTTAGGAGACCCAGAAGTCTTCGGTGGTTTTCGGAACTCGTCGGAGGGCTTCGTGTTTTACTTGCGAGACAACGTGTGGGTATGAAGAATTATGGTGTGGACGTATGTACAGCTTGGAGGAGTTCAAAGGTCTTCGGAACCCTTCGGAAGGCGTTGTGGTAGTGGTGTCTTAGGCCTCGGCGAGTTTGTCGCCGTTGAACTCTACGGGGGTGTTGTCCCGGTGGTAGAGTTGACAGACGCAATTACAATAACGACTTGTCGGTGATGGATGGAGTTTAACGTCCATACATAGTTTATTAATTATTGATTGATGAATTATAGTCACGTGTCTTAGGTACAGTGGTGGACAGCGTCACCGTCAGAGAATGCGCAGGTTATAGAGAGTACTGCGCGTTGAAATATAGCAGGCTATGGAGAGCGCTGCACGCCGAAGTGTTAGCAGGCTATGAGGAGCTCTGCCAGTTGATTCTTTAGGTTACGGGGAGCACTAAGGAATGCCTTTTAAAGAATCTGTAATTATATTTATACACTTCCATTTTCTGTTTTCTGTGTTGAAAAACGTTAATGATGTTTTCAACAAATGAAATTGTGTGTTTCAATTTTTGAGTGTAAAAGAATCTGCTTATTTTGTCTGACCAATGAGTGTGCTGATTTTTGGATACCACAAAAAATGAGTTGAAAGTTCTCGCAATTCTTAGTTTGTTCTATTTTCAGCTCGTGTACTTTGATAAAGTTAACAGTCATTCTTTAGTCTGTTCTGTGTTCCACTCGGGCATGGTGATTTAGTCACCCCCGTTGAAGAGTGTAGTGTAGCTAAGTTGTTGCGAGGATACGACGGGGTCCTTGCTGTCAAAATATCTGAGCCTGTGGCGGCGTTTGCGTTTTCGTTTTGTGCGGCAGCGTTGGGCTTTTCCATGATCGCCTGTTACTAGGTGGGATGATTGTTGGCGAAAGGGTACTTGTTCTGGGGACATCCATCTACAGGTATGCCTTTATGGCTGTGCACCTTGCACATAATTGGGCAGAATGACACAAGTTGCGTGGTTAGGTAGTGGTCTGCATGTTTCTGTGTCCAGTGATAATAGGCTGGTGTTGCCTGTTGTAGTTGGTTGTGCTGACCTATCGATCACTGGTTGGAATTATTTCCGCAGACTGTTGAGCAAAAATTCGTTTGCGAACTGGTTAGCTATAGTTGGTGTGGGTGGCCTGTTGGCGATGACGGACGTCACCGTTGTGTGGATTCGGACGTTTCCATGGTCGTTTGCTGCTGGATGTGGTAGGATTGAAAGAGTACCTCTTATTGGGACATCCGTCCACAGGTATGCCTTTCTGGTTGTGCGCCTTGCACGTAATTAGGCAGATCGACGAGGGCTTCGTGGTTAGCTCGTGGTGTGCATGTTTCCGTGTCCAGTGGTGATAGGCTGGAGCTGACTGTGTTGGCCTATTGGCTACTGGTTGGAATTCCTTCCGAAGGTTGCTGTGCCAGAATTCAGCTGGAAGATGGTGAGTGGTAGTTAGAGTGTGTGGCCTGTTGGCGGTAACAGGAGTCACAGTTTTGTTTCAAAGGAGCGTCTTAGGGTTATGTGCTCCAAAATGTATGGAGCCTTGTTCGTAATCCATTACCACTTTCAGGCGTTCAAACCAAGATTCACCCAGAATGAAATTCTCAGCGAGGATTGCTACTACCAAGAAGTTTCCGTAGTCCGTCACTTTTCCGAGGGTAAATGGCGTGCGAAACTTGCCTTTGATTGCAATTTCTGTCCCTGCTTCGGCTAGATAGGCGGAGGCATGATATGGTTGTAACCGTGAACTTGCGGGTATTCGATCTTCCCTAATCATGCAAGTCGACGCTCCTGTATCTAGCAGTGCATTGAAGATTATCTTCTGTATAGTGACAGTGATCCATGGTAGTGGGTCATTGTGAGTAATGTTAGTCGTGCCAGTTTGTTTCGCCCGACAGGGCTGTAGTCTGGCATTGCTCGGCCGGTGGGTCATTCCCCGACGGCTTGGTTGGGACGTCTCGGTGTCAATGTCGTTGTAGACAGAATACGCACCTTGGTAACTGTTTCGTTGTTCGTGGAAATGTGGTTGCTGGCGTGGGGACGGTTGTCCCTTTTGCTGCCTTTTTTATGTTTTCTTCGAATTTTGTGTGGCGGGAGACCATTTCCCATATTGTTGTCGGCATGTGACACTGAATTTGATTCCTCGGTGTCGACAGGAGGAGGTTCGTAAACAGTTCTATGTCCCGATTGGTGTCTAGTTTGAGGCGGTGGGCTTGCTTTATTTTAGTGCCAAGGAATGCGGCTACTGATTGAGACCCTATCTGCTTCTGTTTATAGTACTCGTAGGTTATTTTTACTCTAATGGTTGAACTGTCGTACTTGTCCAGAAAGAACTTTTGAATTCGCCGTAGGTGGGTTGGAATATCGCGTATGCTTCCCACCATATGGCTGCTTGGCCTCGCAATTGAGAGGTCGTTGTAGGAACACCCGCCTCCATAGCTTCCATCTGTTGAAAGAATTCTGCGGGATCCTCCAGAAAGGTGCCAGATAATATAGGTTTTTCTGGTTCGGAGGTCGCTATGGCGACTTGATACAGGTCCCCCACTAGCACCTTGATTGTGATCATTTTGCTGGTTTTTTGTGTTTGTTGAGCGCCACTGGGTTGTTGCAGTACCAGAACTGTTGGTGGTTGTGTGACCTCCTGGGTTGGAGGCGGCTGGTTGGTGTCCGGCTGGAGGTTTGACTCCTCGTCTCGGGCATGTTGATGGTTCTTGTAAGCGCGCTGTTTGGAAAATCTTCTTCACGTCGGACGCCACTTGTTATCGTTCGGGTGGGTGGCGTCTGAAAGTATGTAGGCTTGGTTTGATTATTTGTTTAATAAGTATAAGCAAAAATAATTATAAGTTTCATAAATACATGAAAATAAAAATGAAATTGCTAAAATTGAATGATTTTAAGTGTTTGAAGCAGTTTGGAAGGCTTCGGTAATTTTCGGAACTCTTTGGAGGGCTCCGTGGTTGCTTGTGGAACCAAGTGAAAATTAAATAAATGTATATACAGTTTAAAGGGGTGTAAAAGTCTTCGGTAGTCTTCGAATCTCTTCGGAAGGCTTCGGCATTAGCTTGTAAGGCCGAATGGGAACTTGAATAATGGTGATTAAAAAATATTTACAGTTTGAAGAGGCTCAGACTTCATCGGCGGTCTTCGAAACCCTTCGTGAGGTTTCGTGTTTTACTGGGGGAGCAACGTTAAGTTACAAAGAATTATAATATAAAAATCAAAAATTATTAATTGAACTGCACCTTACTATTTTCTCGCTGTTATAAAAAGAGTAATTGCACAACGAAGTATAAGAAATACTTCGGCACAGCTTGAATCGATCTTTATGGTTGGGGAGGCTGCATGAGACTTGAAATCACAGGGTAAGGGGAATGTTTAGAGAATATCTGAATGTTAAAATTTAATTATCAAGACGCTTGTTTACACAACTGTAAAATAACTTAGAGAAACAAAAGTTAAAACACGATAAGAAAAATTTGACTAAATATGTTTATTAATACTCAGTTATTACAATTCCAAAGGCATGTATAAGATATACGCTTGTGTCATTAACATTGTAGACATTGTTATATGATTTAACATGATATAATTCATATATTTAATAAATGCACACGAAAAAATTTCTATAGAGAAATCAAAATAAGTAATCTCTGTTTAGAAACTCAAAATTTTACTTAATGCGGGAGTAAATCAAAAAGTGATCATAATTGTAATAATGTCATGTAACAAATGCACATGAAATGAAAGTTCAAGTAATAAACCTTTTCACCATAAGAAGCTTCATGAAGTTCCGAATGTTTACATATTTTTAGGTTATGTAATAGAGAATTATATTTGAAATCATTTAAGATAAGTAAAATGTAATTAATAATCAAGACAAAATATTTGTAGTGACAAAGACAAATTTAAATAGAGCTTAAGCCTCTTTATTTTAACAAAAAAACGATAAGGTAAAAGTTTTAATCTCATACCTGTAGTATCAACTGAACTAATACTATAGGTTACTTAATTTATAAGAATCCTTCATATCCAGGAAACTGGGACATCCTGCATTGGTGGATCTCCTAGTGTAGGTACAAAACAGCATGTGGTCGTCTTCAAATGTTGTCTTTAACAGACTTCTGTTCTATAAATTAACTCTGTAGATATTTTTCAATAAGATAATAACTGAGCGGCAATATGTAAAGTAGACGGAAACGAAATATAAAATTTTGTGGAAGAGAGTATTTATTTTACATTATCTGGTTGTGCAGAAGCAGCAACTTTTCCATGTAGAAATCTGAATGAGAGAACTAGTCGCCGAAACATTGGTAACCAAAACACAGGTAGTCGGAACATAGATAACCAGAGCACAGATAACCGGAGCATAGGTACCCGGAGCATATGTAACCGGAGCACAGGTAACCGGAGTACCCTAGAAAATTCAGTTGTGTTACAAAAGTGAAAATTTGACACGAGGTGCAAAGGAAAATTAATCAATTAATCTCTTACTATCTGTATAATTATTTGATGGGATAAACGAATAAACAAACTCTTCATCCTTCATACTAAACATCTAAAATTATATTTAAATGTTAATTTAAGATTTATGATTAGAAAATTTTACATACCAGGTAAGTACATGAGGCAAGGTAGAAGTTCAAATCAAAAATGGCCAACAGTCTCAGATAAGCAATCCAATATCAAAAGAGAAATGAAAATTTGACAATTCAAATAAATTATTTTCGGCCATCTTTGGGATGCGATCTCTAGCGATGATTCTCAATAATACAGACTTAGAACCACACCAGTTGTGCTTTTGGAATAAACACTTCAGAAACAACCAATAGGAAAATTTCATATAGATATAATTATTTGTACTTTGGAATAAACCCTTCAAAAATAACCAATAGGAAAATTTCATATAGATATAATTATTTGTATTTATGTAACAAATTAGGAACTTGTGGATTAAAGCTAATAATCCAGGATTGTGCGAGATAAATTCTTATAGAAAATATTATTATATAATAAATAGAGTAATTTTATATTTAAATGTAGATATAAGCATTTATATGGTAATAGTGCCAAGCACAAATGCAACATGCTAAAATATAGGCAAAAAGGCACGTTACAGAACCTTTATACAAGCATAGAAGGGTTCAGAAGTCTTCGGTTGGCTTCGGAACTTTTCGGAAGGCTTCGGGATTTATTTGTGAGGTCCAGTAAGAACTTGAACAGGGATAGTTAGAAAATATTTACAGTTTTAAGATACCCAGACGTCTTCGGTGGTCTTCGGAACTTTTCGGAAGGCTTCATGTTTTACTTGCGACACAACGTGAGGGTATGAAGAATTATGGTGTGGACGTATGTACAGCTTGGAAGATTTCGGAAGTTTTCGGTGATCTTTGGAACCCTTCGAAAGGCGTCGTGGTAGTGGTGCCTTAGGCCTCGGCGAGTGCGTCGCCGTTGAACTCTACGGGGGTGTTGTCCCGGGGGTAAAGTTGATAGACGCAACCACAATAACGATTTGTCGGTGATAGATGGAACGGAGCTTAACGCCCATACGTAGTTTATTAACTATTGATTGATGAATTATAGTGATATGTCCTAGGTACGGCGGCGGACAGCGTCACCGTCGGAGAATACGCAGGCTATGGAGACCGCTGCTCCCTGAAGTGTTAGCAGGCTATGAGAAGCACTGGCAGTTGATTCTTTAGGCTATGAGGAGCAGTAACGAATGTCTTTAGGAGAACTTGTAATTGTATTTACACATTTCCATTTCCTGTGCTTCCTGTGTTAAAAAACGTTAATGATGTCTTTAACCAATGAAATTGTGTGTTTCAATTTTCGAGTGTAAAAGACTCTAAATTTTGTCTGACCAATGAGCGTGCTGATTTTTGGGTACCACAAAAAGTGCGTTAGAAATTTTCGCGATTCTTAGTTTGTTCTGTGTTCAGCTCGGGCATGGTGAAATAGTCAACTCCCATAATGTCGATAACTTACACTGCCTTATCAACATCTGAATTTCCGGCTGCCGATGGTCCGGACTGATAAGGCAATATCCGTTGAGCGTTCCTTCTTGATGACTGGGATATCCGGCTTCCAATGGTCATGGTCCTAAAGAGGGAATGTAACACGAATACCAACATCACATACACAACACACATACACACAACCCCCCACACACATACACACACACACACATGCCTATTCACACACTTACATTGCCTTTTCAACATCTTGATTTCCGGTTGCGGATGGTCCGGACTGACAAGGCAATGTCCGTCGAGCCTTTTTCCTTGACGAATGGGATATCCGGCTGCCAATGGTCCTGGTCTTAGAGGGGGAACGTAAGACGGACATCAACATCACACATATAACACACATACACATACACACACACACACACACACACACACACACACACACACACACACACACACACACACACATAACACATGCCCTCAAGCGCGCGTGCGCACACACACACAAACACACATACATAATCACACATAACACATGCCCTCAAGCGCGCGCACACGCACACACATAACACATGCCCTCAAGCGCGCGTGCACGCACGCACGCACGCACACACACACGCACGCCTTACTGTCGGTTACTTTCTGTGGGGAAGCCAGGTCTGCTTAAAATTCAGGTAGCAGACTACTGAAACGTTGGAACAAATAAAATAAATAAATAAAAATGTCGATAACCAGCGTTCACTGCAGGCTGCAGGTATTGTTCAATAGTGCGAGTAGGACGTATTCACCTTGCTTAGTATATGCCGTTCTGTTATAGTGGAGAATACTCTAACGTTTATTACTCTATTTAAGTTTAGGGATTACTAAAAAGATAAACAAAAGCACGTATCCTTTGCTTACTTTACGGTGGGTGATACTCGTCGCGTTTGCTAAATTCATTTACCTAAAAGCTAATTCTATTTACAAAAAAATTACAATGTTATGTTTCGTGCAGAAATAAATAGTCAGCAAATCTACATAAAAAATACGTAAAGTGTGCATTTTAATTTCACGAATATTTTGCGTAACACACACGCTTGTAACATTATTTTGTACTCTTTTAATATAACCGTAATTGCATAGGGCTTCCATCCTCTATAAAAAGTCTTTGTCTGTACTGTAAACGCACGTTTTCTAAAGAATAAAATTTAAAGTAAAACTGCAAGTATTAACTTTTATCGCGTAACTTGCATCAATATTCATTGGTTGCAGGATATTTAAAGCTTCAGGGGGTAGTTTGAAAACCGCGCATGACGATACTGCAATCCCTAGCAATAATTCGCAGTTTCCCTATTGTCGCGATGCTTAGCACAGCTAAAATGTACTGTACGTTTTAGCGAATTTATATTATGTTCGCGTTGCGTCTACAATGAAAATGTAAATACAATGTATTTTCTGCGATGTTATTTTAAACTAAAATTTCGGTGTGTCGTCCTCTACGCCGTACTTGGATAATTCTTTGGGGTTATTTACAGGACTATTTAGCGATGTTATACAACGTTCCTAAGAATTATATGTCTAGGATGTTACTTACGACTTACTTTTTTTTATTTTACTTGGATAGCATCTCCGGTGAGTAAATTTTAGAAATATGAAGGTGTTTTAACTTGCTTTTCCATTTGAAAAATATTGATCCCTTTTTGATTATAATACCTAACTCATTTCTAAAGAGCTTTATCTGATAAAGTAGTCAGTTATGTATACGTACTACAGAAATCCTTTTGAGGATTTTTTTATTATATAAAAAATATGAAATGGTTTAGTGTTAAGCTGTTTGTACTATATTCTGATACAGAACTAAGCGGAAGATCCTTTCAAGAAGATATAATAATTTTACTTTGAGCAAACATTTCCTCATATCACAAAATCTTATAGATAGATGTAGGTGCTCATAAATCAATTTTGCGTTGAAAGCGGGGATTTATATATTTTTTATCTATATCGACAACCGCTAAGTTGAATGCTCCAAATTGAATCAAACGTGACTGATTATACGAGTAGCAACTTACCTTTGTACCTGTGAATGTAAAATGATACTTATGGAATTGCCGACTTTTTAATGGAATTATGAAGAATTTAATTACCTGAAGAATCACAAAAGATATTTTAATCAGATTTCAGCTACTTGCGCCTCTTTTATGCCAAATAAGATAGGCTTTTATCCTTCTTTTAATAATATATCTTGGGTAGGCGCGACACTCAGGTTTTACCGTATAAACTTTCTGTTATAGGTTTTTATAAATTCTGATCGTAGAATAAGAATTTTCGATTCTTATTTGTGTAAAAAAAGACACCAGTGGCGTGAGGTGACATTTTCATGTGGAGAAACGCTGCCGATAGGAATAATGCTATTTATTCTTTGTAGGTTTTTAGGTCTGCGCATATTGATATATAGAGAAATCTTTTTTATGGCCTAAATTGTGGCATTTATTTTAATGCTTGATCACAGGCTACAACTGCAATAAATTAATGCTGTACAAAGGATGGATTAAATATGGTAAAACGTACAGTGGGGATGATTAAAATTAACCTAATTTTTTTTGAATAAAACGATACCTTTACAAAATAAATATTTTTAAATAGTCAAGGTAAAATGTCACTCTAATAATGGTCCTAGTTATTTGTTTAAAAGTATTTTTGTTTTTAACGATATACGGTTTGTTAGCGAATATGTTTGAATATGAGCCTCAGGTGTGTGATTGATGTTTGTGTGTGGGTTGCAATGGAGAGTTGTGTCTGTGCTACCAACAATGAGGGTATTAAAAATATCGTCAAAGATCTGTTCATTTTTTTATATTAAGTAGATGTGATTAAATAACACTTAGATTTTCAATGTCAGTTTTTTTGTTGAAACTGTTTGGATTTTTATAGAAGTAGCACATCTCTAGGAATATTCTTTTGAAAAAATTTGTTTCCAGTTTCATTGATTTTGGATTTGAAAAGTCCATTCTATGATTTTTGATAAAGGTGTGCGTTGTTAAAGCATATGCTTGTGGTTTTATTCGCATATCACTTTTGTGTTGAGTAATTCTTTGACCAATATTTTGAGACGTTTGACCAATATAATGAAGCGGACTACTGCTACCGCGTTTCTCTAATTTAAAACAAGTAATAACAAAAATATTTATTACTCACTGTTCACAAGTCTAATTAACGGTATATGCCTTGTTTATAGATGTTTTCAGTCCAATTAACAATGAAGCACTATCACACTAATGGTATTTACAAGCACAAATATCTTCTTAAACTAACTTCTTTACCATAGGTCCATTAATAACACTAATACAACTGTTATTTATTTCACTTTTATTTATTTATGTATAGTACAAGCTGCATGTACATTATTCACATCATATAACATTTATGTATACTTTTGGACTTCCAAAAGCTCAACTACTTTTACTTTACAACGAGATAATTTATATTAGACATTCTAGTATAGACTAACATTTTACATTCATAAGCGGTCTTATACAGCCTGTTTTAAATTAACTCGGCACCATTGCTAACTTTGTTATTATTGGAGCTACAAAGTTGATTAAGTGAGCAAAGAAGCTTAGTTTTTACAGCTGATTACCGTGGACAGCGCAAAAAAATAATTGAACATCGTTGTTTCGAGATATTGATCAAAACGCTTACTTTTTAAATGGAACACTCTGTATATTTTTAATTTAAATGAAAGAGAAATAAATTCTTAACAAGAAGTCTTATACACTCTTATATCAAAATCCTTAAGATAAAGTAAATATTAACAAATTTGTAATTTAATTAAGATAGTCTTGACTTTTAAATAAACCATTTAATTAACACACTACAACCTGTGGTTGTTGTCGGCGAAGTTGATCATGACCGCCAAATTTATTTCTAAATACTCGAGAAAGTCCTGAGGACGTATCTAGATCTGCCGCTACGCAATGTGCCAGGGAGTATTCCGATGACACATTAAATAGATCACCTCAAATCTCTTCCGTAGCTCCAAATCTCGCGTTGTCTTTGCCGCTGTACAGAAACATGAACCAATCATAGCTCAGTCCAGACCTATGGTCATCATCACGAACATAACCGTTTGTTTGTCTCACTGCTTGCTGTTCTTCGGCATTATTGGCGTCATAGTCTGCTAACAAGTTAACATGCACCATTATCGTTCTTTTTTTTTGGAGCTTACGAATCCGATATACCACGTCGTTGATCCTTTTTACGACTTTGTACGGACCCTCCCAATGCCTTTGTAACTATGGTGACAATACACGCCTCTTTCTAAGGTTGCGTAGCCAAACACGATCGCTCTCTTGAAGAAAAGACTCTGCGCCTTCATGTCATATCTGGTTTTCATCCGATCGCTAGCGATCTGGATATTTTCCCTAATGTTACCATGGATATCATTCATTTTGCGCTTGAGTTTCTCGACGTAGCTCTCACATACGATATCATTCTCAGGCTTGCACCCAAACTCAAGACCAAACGTTAGACGTCCTAGCACAGCACATGCCAGTGTCTGTGCAGCGTTCTTATGAACCGAGGACCAATGGTCCAATAAAATAAATGTAAATATTGGTTCCCGAATTTCTAACTTTGGGAGACCGTCTCTTTGATGTTAAAAAACCACCAAGGTGCGCTTCATGCGCCCTATTATACCATCCGATCACGGGTGCAATGGTGTTGTTCGAGTTTTCTTCATCCTCAGAGATCGGGAAACTTCCAGAAATATCACTGACCCAAAATTTTTGACCTGGTCGGCAGGCAACTCCAAAATGGCAGAACAATTTCTTTACCAGCATACCAGCGACGGTTGCAGCTTCTTGTTTTGATATTGCATACACTATGGACCACTTCGTAAACTAGTCCAAGATGTACTTATTCCTGGACTTGGTCTCAGGGAATGGATCGGCAATATTGATTACCACTCTCAAAGGGACTCTCCACACTGTATTGCGCCGGTAGAGTTTTACTGTTTCCCAATGGTGCACATAGTAGACACTTGCGCACTCTTTTACATCATCCTTGCAGTCTATGCAGTAAAATCTTCCTCGGACTTTTTCCAGAGCCTTTTTAACACCGAAGTGTCCTCTTGAGGTCCTATTTTTCAAATGTTGTAAAACCTCTGACACTCGGCATTTAAGAACCACCACCTGAGGCGTACCCACGGACCCACCTCCAACCTTCAAGGATCGCACTAAGATGACATTTTCTACTTTCAGGGAATTCCATTGTGCCTGGCACAATTTCAGGGTGCTACTCAACGGGTTAATGTCCTGCAGAAGAGATGTTTTCCTCTGACTTTCCAATCTAGAATAACACCTAGATCTTTGCTATTCTCCTGTTCCATTTGCATCTGTAAAGAAATCCAATCGTAATCAATCACAGTAGTTTGACCAAGTAGATCGCATATTGTATCTAACTTGAGCAATGGCTACAATTTTCAGTGCAAGACTGTCTCAAAAGCGCATTCGCATTACGATGACTCGTATCAGCACTGTGTTCCGTGTTGAGATCATAGCTCTGCACCCTGTCTATCCATCTGGCGACTTACTCTTCGGGGATTCTAGCCACTTCAGGGCGGCATGGTCGGTTCTCAAATAAAATTTTTTCCCTTAGAGGTACTTATGTATTCTACGGATTTCACCACTGCCAATAATTCCTTTCTAGTAACACAATAATTTCGTTAAGGTTTCGAGAGCATCATGCTAAAGTAACCAATGACCTTTTCTTGTCCGTCTTGGGTTTGGAATAGTACACTTCCAATGGCGACATTGCCAGGTTCTGCATTCAAGATGATTTTGCCTTCCGACCCAAGGTAACTTAAGATCGCAACCGTTGTTGTCTCAATTGTTGGAACACATTGTGGCAATGTTAATCCCAAATGTAATCACGCCCATCTTCTGCCAGCTTAGTTAAGGGCTTGGCAATATTTGCAAATCCGGGAAAAAAATCTTCTACAGTAAGTACTCTACTTCAGAAGCTGCGTAGTTGATGTTTGTCTTTTGATGTCGACCACTCTTGTATCGATCGCCTTAATTTTTCCAGGTCTGGTCTGACTCCGTTGCGTAAAGTTACGTGCACTAGGTATTTTACTTCTTTGCCTAGTAGGTGACACTTTTTTGGACTCCGCTTTAGATTGGTTTCTCTGAGTCTTCAAAGAACCTTTTCCAAATTTCTCAAGTATTCCCCAAATGACTTCCCAATCGCGATCACGTCGCCCAAATATACAAGACAAGTTTTCCACGATAGCCCACGCAAGATATTATCCATTCAAAGCTCGAAGGGGGCAGGAACATCATACACCTCAAATGGCATGACTCAAAAATGCCATAGGCCAGTACCACTAGTGAAAGCAGTATTTTCCCAATCTTTACATTCTATATCCACTTGCCAGTTGCCATCCTTCAAATCCAATATTGAGAACAATCGTGATCCTGAAGGTGTATCTACGGTGTTGTCAATCTTAGGAAGTCTGGAGCTATTCTTTTTCATAACGTCATTCAATCGCCTGTAATCCCGCAAGATCTTGTAGACACTTGTTCTTAATACGCACTACAAGGGATGCCATAGGGTTATCAGAGTGTTCAATCACTCCTTGCCCTTCCATATCTCCAATCGTCTTCTCGGCATCCTCGCGTTTGGCCTTTAGAAGTCTTATCGGCTGCTGTCTTATTAGCCAGGCATTGCATGTATATATTGTATGCTTGACTACTGCGATCTTTCCTAAACGACCGCGAACACGCTGGAATATCTTTGGATTAACTTTTTAAGTCCTGCTAGTTGTAGTTGTTTAAGAACCGGCACGGTTTCGTCGGTAGGTTTAATAGCTTCGCGAAACACTCTTTGGTAGATGATTCTTTCTTAACACTGTCACACCCAACCACGTAAACTACCGAAGAACACCACCCGACCGTTGTATTCCTTTTCAGAGCAATATCGTATTCATTGGAGTTTAAGATCCTAACAGATACACTACCCGTCACTTTGGTCAAAGCCTTCCCCACAAGCGCCCCTTTCCGAGGAATTCGTCACTAATCGATTCAATAGCACATACAAAGCCTTCTAGAAGAGTGCCATTTGAGCATCCCAACACCACACTTTCTGTCCTTCCAGGTAAAATAACGTCGTCCGTGAAACAAACTCTCACAGGCAAGTCGTCTGCTTCGCAAAAATGACACTTCTTTGTTCCCTCCTCTCACGACAGCCTCTTTTGTATCTACGTTGAATCGGTAGTTCTTCAGGATAAAGTAAATATTAACAAATTTGTAATTTAATTAAGATAGTCTTGACTTTTAAATAAACCATTTAATTAACACACTACAATTACATAAAATGTTCAAAAATCCTCCATTTTCTTGAATGCACATTAAAGTTCGCCTAATAACATCCCCTGTAGCATTTGCAATACTCCTACCGTCAATTGAATTAATACTTAATGGAATATTGTTTTCTAATTCTGCTACATTGGTATATCTTCTTTCGTACACGTTATTTTTTACGTTTAAAGGCGACAAGTCTGGTAAACGAGATGGCCACTTTATAAGACCATTTGTTCCCATCCACCGGTCTTCAAAACGTCTTTGCATCATTGCGCCAACTTCGCGAAAATTATGTGCTGGAGCTCCATCTTGCTGAAAGTAAATGGTTTGGCGATCTTCTAGATTAATATCATCCAGGTATTCTTCAAAAACTTCTTCCATAATGTTCATATATCTAGCTCCAGTAAGCGATCCGTAATAAAACAAAAGGCCCACTATTTTACTACCAATCAAACCACACCATACATTTAAACTAAACTTTGTTTGTGGATGGGATGGGAAAGTTAACAGTGGTTTTTCGCGTGACCAGTAATGCATATTTTTACGGTTAAACATTCCAGAATTCGAAAAATTTGATTGGTCGCTTTAAATTATATATTTCACGAGGCCAGGATTTTCTGTACGCGAAGCAACTAACCAACGACTTATTTTTTTGTCGATATTTATAAGGAATATATTTATATTTTCTTAATATTCTAAAATGACTGTTAAAGAAAAGTTACTATTTTTTACCAAATCTCTAATAGAATCATTTAGAAATGCTTCAAATTAAGTTAATACATTTGTTTCAATGTTTTTACTAATTATAAATCTTTTTCTAGTTCTTTTCTTCAAAAACGAATTTTCATTATCTTTAAATTTTCTGTACAGAATTAGAAAATATCTTCGGTCTCGAGAGTTTTGATTAGGAAAGTTTTCGCGATAGCAATTTGATGCTCTGGTACTGTTTTTTCTATTTATTATAAAAGTTTCCAAAATATCACACTTTTCTTCATGAGTAAAAGACGTTCTAACAATGTTATTAATACTTCTTAAAGTTAGCTGCTACAATTAAACACACGATATGACAAACTTGTTAGACAAATGAATTGTGTTCAAATATCCGCGCCTACCTTGATTAAATTACAAATTTGTTAATATTTACTTTATCTTAAGGATTTTCATATAAGAGTGTATAAGACTTTTTGTTAAGAATTTATTTCTCTTTCATTTAAATTAAAAATATACAGGGTGTTTCATTTAATAAAAAGCGTTTTGATCAATATCTCGAAACAGCGATGTTTAATTATTTTTTTGCGCTGTCCATGGTAATCAGCTGTAAAAACTAAGATTTTTGCTCATTTAACCAACCTTGTAGCTCCAATAATAACAAAGTTAGCAATGGTGCCGAGTTAACTTGATACAGGCTGTATATATACCTTGAATTACAGATATGACTCTTCCTCCAGTAATTACTAGAAGCATTCTCGAACCTTTGAGAATAAACAGTGCTTGGGGCGTTTTGTGTGTTTGATGGGTTGCCTACTAGTAGTTCGCAACAATAATATTGATCACAATCTAGACAGTTAATTTTGTAAATGGTATTTCTCTAAAGTTTAATTTGTGTTTTATCTTTAAGTTTCGAGTGTAGATTTTTTATTGTTAGTAGATTTCTATTAGCAATTTTGATATTTAGTTTTTAAACACTTTTCTTAATTTAGTAGTTAAATTTTGAACAAATGGTACGGATCTATAAACTTTGGGTATATTAGAATTTGGTGTATTACGATTATTGTTGGTTAAAATTATTCTTTGGATATGCACAAGTTTTTTGATAAGTGTTTTTGGATAATTGCTTTCTTTTAATATGTGTTCTAAAAGTGCTGATCTTTATGTGTTTAGAGATGCATGAGATAATAGTTTTCTGATTTTGTTTTTGAAGTCCAATATGAAATTTATTTTCATGTTAACGGGCTGGTTTGATTTATAATTTAGATAACGTTTAGAACTCATTAGTTTTTGATACCAATGTGTAATTATTAAATTATTTTCTCTTACTTACATTGTAACGTATTTTTTTGTAATTTATTTACTTACTCTCTATACATTTAATATTATGCTTCATTAAAATAAAAACATAATTTGTAATTGTCTGGTGACAAATGATAGCTTGTTATGTATAAAATGTATAATGGGCTCATTCCCCTCAGATAAGTAAGATGTTATGCTAGTTATTTATCTGTCATTTAGCGAACACTTTTCGATTAGAGGTTGAAAGAGAAGTCAACACGACTGGTTAAGGAGAGAGTCAAAATGGCCCTGAGGAAATATGCTTGGTGCTGTGTTAGAAAAAAGGTTTTTAGGCGTTTAAAATCTCGTGTCATAGTCTGGTTTCTGATAGCTTTTAGTGTTGACTGATTTGTATTCCACTATTTGTAAAGTTCAGTTTGATTCCTGTCGATACGACGAAATTTTAGTTATCATCATTAATACAGCTAGTATGAATTAATTTTATAAAATTTATTAATTCGTTTTCTGTAATGCAATACTAGAGGTCAAACTTTGGATAAATTTTGGAGTAATGAAAATTGTTGGACACGTCAAGTGAAAATTTTATTTAATTTGATCATATTTTATTAGAAAAGGTTTTTGTGGGCTCCAACATAAGTTCAACGTTATAATATAATTTTTTTGTGTGCATCGCAGATGTGTGTAGATTGGTGTTGCATTGTTCTGGTAAGAACATTCAAGTTTTTTTTTTGGCTCAACTGTACTTCATGCACGTGAGTGATTTTAACCTTAAAGTATATTGGATTTACTTAGAAATCTCAAGTTAGATGATAGGTTGATATTTTATTTTAAAGTTGTTATCTTGAAGTGGGTTTTGTAAAAATATCCAATTTTTGTTTTAGTAACTTTACAAAATTTTTTAAAGATGGCAGTATTGTTGCCTTAAATATTTATTCTTAAGAAAACAATTTTTAGCATTATTAAAAATTGTTATTGAAACTTCATGTCAAAATATCTACAGTTTCGAGATACTATTACCACATAGTATTTTTAAACTACATTAAAAGTTTTTTTGCCTATTATTGAGGTCATGTACTTTAACCTTAAGACATGATAAATCCTTGAAGGACAAAATGTTAAAGTTTATTCTTTGTCCGAATGGTACAATTTAGTAACACTTAAAAGAAATTTTTTTGATTCTTTACTGTAAAGTCTATCGTAGTACTACTCAAGACTATTTTTAATTTCAAAGTGTCAAACTATAAAGGTAACGAATATCTTAGAGTTATGACATGTTGATATACTGAAAGTCTAATGAAGTTTATGTTATTGAAGAAAGTACACTATTAGTTTCCTTTCATGTAAATCTTTTATTATGATTGTAAATATTTTCATTGAAACAAGATAAACAAATTTAAGTGAATAGAATTTCTTTTTGCTTAATTCTTTTATTATTAAAAGTTAAAGGAAGAAATTTCTTGATTCTTATTAAGAAAAAAATGATTAATTCTGTCTAATGTCAACAAGTACCCTGGGGACATTATTTTTGGAGCTTAAAAGCAAATATAATATTTATTGGTGAATATTTTTAAGGACACAAACGGTGTCTTTGTTGTGCATTTGTTTGTTCACAGGATAGACTGAGACATCTGTAATACATCTGGTAAATGGTATTTTGGTAAGTGTTTTGTAAGGTCAATATTTAGGTTTTGTGATTGCTTGAGCGGTATAGACTTCAGGTTTCCGCATTCCCCTAATACAAGTGCACGTGTGTTCATATGTTATTGTATTGAAAAATACGGTGGCGCTCTTTGTCTATATCTTCGGTCGTTTGTCAACCCATGACCCAAGCTCATGATCCACCCAGAGCTAACACTCTACTAGCCATTTATCTTTAATAAGTTTTCGTTTTCTTCAAGCCGTTTTCCATCCAACTTTACATTGGGCTTCTCACTTTAACAGGAAATTCTCGACCTTTGATATCAGGTAAAGTAGGCATTTATGTTATATGGAGGTCCAATTTGCTATCTAATATACACTAGAGAATTTTGATCACAACACATCTAAAAATGGAATTGTGTTGTTTTTAATTTTTATTGTGAATTGTATGTTGGAATTATAAATGTTAAATGTTTGCAGCGTTTCGTCTATTTTATCTTCAGGTACAGCTGTTATCATGTCATCCACAATATTTTTATGAAGGGTATATGAAAAGGAAGAGATGATGTAACATTGTCTAAAAGCAAGTTCAATACAATTTCTGCTATGACTGGACTTATATTTGAACCCAATGCACATACTGAAATTTAATTGCAATATTTGTATTCATATGAGTACTGAAGATAACATCTACAATTTCTAAGAAAATGTTTTTTGGAATATTACAATTTTTGCTAATTTCGTTCCAGACGTTATCGATAGTTTTAAGGGCGAGCTTTTTTGGTATATTTCTAAATAAAGATACTACGTTCAACCTTATTAGTATATAATTATCGGGTAATTTGTAGTTATTTATAAATTCAGAAAGTGTAATAGAATCTTTTACGAAATATAAATTATTTATAGATTTATTTAAAATTTCTGATGTAAATTTTGATAGTTTTTCGGTAGCACATTTGTTCTATGCTAGTTTGGGTCTCATTGGATACCCATCTTTATAAATTTTTGGTTACGCATATAATTTTGGAAATGTACTAGAGTAATTTATTCAGTTCCTTAGCTTGCTCTTAAGAATATATTTGTTGTACACGTACAAGGACCAACTGATAATATTGCAAAAATTATGACTGATGCATTAAAAAGTACTTATAAAGACACAATAGATATTACATTAAAGATTCCTGTGAATTCTCGGAACTTCTGAACAGTTTTACAATACCTGAGGGTTTTAAAGTGATTTCTTTAGATGCGGTAAATTTATTTGGAGATATTTCAAAAGAACTAGTGACTAAAGTGTTAATTAAAAACTGTGATTCAATAAAAAGTTTTTAGCAGGGAACTAAAATATTGTTTATGGACATTATTAAATTTATTATGGACAATAATTTCATCGTCTCCAACAAAGCATGTTTTATACAAGTAATTGGATGTGCAATGGGGTGATAAATAAGTCCTATTCTAGCTCAGTATGTTATAGACGACTTGTTGGATACCAGTCTACCTAAACTGAGTTTTCAAGTACCGTTTATTAAATAGTATGTCGATGACCTAATATTAGCAGTACCCTGCAAACGAGGAAGACAAGAAATATTAACTACTATGAATAGTTATGATCAATCAACATGTTCAGTTTACAATTGAGAAGGAAAACAATAATAGTGTACCGTTTTTAGACCCACTAGTAATAAAACAGCATAATACAATTAAGTTAAATTAGTATCAAAAACCTCCAGCGCCAGATAGGTCCAAACATTACTGGTTCGTATTTCCGTTTTATTCATTTTAAAATAAAACACAATTTATTTTGCGTTTTTAAACAACTCCAGTTGTTAATAAAACTATTTTGAAATTGGTGCATTACAATCGCCAATTGTCGTAAATATGCCGAATTATCTCCAATCAGAAGAGAAGAAGACGATTTGGCATTTGTTATTTGTTTTCGTAATTTTGAACTTCAAGCAACAACAAGTGCAGTTGCTCCATATGGCTGAAGTGCGTGATTTCAAGTGAACCAAACCGCTTAATCATCGCCGTTTTCAGTGTACCGTACCTGCTCAGAAAACTACTGGAGGTATGTTCGTTTTGTTATAATCCATTAATAATTTGTACTTGTTACATTTATATTATAATTTTTGATATAAATTTGATCGCCATACTGCCGATAACCATATGTCATTACACATTGTGTTGAATCACAAACATATTAAAAGGTCCTTCGAATTTCGCAATCTTTCGCAATCTTTACGCACCATTTCTTGGTCACTTCGGCATGAATTTGTAACAGTCCTGGATTTACATCCATTAAAAACAATAATTTTGACTTTGGTTATGTACGTAATAAATTAACGTATTTGTAGTATAGTGTGATTCAACACCTGAATTACAGATTTTGTTACCGGCTTTATATCGCTTTCTTTACAGCGAATATTATTTTGTATGTTTGACTTCGGGCAATACCCATAAGGTGGCGCAGTAGGTCAAACATTATTTCATTTCTAAATCATTTGCATTTGTAAACAAACATTTTAGATTGTGTTTGTTAAAAATACTTATTTACTGCAATTATTTATCAAAAGTTATTGCAGTTTCGTTAATATATGTTGTTTGTTTGTTACAAATACACATGATTCAAAAGATGTAATTAAATGTTTACATATATGTGTTGTTACGTGCCAAAGATTTGGCACTAAACATTCCTTAGTTTAGTCTTGCTGTGCGTGAGTTCGCGTCATAAATTCAAAAGACTTGGCGTGTATTTCCGTCACGTCACAGTGCGTTTGCGCCAGATCGCGCTGACGTGAGTGGCGGGAGAAAAAGTGAAGTTTTTCCGGGAGACGCTGTAACGTGGCTTTTTGTCTCTGAATTTCGAATAATGTGGTTGTGTCAGATATCGTATCGTGCCTTTATCTTTATTTATGTAGATCTCCTTGCCTTATCTGATTGTCGTTTCTATAACCTGTTCCTGCCATTTCTCTACATAGGTAGAAGATAAATTTGAGGCAACCTGGGGTGAACCGGAGTCCATGACCGCCGTAGCTTGTTGGAGCCATCCGGAAGGACGCTAGGTGTACCACCCGTAAACTATCTTGAAGGGGGCGCCTAGCAACCCTGAAGGTAGCTGTACCTATTTATCTAAGTACCTTATTGTCTATACTGCATTTATAATGTTTAATATTTTCCGTCATTTATGCTTATTAATTAGCATATTGTGTGACGTCACTGACAGATGGGCGCGCTAAAATCTGTAATAAGATTAGAGCTATCATCTGCCGGTGCGTTACGTAATCTCGCGCTTGCGGGATTGTAATTTCAACTTTTAAATTGTAAGAGTTTGCAACTTCTTTCTAATACATGTTTACAGAGATTAATTAATTAAAGATTGTTTGTTCTTGTGTAATCTTATTTAAACGCAGGTGAGTTATTGTATAATTATTGTTATTAGCATCTTTGGTAAAGTTTAAAGTTGTATTGTAGCCTAAAACTTGAGGTTAGGTTTGTTGTTTGTATTATTTAGTTTGTTTACTTGAATAAATTTGGACATTAGCGAAATTGTAATGGCTCCAAAGAAAGATCAATTGATTTTAGCCAATTCCGTGCATAAAGTAAGATTGGAAGAGATCTTAGATTGTGCAAATCGTTCGGTGGATGATCCATCACTTAGAAATTTATTTAAAATACATTATAGAAATGTGGAATCAATTTACAAGGAATACAATGAAAACTATTTGTTAATTCTTCATGCAACAAGTGAAGAATCTCAACAACTACTATTGCAAGAACGATTGTCACTTGACAAAATTTATTAGTCGATAAATCTTTTGGAAGATAAACTTTTTTCTTCATTCAGAACGTCAGAGAGTTTTAATACACAGGCGCCTGCTGCAACTTCGTCTCAATTGTCTAATGTCAAGCTTCTCAGAGTCCGGTTAAGTACATTTTCTGGTGATCTGAAGCATTGGTGTACATTTAAAGATTTGTTTGACACACTTATACATAAATCAAGTTTGTCGAACATCGAGAAATTTCAATACCTTATATTATCACTTAAAAATGAGGCATATAATCTTATCAAGAGCATTCCA
This sequence comes from Platerodrilus igneus, assembly GCA_036346225.1. NCBI lineage: Eukaryota > Metazoa > Arthropoda > Insecta > Coleoptera > Lycidae > Platerodrilus > Platerodrilus igneus. Next base: position 588,703 of record JARFIW010001211.1, read on the forward strand.
ATGACCTCTGATAATTACCCTTTAGCATATAAAACACTTACATATCGTTTTTCGAATAGAAGGCTCTTAGCCAACCATCATTGGTCTTTATTGAAAAAGTATCCGTCTCTCACTACAGAGAATTCAAAGCAACTTCGGAATTTGGTTGATGGGTTTAATGAAAATTTGTCAATATTGAAATCGTACAATTTGATACAGATAGCTGGGACTTTGTTCTGGTTGATCTTTTGTTAAGCAAACTTGATGAAGCTACTCATAAAAGATTTGAGTTGCACTTTAATTCGTCTGAAGTGCCAACTTATCAATGTGTCATAGAGTTTTTGTTGAAACAATGCGTTGCTTTAGATAACCTGGTGCCCAGTGCTGCTAAATCGTATAGTCGACTAAGTCCTACACCTTCTAATTTTGATTCGAAGCCTAAAACATTTCTAGCACAAACTACTACTCATTCTAGGAGTAATACGTTATGTACTATTTGTAAAGGCAATCATTCGTTGGATTCGTGTGAGCAATTTCTTAAATTGTCTCCAACTCAGCGTCATGAACAAGCCAAACATCATCAGTTATGTTTGAATTGTCTTCGACCTAATCACAGCATGTCGTCTTGTTTTTCGAAGTCATCCTGTAGACATTGTGGTAAACATCATCATTCACTTCTTCATTTTGTTTCGCCTAACACTACTTCGCACTTGTCATCTTCGAATACTCCAATTTGTCATGAGACACCTCAAGCTAGTACTTCTACTAATGTTTGTACAAGCATTATTGGTTCTGCAGCAACAACTTGCCTTGCTTTGTTACCCACAGTTCGTTTAGAAATTCTTGACAAGAGAAATCGACCTCAAATTGTTCGTGCTCTTGTTGACACTGGAAGTCAAATCTCGTTTATTACTGAAGATTGTCGTAACTCTATTGGGTCGTTAACTCGTCCCTCGCATGTTCCTATTTCTGGTTTGGGTCAAACTTCGCATCAAACTTTAGGCATGATTTCTGGTATAATACGACCTATTCAGGAATATGATTCTGTCCCTACAGATAGTAATTTAAAGGTAACCTTTATGGTTTTACCGTACATCTGCGGTGACCTTCCAGCGAAACTTATACAATCTCGCTGGTCTCATTTGTAGAATATTAAACTTGCAGATGAACAATGGAAACAGCCAGCTCCTATTCAGATGTTGTTGGGTGCTGACGTTGCTTCTCGTATTATACTAGATGGGAAAATCACTGGTAATGACAATTCTCCAGTTGCAGTTAATACAATTTTCGGCTACATAGTTTTTGGTCCTATAGATTCCATGTCAGCACATCGCTTAAATTCATTTTTTGTTTCGGTTGATCCTTACAGGGATATTAATCTCAAACAATTTTGGGAACTTGAAGATATTCCGGGTATTAAACGGTCATCTCCGGACGACCTTATGGCTTAACAGTCATTCGATAAATTGTTATTTCGTTTGTCAAATGGTAGGTTTGGAGTAAGTTTTCCGTTCAAGGAAAATATTCCCGACTTTCCAGATTCAAAAGCTATTGCAGTTTAGCGTCTGTTGGGTTTAGAGCGTCGCCTCCAAGCCAATCCAGAACTTCGCAAATTGTATGTTGATTTCATGTGTGATTATGAATCTTCAGTTCACATGTCACTTTTGCCGTCTGCCCCTATTGGTAGTGATTCGTACTACATTCCGCATCATGCAATTTTTAAGATGGAAAATGGTAAATCCAAATTGAGGGTTGTATTCGATGCTTCTGCACAATCAACTAATGGTATTTCATTAAATGATACCTTGCTTACTGGACCTAAGCTCCAGAACGATATTGTTAAAATATTGTTAGCTTTTCGTACTTACAAATTTGTTGTCGTTTGTGATATGAAACAAATGTATCGTCAGATATTGATAACAGAATTAGATCGTCGCTATCAGCTAATACAATGGAGGTGGAATTCGTCTGAGCCTATTCAGACTTATCAGTTGAACACCATCACTTATGGGGTGTCATCAGCTCCATTCTTGGCGATTCGAACAATTTTAGAGTTAGCCAAACTTGGCAAGAATACATATCCTTTGGCTGCTAAAGCGTTGGAAAACAATTTGTATGTTGATGATATTTTGTGTGGTGCTTCCACTCTGTCGCAAGCTCAGGAACTAAAATGTCAGCTTGTCCAGTTGCTTGGTTCAGGATGTTTTGAATTACGTAAATGGGCTAGCAATAATCCAGTACTTTTGCAAGACATCCCTCTTAAACACTAACAATCGAAGTCAAATCTTGTTGCAAGTGGTGGTGATTTTATCATTAAGGTACTTGGACGCCGTTGACAATCACAATTGGACATTTTTTCTTTCGATCTTCAACTTTTGGAGAATCGTATCTCTAAACGTATACATCTGTCAACGATTGCTCGCATTTATGACACTCTGGGATTTCTTACTCCAGTCCCTTTGGCCCTCAAGCGACTCATTCAACAATTTTGGGTTCTTGGGTTAGACTGGGATGAGGATCCTCCAGATGTCAGTGTCATGTTTTGGAAAAAAATTGTTTCTGAATTTTCAATTATTGAATCATTTCAGATACCACGTTATCTAGCTATTAAAGAAGCTTGTAGCGTGCAGCTTCATGGTTTTGCTGATGCCTCAGAAAAGGGCTATTCAGCCATTGTTTATTTTCGTATGGTATTTTATTCTGGGCATATTTCTCTTCGTTTTGTTATAGCTAAATCAAAGGTAGCTCCTCTGAAATACTTATCTGTATTTCGGCAAGAACTTTGTGCTGGGGTACTCTTATCAAAATTGGTACAATTCGTAATTGGTGCTTATTCGTCTATAACCTTTGAAAAAATTATTTGTTATACTGACTCCTCGGTGGCTTTGACTTGGATAAAGTCACCTGCTTATCGTTTGAAAACATTTGTAGCTAATCGTGTTAGTTTCATTCAGGAAAGTGTTCCTCCTGAATGTTGGTGTTATATTCGCTCTTGTAACAATCCTGTTGATTGTGCCACAAGAGATTTGTTTCCTTCTGAACTGCCCTCGCATCCGTTATGGTGGGCAGGTCCTTCATTTTTGTCAATCCCTGAAGCAAATTGGCCTTCGCCTTTGTCATGTGTTTCGTCTCCAGAAGCATCTGTTGAAGAGAAACACCTTGTGTGTGTCACTACTATAGAATCGACATGGATTGATAATTTCTTTGAAAGATTTTCGTCTTTACGTAAAATTCAAGGCATAATTGCATATTGCCTAAGAGTATTTCACGCGAGAAAAAATATTCTGAATTCGTTATCATTGTCTTTGTTAGAGCTACAAAATTCTCTAATAGTTGTCACAAAAGTAGTTCAACACACATCGTTTAAGTATGAATTAGAAGCACTTCGTCAAAATGAACTTTTACCTAAACACTTTCAGCGTTTAGGTTTGTTCCTCGATTCCAATGATATTTTGAGAGTGGGCGTTAGACCAACTCATTCTAGCCTTCCCGATTATACTAAGTATCCTGCTTTGTTACCTAGTAAACATCGTTTTACGGACTTACTGATAGTACAAGTTCATTGCAAGAATCTGCATTCTGGAGTGAATACAACTTTATATTTAATTCAGGAAAATTTCTGGATTCTTTCGTCTCGTCGCGCTATTCGTCGCATTTTGTCGAAATGTTATCGTTGATATAGAATCAATCCTGTACCTATTGTTCCTATTATGGGTAACTTACCCCATTATCGTGTTTCACAGGCTAAACCATTTAGCTCTGTCGGAATAGATTTTGCTGGTCCCTCTACTATTACGCCATATCGTAAGAGGGGCTCCAGAACATTTAAGGCGTATCTTTGTGCTTTCGTTTGTTTGGCTACCAAGGCCTTGCATCTTGAAGTTGTTTTGGATCTGTCTACTGACTCAGTTATTGCCTATCTTCGACGTTTTATAGCTCGCCGCGGTCGCTGTCAAGACATCTACAGCGATTGTGGAACAAACTTTGTTGGTGCTGATCGACAACTACAAGAATATTTTTGTCAATCTGTCGAGTCACAAGCCATTGTCTAGCATTTTAACCACCCTTCTGCTCCCCATTTTGGAGGCATTTGGGAGAGTGCAGTTAAATCCGTTAAAACTCATTTAGCTCGTGTTGTGAGTAGTCAAATACTTAGCCTTGAAGAGTTTCAAACTCTTACTGTTCAGATTGTGGCTCTGTTGAACTCTAGACCTCTTTGCAGTCTAAGTAGCGATCCTAATAATCTTCGTTCATTGACTCCAGGTCATTTTTTGACCCTGGAACCTTTGTCGTCATTCCCTGATCCTATTGTTTCTCATATAAAACAGTCTCGTTTGTCGCGCTGGCAATTAATTCAAGCATTGCAGCAGGAATTTTGGGATCGGTGGCACAAGGAGTATTTATATCAATTATATCAACGTGCTCGTTGGTTCAAAACTAAACAATTAGACAACATTGACATTGGTACTCTTGTTATCATAAAGAGGATTCAGCATCTCCCCTTCATTGGCGACTAGCTCGCATCATTCAGCTACAACCTGGAACCGATGGCGTTTCTCGTGTAGCTTCTGTTCAAACGTCCAAGGGAATACTAAAACGTCCCATGGTGAAATTGTGTCCGTTGCCATCACAAGGAATAAATTTCAATTTTTGCATCTATGTAAATATACTAATAATATTTTGTGTTCGTGTCTAAAATTATATATATATATATATATATATATATATATATATATATATTGCTGTACCATTGGATACTAGAGCCCCTTCTTTGGGTACTATATTTAATTGCTGTAATATTAAAAGAATTATTATCGTGCTCTAACTTTGGTTCGATATCTTTATTTGCTATGATATTAAATTATTGTACCACCATTTTAACATTCACTATTAAATGTAGTTATTTCCTCCTCCAGCTGTTTTCTTAATATCACTATCAAAACTGGACGTTATCTTTAAACAACTCTTTAACAACCAATGACAAAATTCAATATGTTACCGCCTTGCGCGTTATCTCTTCTCTATTCAATTTGTGACTCCGCCTTTCTACTATTTAAATCTTTGACCTCGGCTAGCATTTATTTGCAATTATAAAATTCAGTAAATTTAGATTTTGTATAATGAAACTAATATGTTATATACAGCTTTTGAAATTATTTGTAATACCTTTCTTATAAATTTAATTTATTAACAACTATCTAATTGGTACTCAAAAATCCCCAAAGTCACCAAAGAACATTTACTACCTTTTAGGAACAAAGCGTGGAATATTCCAAACCTGTTTTCTCATTATTCATTCATATAGTATGCAACCTTTCTTGTTGACTTGTTCACAAACCTATAGTAATTTAGCAAATTAAATATAAAAACAAATAATACTCCATATAGAAAAACAAATATCTTATAACTAAAAATCTCTGACCTGGTTTTATCTTTTCACATCGACGCTCCCACTAAAATTGATCTTCCCCAATTTTGGATTCCATTCAAATTATTACGCTATTGATCAGCACCATTAAATTATATCCCCAATTTGCTTCAATTCTTAAACTTTCATCATTCTTGCCCCAGACTTAAACTTGCAGCTTGTTTCATCCCTGTACTTTAAGATTATTATTATTCTTTCTTTTCCCTTGACATTTAAATTGCATTACTGTATTTTTCTTAACATCAGACCTCTAATTTGTATTTTATTTTCCCCAGACATCAGAATCAGAACCAGAAATCGAAGCCCTATTATTTCTATGTTTTAGTTTACAATAAATTCATTAAAAACATACTCACGTTTAAACGGCAATTGTAATCATATTTTCACTTATTTAATTTTCACTCTTATACATATCGCGTACTACTCTGTTTCATGGCAATGCACTTCAGCCTTGATTGAGTTTAAAACTGACTTCCCCATCACGGAGCTTGCTAATATCATTTCGAATTCCCACTCCAACCGTGGGTGTGATCTAGGACTTGTCGTTGTCCCGGACCAATCAAATAATTTTATTACGAGCCGTTTCTGATGCAATGCTCGACATTTTCCCATAATCACAACTTGCCTGCAGCTGCCTTCGATTGTCAACATATTGTATTTTGATAGATTACTTGCTTTTCTATAAACAACTGATGTAACCCGACTTTATATTTCCATGTTTACATATGTTTCACGCAATTTTTAATCGTTTCCCTTATCACATGGTTAGATCTTTGTACGCATTTATATTAGCTACCTGAAACTCTCTTTCTATATCCGCATTACTTTAATCGTCTGGAACTCTTCTTCTCAATGCATGTCTAATTACACTTTATCAAATATACGCGTGCTTCCACTGAAAAATATCCTCATTTGTCTTACCTAAATTAACTAAACTTTATTTACAGGGTATTTAATATTTACTATCTACTTAATGCATTTATTTCACATTCCTACGCCGACTATGCGTCTTCCTAAGTTTACCTGCGTCGCCCAAAATTATCTCTACTCTATATACAGGGTGTTGACTACTTACTATATACAAACTATGTCTATTTCTTAATTATCTCTTTAAATAAGTGCAGTTTTCTGCTGACTATCTTAATTACTCATTCCCGAACTATCTTTGCTATAACGTGCACCCTTAAGCAACCCCTTATCACAGCAATATATATATATATATATATATATATATATATACACATATGTACATAACCAAACTCGTATTGTTGTATTGTATTCGTGTAACTTATAGCTACCAGCAGTTATAAGTCAAAATTTTGTGTTTGAAAAAATAGCATCTTACATGCTATTTTTGGTGGGCAGTTATGGTTCGTTTTCCCGTTTTATTCATTTTAAAATAAAACACAATTTATTTCGCGTATTTAAACAACTCCAGTTGTTAATAAAACTATTTTGAAATTGGTGCATTACAATCGCCAATTGTCGTAAATATGCCGAATTATCTCCAATCAGAAGAGAAGAAGACGATTTGGCATTTGTTATCATTCGTTTTCGTAATTTTGAACTTCAAGCAACAACAAGGGCAGCTGCTCCATATGGCTGAAGTGCGTGATTTCAAGTGAACCAAACCGCTTAATCATCGCCGTTTTCAGTGTACCGTACCTTCTCAGAAAACTACTGGAGGTATGTTCGTTTTGTTATAATCCATTAATAATTTGTACTTGTTACATTTATATTATAATTTTTGATATAAATTTGATCGCCATACTACCGATAACCATGTGTCATTACACATTGTGTTGAATCACAAACATACTAAAAGGTCCTTCGAATTTCGCAATCTTTCGCAATCTTTACGCACCAACAATAATAGTGTACCGTTTTTAGACCCACTAGTAATAAAACAGCATAATACAATTAAGTTAAATTGGTATCAAAAACTTCCAGCGCCAAATAGGTCCAAACATTACAATTCAGAAAATACGAGTAGAATGAAAATCAAATTAATGAAGCAGATGAAAAATAGAATTTAAAAAATGTCGTATCCAGATTACCACAACAAAAACATCAAACAACTTAAAAGGATATTGCTGGAAAACGGTTACCCGTAACACAATAATTCAATGTTATTATAGCTTCGATGTTGAAGTTTCGTTGATCCATTTAATCTGTGCTAGAAATACAATACGGGCATCTTCAGGCAATAATTTACAAAAGATCATTTTTTATATAGCACATTTTATTGGCTCTCAACTTCTAGGCAGCATATATATTATTCTGAGTCTTACCGAGCTGCTCCTCATATTCGAATTCAAGCGCCACCTTTGGGACGTCATTATACTCTGAAGTTTCCCTGTGCTGCTCTGCTGAAATAAAAGACAACTGCTACTACTACATCCCCACAATTTGGACGCCATCATATTACGAAGTTAGCTTGTTAAGGGTCTGTTAACTCGAGCACTACTATTGGGCGTCATAATATTCCGAGGCTTACCGGGCTGCTCCTCATATTCGAATTCAAGCCCCACCTTTTGAACGTCATTATACTCTAAAGTTTCCCTGTGCTGCTCTGCTGAAATAAAAGACTTAACTGCTACTACTACAGATCTACGTTGGGTGCCATTATTCTGCGAGGTTTACCTGGTACTAAACTCACTTACACAGCTGTTAGGTCAACATAAATTCTCTGGCAACCTCCACTGCTAAAAATATGCCACGAGTGCTCTGCTGCTATCTGAAAAATACTACCCTACTATTCTACCAAAAAAAAAACTCGACTACGGCACTTCACCTCGCTTTATTCAAACAAAGAAAATTTTACACCAACAATCTTTGTCAATTGTTATTTCACACATCAGTAAAATTATTCACAACATCGTTTTGAAATACTATATTTTCCTTTCAAACTATTTTCGAAATAAAATTTAATTTTTTAATAAATAATTTAAAGTAACAGGGTTTAACCATCCATGTTAAGTTATCCCTGGTTTTACTATGAGCTCATAGTAAGACTTTTTAATACTCGTGCTAAATTTTGCACTGCAAATTACTATAAGTCCCTTTTACTTTCCACATACTCAATTATTACAAAAATCATTTTATGAATATAAATTCCTACATAAATTAGTTAAATAATAAATCATAAACGTTCAATAAGTCACTCTCTAACCATAGATTTTATAAAAATATATTCATACGGCACAAAATTGCCATAACCCACCAAATAACCACAATAATAAACAATGTTTCACAAACAAAAATCTGTTACTTGGAATACACCATCGCACATGGGACTGCAATCATACCATCAATGCCCGATGTCTTCGCTAATGACTGCACGTTCTCCAATCTCACCAAATTGTATAACAGCATCCGTAATCGCAATCAGCTGTTCAAATCTCTCGACTACCAAGTAACGGTACATCCAACCCCAACCAATTCCGTTACTGGTCCATTTTCCATAGGTAAAACACCAAATCGATCCGTCAAAACTCTCTACTCCATTAATGTGCACAACTTGCACCAACCACCAAAATATAAAACCATTTTTTTACTTACAATACTCAAACATGCTTCGCATTTGTCAATCGCGTCAGTCTGCTATTGAGCAAACGATACTTCAATAGAAACGACAGAACCTTATAATCTATCAATATTTTCAAGAGGATACCTAATATAAATACACGCCACTGACCTCTAGAGCATGCACGATCGCTAACGCTTCCTTCTCTGACGTGCAATATTGAACCCCTAAGTGTGCAGCTGCTGAAAGCAATTATTTGCCTAACTCCAGTACAAGTACCCCGTTGGAACAAAACTGCACCCACAGCATATCCCGAGGAATCAGTTTGAATAAAATAGCTTTCTCCCACTTTAGAGTGATATAGAAAGCAAACCTCTAATAATCGCTTTTTTATCATATTAAAAACCCCCTGATCGGCCTCCGTTCACTTCCATCTTACATTTTTTTTAACAAGTTAATAACGAGATCGTCAGGTACAAATAACCTTGTACAAACCGGCGATAGTAATTACAGAGTCCAAGAAAGGCCCGTAAGTGTTTTATATTACGCGGAGCGGAAAATTGATTATTCGCCTCAAAACACGACGGGTCAATTTGTATCTTCTCCGGGGTCAGAACGTGTCCCAAATAGGGCACTTTCCTTCTCACAAACAGACCTTTTCAAAGCTTAATGGTTAAGCCTGCGCGTAAAAGTTTTTGGAATAGTAGCTTCAAATGACTTAAATGTTCATCTGGGCTTTTAAAAAATATTAACATGCCATCCACGTATGGACACGTAAACGACTCTACTTACGGCCCCAATGCCAAACCTACGCAAGTAGATAATATACCTTTCTTCTGGCGCACTTCGATCCTCACTCGATCGATCCCCCCACCCTGCCTTCTAGTTCGCAGTTGTTGAAGTGGTGTGCGTTGTAAATTCTGACGATCCTCAAGACACTTCTGGCGCACATCGTTTCTCACTGAATCGCCGCCCCCCTCTTTCCCCTTTCTCCTTGCCTACTAGTTGTAGGGTGTTGAAGGGGGAAGGGAGTCTTATGACAATTCTCATGACTCATTCGAATTCTTCATTATGTTTATCGGCTTTGCGGGTGTCCAGGAGGGCTAGGCCGCTTTGGCAACAGAGATCCACAGCAAGATATGTATACGCCGATTCGAGAACAATATGAACAGCTAAGCCGGTTTGGGAAACAAAACGTGCAGCAAGATATGTATACGCCGCTTTGAGAACAAAATTGTCTTTGTGTGTAAATTTGTTGCGTCGGGGGGGTCGTTAGGTCTTTGGGGTGTGCGTTCGGCGGGGTCGTTAGATTTTGGTCGTGGGGTGGTGCGCGTGCGCTGGGGTGAAGTTATTTTCTTAAGAAATTTTTTTAGCAGCGTTCCCGACGTTAAATATTAAATATTAAATTTTAAAAAAATGTTGTGTGTGTAGAAAATGGAGTTCACGTGTTGGTTCGTATTTTTCTGGGTAGGTTAAGCTAAAAATTAAAACGCCGCGGTGAAGAATTTTTTAATATTAGGCAAACGCGTGCAAGTGGTAAAGAGTGTTTTAGCTCTCCTCATAAGCTGCGTTTTGTACGAAGAAGCAAATAAAATTAAGAAAATATACGAAATGTTATATGATGGAGGTCAAATTTTTAAACGTTTGCAGGTAAAATCTTGTAAAAAAGAAGTCGTTCACTTCTCGCAATTTCAATGTCACGATAAAATAACAAGAATTCGCAGTCGAATATAACCTCGTGTTTTTTTATTGAAATTATAGCTCTCTGGTAATATATATGCAAATCATTAAACTTTTAATATTATGGATTTAATTAACATAAGGTGTGTTTGCAAAAACATGTTAAGAGACTATTTCCTTCTTGGTATGCAAATTATACCACCTTTCATAACGATTTATTTGACTCTCAAATAAAAAAATTAATTTGATCTTATATCAAGAGGTGTTCTTGCTTACATTTTAGCAATTTGAATATATTTAAATATTTAAATGTAATTATACATTTAATTTCTGTGGCAATAAAAATTCTTTTACTTTTAGCGGTTTGGTGATTGTATGTAGATGACGTATTAGACATTGTATATATAACTCGTTTAATTGCACAAACGTGATAAAAAATTTATAGGTTATGCAAAAACGTGCATGTAGTGAAGAATTTAGCGGTGATCTTTAGAGCTTCGTCATTGTTTTTATTCTCGTTGCTTTAGTTAATTAAAGAGAGATTTTTAGGTTAAGCAAAAATAGGAAATGTGGTGGATGACATAATCACTTTCAAAATGATGAATGGTGGGGGAAGGGAGCTTCTAAACGTGCCCTAAACGGGGCTCTGCCCCATTATTTTTGTATTAAATATCAAAAAGAATAG